>OY744520.1:16591274-17191274 GCA_963556195.1 Sepiola atlantica
ATATATATGATATATATATATGATATATATATATGATATATGATATATTGTATAATCAGAGAAGATCACATACATATACGCACATATGCACTCAAATTGAATCCCATAGAAAACCGTCAATTAGTTAGCTATAAAGATTAATCAACTTGCAAATACCAGTAGATTTATGTTCAGTGGAATAGAGCTGAATCTATACACGTATATATAACCTAGTTTAAATATATACGTATGTATATATAACCTAGTTTAAATATATACGTATGTATATATAACCTAGTTTAAATATATACGTATGTATATATAACCTAGTTTAAATATATACGTATGTATATATAACCTAGTTTAAATATATACGTATGTATATATAACCTAGTTTAAATATATACGTATGTATATATAACCTAGTTTAAATATATACGTATGTGTATATAACCTAGTTTAAATATATACGTATGTATATATAACCTAGTTTAAATATATACGTATGTATATATAACCTAGTTTAAATATATACGTATGTATATATAACCTAGTTTAAATATATACGTATGTATATATAACCTAGTTTAAATATATACGTATGTATATATAACCTAGTTTAAATATATACGTATGTATATATAACCTAGTTTAAATATATACGTATGTATATATAACCTAGTTTAAATAATGATTTTTAAAATATAAACCAAATTTTACGAAATTCTATTGTTTGCAAATTAGTTTTATTTTTTTAAAGTTGACATTTTTATTTATTAGATTGTTTTCGCTAAGAAAAAGAAAAATAAGCATACGTTTTTTACAGCATATTGTTTTTTCTTTCAAATACATGGCTACATTAAAGCGAATAATGGAGTGTCAGCTAACACTGAGGAACGCACGAGTTTACCCGCCACCACTCCCACCCATAGAATAGCCACTAAAAGTTCTACAATGGTTACCGGATGTAGTTAAGTGACATAAATTAGAATATAAATGTTCATTACATACAGATGGGTGAACAAAACAACCTCAACTCTACCCGGAAAACGCTAGGACAGACTGGACCGTCACATATACGCAGTCATCACGTGCCTGGTTGAGAGAGTGTGTTATGTTCCCCACTATCCAACATTTACTTAAAACTCTTACAATACTATGTCTCGGTCTGCTATACGGTAAATCAACTCTTTGTTGGAGGGAGATTTAATTAATGCTTTATCGATTAAGAAAAAAGACTACATTTTGGTAAAAGTGTATTCTTAGATTTGTTGATGACGATCAGGCGATGGGGGTGTTTCACCTGAAGCAACAGCCTAGAAGTTAAAAAAAATCTTCACTTCACTCCAGAAATACAAATGTTAGATATTGGACGAGTAGACCCACTAGGATACAATTAGTTAATAACAGTAAATTAAAGATCAGTTAGGGTCAACTTGCTGACATCAAGGTTAGCTCGACTCAATTGTGGGAATTGATAGAAACAGATTTGACGTCACATGACTCAAATATAATGAATGAGAGAAGTCGCCAGTTCGGCTGGAAACACTCGTATGAACATTATTTTAAAATGCTCTGATAAGATATGATTAAATAGAGTATCGATCTCTCTGTCTCTCCTCAACACTGCTCAGTGATATGGAACCAAGATCAAGGCGAATAAACCTCCTCTGGCTTCAACAGTTTTGTCTTAGTCACTTTTCGAGGTATGAAAGAACTTAATTGCAGGCAGCGTTTCCTTAGTCTGGCAAAAATCACAGAAAAGACGCGTACAGAAAGCAGCAGCACGCGGTAAGATTATGAACTTCTATGCATGAAGCAAGGTTGAAACGCGACACAAAACCATTATGGTGCACAAGGATATTAGTGGGCGTGATGCAACAGCCCTAATCAAAGTCAAGCGCACCGGTGACCGCTTTACCACCGCCACTTACAAGTAGGGTAGACTAGTATTTCAAAGTAGATCAACTGGAGGAAGACGAAACCTATCCATACCTCTCGCGAAGATTGCTTCCGTTAGTTGCCCGTAGTATCAGCACAGAGGAAATGTTGTCAACTAGGGATACACATTTTCTTTGTCCCAGTAAGTGACCTGGTTTACTCTTCATAATAGTTTACAGCAAAAAAATCTGAAGCAAGACATTACTGGTGTCGACGGTATTACCATCGCATAGATATGTGTTCGCGCCGAACATACATAAGCAGCAAAGATCATATTTTACTTTATTCATAATAAATCCCTGTAACAAATAAAAGGTACTTATATCGATCTTGACCCAGTTTTCGCGAGTTTCTTGTCGGAAGCGTTCGGCTATCCTACGCAAACGCCCGAGAGATGACGAGCCGATTTGTACCAGACGACAATTTTGATACGGTCCTATGATTTTAAGTTATATTTTCAAGAAATTTTCTAAAAGAAACAAAAAAAACTTTAAAAAACATGCAAAACATAGCGAAGTTACTGTTATCAAATAAATATTTTTTGTTATTTTGATACGTTGCTGCGTCCTATAATTTTTAGTTATATTTGCAAGAAATTTTTTAAACAACAAAAATAAAACAAGCAAAACAGAGCGAAATTACTGTTATCAAATAAATATTTTTAATCCTAACCTTAACAAAAAAAAACAAAAAAAACAAGCAAAACATTAAAATCATAGGACGCAGCACCGTATCAAAATTGTCGTCTGGTACAAATCGGCTCGTCATCTCTCGGGCGTTTGCGTAGGATAGCCGAACGCTTCCGACAAGAAACTCGCGAAAACTGGGTCAAGATCGATATAAGTACCCAAATAAACAACTTTTCTGATTAAGATTTTAAGAGGAATCCAATGATGGTAATTATTATTCAATTACTGATTTTCGGGAATTTGCGATCGAATTTACTTTAAGAAACTGAGTGTTCAAATGTTAATAAAAATAGGGTAAAATATTCTGTTTTACTTTTGGGCTTCTGTTTAAAATTTTAAATAAAATATACGTGTTTTGCTTTCATTTTCCAATGTATAAAGACCAGTATAATTCAAGGAAACTGTAACGTTCCGGTCCCTATGTCTATTTACAGGCGCCACATACAAAAAGCTTCAATATTCCTTAACTAGTTCTGCAAAACGTTTCTTATGATTAAGTTGACGATGCCACGCTACATAAAACTGAAAAGAAACTTTTCTTCACTCGGTTTATTTGTCTAACATTTAGCAGAATATTTTCCCACAAAAGGTTTGCTCACAAATGTACACTGGAAACACAATGTCACGCTGCTTACTTTTATTACTGATGTATGTCGATATTATCATCATCGTTCTCTTACACTCATTTCTGTGTATACAGTGAGCTACTCCGGATGTCTACTGGCCAACAAATCATAGGACGTCCTCGCTACTTTGTGACAATTGTTGCTCTGGTTTTACGAACGGCTGACTGTATTAATCTAAATGGTTTTGCGTTTACACATGCTTTCTGTAAACAAACATGTTTATTTTTCAAGTCAATTCAACAAAAAAAACACTTGAATCCCAAAAGCGCACTGAGAACTACATTCCAATCTTAACCTATATTTTATCTGCCCACTTTTGCAACAACAACTTCTTCCGTTGCAATCGCTTAACACTAGTTATCTTAGTATCAGTGTTATTACTATTAGCCGTAGTAATAGTGTTATTACTATTGGCCGTAGTAATAGTGTTATTACTATTGGCCGTAGTAATAGTGTTATTACTATTGGCCGTAGTAATAGTGTTATTACTATTGGCCGTAGTAATAGTGTTATTACTATTGGCCGTAGTAATAGTGTTATTACTATTGGCCGTAGTAATAGTGTTATTACTATTGGCCGTAGTAATAGTGTTATTACTATTGGCCGTAGTAATAGTGTTATTACTATTGGCCGTAGTAATAGTGTTATTACTATTGGCCGTAGTAATAGTGTTATTACTATTGGCCGTAGTAATAGTGTTATTACTATTGGCCGTAGTAATAGTGTTATTACTATTGGCCGTAGTAATAGTGTTATTACTATTGGCCGTAGTAATAGTGTTATTACTATTGGCCGTAGTAATAGTGTTATTACTATTGGCCGTAGTAATAGTGTTATTACTATTGGCCGTAGTAATAGTGTTATTACTATTGGCCGTAGTAATAGTGTTATTACTATTGGCCGTAGTAATAGTGTTATTACTATTGGCCGTAGTAATAGTGTTATTACTATTGGCCGTAGTAATAGTGTTATTACTATTGGCCGTAGTAATAGTGTTATTACTATTGGCCGTAGTAATAGTGTTATTACTATTGGCCGTAGTAATAGTGTTATTACTATTGGCCGTAGTAATAGTGTTATTACTATTGGCCGTAGTAATAGTGTTATTACTATTTACGCCTCTCCACGGGCACTCGTTAAACAGCGTCGGTGCCTCATCTAGTAATTAAAAAAAAAAAAGAAAAATACATTTAAGAAAGAGCGGGTAAGACTCTGGATGTAACTTCACCTAGAGATAAAAAAGTAGAATGTCGTATGGAGAAAAATAATTATATAGATTCTTAAATCGGTAAGTTTATCAGAATATTCTATCTGGAAGCAGCTGGCTGAAGTATCTTCCCAGTGTGCGTGTATATTACATTTTACCTTATATATTGTAAAATAGGACAACAAAAAAAGCATTAAAAGTCGCATAAGATAAGAGCAAACAAACAAAAAATTAACCCAATTTTTCAAAAATGAATCATCAAGAAATCCAGTAAAATGATTTCCGTTATTATTTAAACACGCTCTGATTATTATATGATAGGAAAAGGGAAACTAGAAAGAAAAAAAAATCACTATCCAAAAATATCGATCTACATAAAAAGGTCAAACATGGCCTAAAAACAAGTTCCTTATACGTAACTGGGTGACAGAAAAGATCACACAGAGAGACATTATATCAACGGCTTGACAAACACTTGTACAGCACGAATACCACTCTCTGGGTCCCCTTGACATACCAAGGCAAGATGGTCGGTAATCATTTTGACCTCGGATTTCACATGGGTTTCCATAGACGTGGTTGAGGAGTGATCCTTCTCTTGGATAAACTTATCCAAGATTAAAGAGTTCTTTCAGCGCGAAGCAAACTAGTTTTAAGACGACAGTAACACGCCTTTCATCCACTCTCCAGTCGGTTCCAAACATTTCCGCCACGCAGAAAGCCAGGAGTTGGATTTACATGTTAAGGGCACTCTGTTCTAATATTTTGGGGTATAGACAGCTAACGCGAGCTTATTCTCAGCAGTAATTCCCATAAATAACTTTAATACATACATGCGTATGTACACACATACTGGATTTTACATTGAATAGATTGACATTAGTCGAACGTAGACTTGAGTCCATTTTTATTTTCAGTGGATGTCACTTTCATTACAATAGAGAGCTGGGGTTAACAGACACCGACAAAGAAATTGCCAAAATAATGGTATTGGCATAGTCCCAATCATAGTTTGTCAATGTCTTATTCATCGCCGTTTAAGACTTTTCAAAAAATTTTAGTCAACATAGACAAATAAAAAAAAAAAAGCGCGCACTTTCTAAATATTATTCTGGCCTAAGTTCGGATACTTTTTAGACAGATGCCTGTCTAAAAAGTATCCGACTTTAGGCCAGAAAAAAAATTTCAAATACATGACGGGGTTGGGACCATAATCCCCCCACACATTTAGCCCACCGGTCCATCCACTGCCGGAAACACCTCTGGAAGTCTTTTAGAATGGTGTTCATCTCCGCCGTCGCGTTAGATTCAGCAGGTGTTTGGAGAAGATGTGTAACACAAATTAAGGAGTAGTTCAACCGATTTCAAAATGGCTGCACACCAGCGGAGAGTGACCAGCGTTCTGGCAGGCCCCAAACTGCTCGAAGTGCAGCTGTTTTTGAGAGGGTGCGAAAAAAAAAAAAAAAAGAGATAATACGGAACCCGATTGACTAATTTTTTTTTTTTAATTAAATAAAAAATTCATACGGTAATTTTCGCCACGCTATGAGACTGAAAAAATGAACACATCTTTAATGCTCATGATTTTGTTTCTAACTACGACGTAAAAAAGAATTTTTATTTTAACATTTTTCCAATAAAAAAGTTTAAATAATTTTTAAAAATTGAATAAATAATTTATTTTTTGTTTAGTGTTCTTTTTTCAGACAATTTGTTATTCGAATTTTTGAATTCCAATTCGCAAAGATCCGCAGTTTCCGCTTAAAGCTTAGTCATACAACCAACAACAGTAGTGTCAATTACATCGTTTTCATTCGAGTTTTTTTTTTTCGACTGTTTATGTAATTTTGCGTTGGCAAAAGTCAGTTTTTTTTTTCTTGTTCAAAAGCTGTATCAAGTTCAGTTTTGCGAAGTCTATTTTCAGTATTCGTCATAGAAGTGTGTTTTTGTATTACATTGAAGTATTTGGGGGTCTGACCACTTTGAATTTTTAATGGGGTCCTTTAGGAAGCATCAATACGCGTAACTATGTTTTTCGTTCATTAAAAACCGCTAATTAGATATTAACGCTGCATTTAACTTTTCTAACTCCAGTTCTTATTTTATTGCAAAGGAGGGCAAAGTTATCAAATGTCAAACTTTAGTTTGGGGGAAAATCCAGCCCCTCCCCCCACCTCATCCCAAGAAGTCGCACTCTAGACTGGGAACAAAAATAATCCGTATGGTCCCGCCGGCACTCCCTCACAAATGCGGGCGCCTCGAGCGGCAAGCAATTTACCCATCATCAGGATGATATAATACTATAATAGGCACAAAACCATCAAACGTGGGGGGTGGTTCGGTCTATCCTACTCTTAACTAGACGCATTTTGACCCATTCGTCCAATCATAGTTCCTTTTATTCTTTCAGCATGTGTCCACTTTCACTTCAGCAGTCACCATAATACCACATTTACTCAATGGGTTACCCTACTTAAAATATTCCCAGTGGTTCGAATTTAATTTTGTACACAATTTCTATTGGAATAAAAAAAAATTGGGAGAGGGACAAAAAAAAAAACTCCAAAAGAAAACTGGTTAGTTAGACTTAACTCTTACACTTTGATCATAACTTAAAAGGTTAAAAAAAAAAAAATTCAGTTGTCTATTTTACGTTTACCTTTTTCCATGGCGGGGTAGGTCTTTTATTCTTTTGAAGTATTGGGGTAATCTTTTGCACTTATTAATGTTGCACTATGGTGACCAATGCTTTGATCCCCACAGATTATCCGAACGACGTCAGCTTATCCCGTAGACAGCTTTGAGTCGTTGATTGACGACATGCAACAGTAATTCATTTCATTTCCTTTTTCTTTGTAGACGTCTTTTAACTAACACCTCTCGTAAAGGTTATTAAAAAAAAAAAGAAACAGCACACATTCATTTGGGTTTGGAAATTTCTTTTGGGCTTTTTTTTTTTTTTTTTTTACAGTATACATGCATAAGCGGAGGTGAAAGCAGCTATCCAAAAACCTCTCGATTCGGTGATAAGAGAATGATCTAATCATTCGCCACGTCACACTAGCGACTTCCTGTATGTGACGTAACTGCCAGGACAAGTAGCTCTATCGCAACTTCTAATGAAAAATTCCAGTACTTAATTTTAAATTTACGTGGAAATTTCCCATTCTAAACTTATTCTTACACAACCACATCTAAATAGTATTACACCAAGTGTATCTCTTAGTATAACCCCACTACTAAACGGATATTTCACAGTCGATAGATATATTTATGTAAGCACAAACATATTTATTTAAAGAACAAAATTTAATGTTGATTTACAGGCGATTATATTGTGGAAAGTATCAACTTTGTGCGATCAAAATCGGAAGAAAATATCTGCAGGTTTTGTGAAGAATTGTGTGGAATCCGATATGACAATTTGCCGTCTCTGACTGCATGCTTTTTTAAGAGCAAGTAAAAAAAAAATGAAAACAAGTTTTTCTTTGCGCATTAACCAATGCTCAAAGAAAAACTTCATTTTTTTTTGTCCTTTAAATTAAATTCCTAAATCTGTCGATTTTTTTTTATATCTAAACCACACCTTCATTTTTCATTGTTCAAATCTTTTATTTGCACTAACAAAAGAAGCACAAGTCTAAGAACTCCACCCTAGCGAACGGACATTTTTTAAAGGCTGGTGAGATTGGTCAGGGCAGAGCAGCATATTAATTAACAGGGAAAATTGGTGTTTGGGTAAAACGTTGGGACGACGTTATCTGCTTTTTAAAAATTGCCTAAAAGAGGTTTATGAGTGGTCTTATCCAGCGTAACTGCATAGAAGATGGCGGTGCTTCGAAATAGAAGTTGCATCTTTTTTAAGTGGGGGTGGGGATAAAATGTTCGAAAGATCCTGTCGAGTATCGGTGATTACTACGTTCAGAACACGATCATTGACCCCTATCGCTTTAGGGATCGTTCATCTTAATCTGGAAATGTCAGTGGTCGCTCATCTGTCTTTATTTACTTCCTTCTTACTGCAGGAAGACGTGGCACAAGACCGGAAGTGTGAGGTAGGGAAAGCAAGAAGAGAGGAAGGATACTCTGGCTCCTCAAAAATAGCCAGAGCAGCCCCGTCGGCATTACCCGGTAGGAGCACCTCATGCAATAAACCAACCCCGTTTTAGAGATAAAAAGGATGTACCCTCTAGAACTGAACAGGACCATACCTCACTCCAATAGGGCAGTACCTTCCAATGCTTCAACAGCCCATACTTTGTGCTGATTGTCGAAGACATATCCTCGACTAGTATGACTAGGAAAGATTTTTCCCCTTTTTGGCGTCGCTCATTACAATGAAAAAGGGACACCTATCACAAAATGGCTAGTTTCGTTCCAAACACTTTCTCATACCTGAGGCTATTCTCTATCTCTACAAATCTACTATCAGACCTTGTATGGAGTACTTTTGTCATATTTGGGCTGGCGAATCTATCCCATTTGAGGGTTTTAGATAAGGTTCAAAAGCATATCTAATTTGGTTGACCCCACTCTTCTCTGCACCCTCTCACAGACTTGATGCTGCTAGTCCTTTCTTTAAATATTATTATGACATGTGTTCTTCAGAATTGTCTGATCTATTACCCGTTTCCTTTGTCCCAGCTCGCTTGACTCGTTGGTCAAGTCGTCTTCACCAATTCGTTGTTTTTATACCTCGTATACAGTTTCCTATTCCAGTAGATTCTTTCCAAGAACTGCAAACTTGTGGAATTCGAGCTGTTTTCCTCCTACCTAAAGCGTTGGTTTTTTCCAGACCAACGTCAATAGGCATCTCTTGTGTTTACAATAAGCATCATTTGTTCTTAGCTCCTTATATCAAGTGATTGTATGCCTTGTTTGGGGCGATTTCCATAAAAACTCTTTTCAATTGTTATCTTTCGAAAACACTCATAACATTAAGTGACATCGGTCTAAGATCTAATAGATAAAATAAATTTGAATTGCTTCTTGACATTACATCCGATGAACTATGGCCGCACAGTTTGGTGTGTGTATGTGGGGTAGGGGGTCATTTGAGAATTAAAAGACTGCAGCTTATTGTCGATTGACACGTTTAAAAAATAAATTAGAATAACTCATGAACAGCTGATATTTTTATTTTATTACGAACATTTTATACTCTGTAACAGCAAGAATTTTGTAAATTTTGTATTTAAACAATTTGTCGGGAAACTCGGGAATCTCCGTTTAATTCTTAGATGACTATTCTGCATTTGTACACCCTAAACTTCGTTCTTAATTGTTTAAATGAAAAACAAAAACTGTTACAATTACAGAGTATAAAGTAATGACAAATTGTGTCGACACATTTGGAAACCCGACCTTTCGCCATTTTACTTTTGCAGATTTTCGATGTACACCAGTTTTCGAATAAACAACATCACTCATCTTTTTTCTTCTATTTCGATAAAAATAGCTGCTTACTATTTATTTGCCTTCTAATATTTGGTAAATATTTCATTTTATTTAGTCTTCGTCCTCCATTTGCAGCCTTGCTCTCGAAACAAAAAGGCACGGAAACCCTACCCTAACTAAAGATTAAAGAAAAAAAAAAAAACAATTTGCAGTCTTCCTTTCACCACAAAAAAGAAATGAGGAAAGAAAAAAATGACCTCTAAGCAATAATAAAAAAAATTTAAACTTAAACAAAAAAAAACGCAAATTGTTTGGAGAAAAAGTTTTTTTTTTACGAGCGTTCGGGTAGCTAGATACGTCACGGCTCGAAATCTCCGTAAGTACTGGAATTTTTAGATGGCTACTCTGCACCTTTTGGGATTTCTTTACGATCATACAATGAAAATGGCAAAAAGTACCTAATTTTTTAAACAGGATAATTTGGTGGTTGAATGCCCCCAATATGATAAAAGTATATTTTCACGAACAAAAGACGATTACTCGATTTGATATTAAAGGTGGCATTCATATAATATATATGTATTGACATCCGGACTTTATCCCCCATCCCGGACCGAGGGTTAGTGTTGTTTTGCCCTTCGTTAACCTAAACATAAAAGCGAGTAGCAATACGAAAAAAAAGAGGGGGGGGGGTAAAATATTCGGACCTGGGGAGAACATTTTAGAAAAATTATATTTAAAGATTTAGATTTCGGAATTTGAGATGAGGGTTGATAATTTGTAGAATTTGGTATAGTATTACTGTCCTCATCTTAGGCGTTTTTATCACAACGTTTCGGCCGATGTAACCTCCGACCTTCAGGTGTACCCTGTCGAACTCCAGATTCCCGAGTTCGACAAATTACACCTGAAGGTCGGAGATTACATCGGCCGAAACGGGATAAAAAAAAAACACACCCAAGATGAGGACAGTAGTCCGAAAATAGCAAATTCTACTAAAGATTTAGACATTCAACGAAAACTCTGCGCATGCAAACACACGTTACTAGTTCGTGAAAATAGACTTCTACTCAAACGTTTTCACTATTTGACGTTTAAGTGTGCGAAGCACCGAAATCTCAAACTAAAGTGATTCTTGTGCTGCCGTAGTGTAATGGAGGCACACAAAATAGCGTCACCAGCAATCATTACATTAAATACTTTTATCCTCCACGCTATAAAGACGAAGGTCTATTTATTGTTATATAAATCCGTCCCGTCACAAAAGTTAGCAAGTAAAAAAGTGCCCCCGGACGAAACCATTTCAAGTGGTGAGGGGAAGCAAGAAAGCAAATAGCAAGTCAGACAACCCTCGCCGTATGAAATGAATTTGGAAAAAAATACTCCACTCTAAATAAAACTCAATGGTTGGTGTTTTATTTTAAGTCACCAGAAATGATACTTTATACATATGAAAAATATGAATAAAGATGGTCATTAGAATTTAAAATACCATTGTTTATTTATATATGCTATGTTAAATGATAAGTCATCGAGCTTTTACATTGAACAGTTCTGGTAAATTTTCTTATATACACACATATATATATATATATATATATATATATATATATAAGTTCATAGAAACTTTAAGAGGGTATTACTATCGAAGAGTTCAATAAAAAAATAATATGGCGTTTCTTTGTGGCGGGGTAATTGTACAGAAACGTTATTTTGAGTTTTCATTAAAACTTTTATTTATTAAAATTCACCAATCAATTAAAAATAATATTAATTAACGAACAAAGACTAACGAAACAATGTTATGTTAATCAATAAAGGAATATTAAGTGTGTTTTCCTAATTTAATTTAAAGAAATAAAATAAAGATGTTTTTCAAAATTGAAATTGCTTTTGTTGTCAGGTTTGGTGAAAAAATAATGGAGTTGTCTCCCTCACATATGGTATACATTCTGAAACTGCGCCCCTTTTTATAACTAGAACTATAATTAACCATATTTCAGCAACATATGTATTTCTCAGAGATATCTATAGTTAATCATGAAGATTAGAGTGTCTTTCAAATATTACACCTACTGTCTGATGTATATTGGAAACACTGATGTCTCAGTTTTCAGTATACCGTGAAAAATTTAGAATTGAAGGATACACTCAGTTTTATCTATTCAAGCAAATTCTCTTTTCTGGTAAGTAGTCCATGACCAACCCACATTTTTATATATAGTATAAATCAACGTTCTAACTATCCTATAAAGTCAAGTAATCTTTTTAAGTTATTTTGCGCTAATATAATATTGGGTGCTGATATCGATCCTGAACCAGTTTTCGTGAGGTTCGACTCGGAAGCGTTCGGCTGTCCTACGCAAACGCCCGAGAGTTGACGAGCCGATTTGTACCAGACGACAATTTTGATACGGTGCTGTAGCAGTGCTGCGTCCTATGATAATGTTTTGCTTGTTTTTGTTTTTTTTGTTGTTTCTTTTAGAAAATTTCTTGAAAATATAACTTACAATCACAGGACGCAGCACCGGATCAAAGTTGTCGTCTGGTACCATTCGGCTCGGGCGTTTGCGTAGGACAGCCGAACGCTTCCAAGTCGAACCTCACGAAAACTGGTTCAGGATCGATATCAGTACCTAATATTGTATTTACAAAAGATTTCTGGTAATAAATTAATGAAAAAATAAAAAGCTTGGGCACTAAGGGTTTAAGAAAACAAAATAAATCTTACACTGATGGATTTCTCATCTCGTATCCTTTGTCGAATCAAAGCAGCTGAAACACACGGTATGAACAAATAAAGACCACCATAGACACAGCAATCCTTTCCGACAGCTTCGGCATTTTTACCAGCTTGGTAACACGGAACGAAGTAGGCAATTATACACAGTCCAATGTCGCCAAAGCATCCGAACAAGCCATTTTGAAATTCAGCCATTTTGAATAAGTTACTTTTTTCCCCTTTTTTTAAAAACCTGTATGAAATAATGCGTAAATACCGCGAATATAAGTTGTTGCGTGTTACTAGCAACGAGCATAAACTAAATGGTAAAAGGTTGCTTTTGTTGTTTTGTTTTTTTTTTTCGATTTTCTTATCTAACGATAATCAATGGGTGTTAATGGGCGGAGCTAATTTGTTACCAACCAATAAGAGACGAGTATGGCAATACAGTCAAGTAATTTCAGTTTAGAGGTTGGTTTTTATTTACACAGACATAACACAATACTTCCTGCCTCCCCTCCCATTCTGACTGGACTTCTCACTGAAGTTATTTTATTCTTATGTTAAATAAATACTCTCGGAGTTAGCTTCAACTAAAGTGGTTAATGGCGATAAGAGAAACATCGCGCACAGAAAAATCGAGTATACTGTTCAGTTATTTATTTCAAACAATAAAAAGTTGTTCATTTAATTTATTTATTTTTCATATGCGTCCTCGCATCTCTAGGATAGGCTTTGTCCGTCTGTGTATCGCTCTTCAGTTTGAAATCACATTTCTTTTTTCTTTCATTTTTACTTTTGTTCCTCTTAAACAAAACATATTGCCACTGAAGGGCAAGGGACTACTGTGATAGGGGCCATATTTATATTGAGCAATCTAAATGAGGAGTTGGGCAGCAAGATGTTTGTTCACATTACATTTAAATTTCTGAATGTTAGTACGATTGGAGAAATAAGGAGGTAATTTCAAATGCAACACTGCGGCGATGTCACATGAACTAGAGCTTGGCCTATTAGGTTAGAGACTATTTCGAACCCTGTTCAAGGGAGAGAGAGTGGGGCTAGTGGTTGGTGCACCAGGCCAGATGTGGCAACACTACTCCATGCACGGTCGAATCGTGGGTTTATACAGATATAGGATACTGACAGGTGTACATACGCTTAAGTTTAAAATAGCGTTTTTAGATGCATCTATGCATCTCTAAAGAGGTTCTGTCTGTCTGTTCGTCAGTCTGTCACGCTTATCTGTGCCTGTTTTTTTGGTTACTTCTATATTCTTTGATTTTCCTTTCTTTAACAAAGTGGTTCTGTTGAGAGCAGCAGCGGCAGCCGATATTTTTTACATATCGACTCTTGATTGGATAAAAGCGCAAATCACCGGTTTCTTTCAACGAATCACAACGCAAGAAATATTACCTTCCAAATATCCGCACGTAATATAAACACCCAAACAGCGTTTTTCTTTTTCCTTTCTTTCTGGAGCTGAAGGCCTTTAACTGAGGCAACAAGAGACACGTACAAACTACTAAACATGGCGACAGCTTATACACTATTAAGGGAACGCATGTACACCGCTCATACACGCACCCCTTCACTAATAAAACAGGCACACTGATATACATGCGCATATACCATGCCTATCCCATTTACATACCCTGTCACACACACAATTGCACGCAGGTCCAGTTGAAATGAACATGTGTACTTAATTTCCTCTTACAGACAAAAACAACTCTTTTTTCACCTAGAACGTTCTCAGATACTCGGCACTCTGATTCATAAGGAGCTTTTTATCTTTCATTGTCTTAATAAGTTGTTAATAACAATTAATTATTATTGTATGGATAGACTTTGTCATTCTTTCATTTGATGATGTCCTGTCTTCAACAGTTTCGTTTTACAGTCGGGGCTATGGTCGTGACAGTAAGAGCGTCCGATTTTAAATTGACACCCAAAAGTCGTTGTATTCATATTTTCTTTGAATCTCTTGCGATTACCTATTGATTGGCTTATTTGGTATAATGGCTAGAGTGTTCGCTACTAAGCCAAGGGACCAAGGTTCAATCCCTAACCTGGTCCCATAAGCTTAACCCTAGCCTAGTTAGGGTTAAATTGTTCTTTATTTTACTAACCTATGCAAACATTATTAAAAATAACAGAATTCGTCTTTTTTATTTTTTCAATTTTTCTGATGGTCTTTTTTGTATTAAAATTTTAAAAAAATTAATAAATTTTCCATAGGTTTCACGAACGTTTTCGATTTTTCGTCGAATCATCCTCAGGTGTCAAAAGCAAATAAACAAAAAGGCTGGAGAAAAAAGAGAATTAAAAAAAAACGGCGGAGAAACGCACAGAGCACGTTTATTCGCATTGTTCCAGGAAGTCGTTGACGATTTAAATTCAGCAACGCTGGATGGCATCACAGAACAAAATTGCATTACGCTAAGCATTTTAAAATGTCACCACTGGTTTCATATGTGATGTTATTAATTGAACACAACAACCCAAAATTAATAACATTCTGAATTAGTATTTTATACATATGGTTTAAATTTCATTCAAATCGGATTTACGTATCTGAAGTTTTAAGGCAGTTCTGCTCCATATTTCCTTAGGGGGGGGCATATAGAGATTCTACACATAGAGACATTTTAAGAGAGGTTCTGTTCCGATAGCTCCCTTTCAAGAGGATTGCTTAGAGATTCGGAAACACTTCCATTGTCTTCCTCTGAAAATTTTACATATAACTACACGTTAAGTTTTTATGTAGATTGTCTAATCTTTTGTTTCTATAGAGAACACACACATACATTGGCATTTAGGTATATAGAAGAAGATTACTACGCAGTGTTTGAAAATAGTGCACGAAGCTCCGTTTAGTGCACTACTTAATTCAAAAAAGGAAAAGACTTCTCACTTGACTCAAATTGACAATATGCCGGAATTATGATCTTTTTGTAATTTATATACTTTGATAAATGTTCATTAATGTTGAATAAGGTAAAGGGTTTGCATCTTTCTACGTTGGCCCCTAAGAATGTCCTCGACTGATCTTCATACATCCGATGCGCAAAATATAGCATGTCCAGTGGTGAATGACTATCTGTGCGTGGTGAGGAGCCACACCCTTCTCAGATTATGCTGTTAATATACACATGAATAGACAGAACACGGCGGATCTAGAAGAGTAAATATTAACTACAAATCTAGGTAGCAGTAGTTTCAGTTGCACTCATCTGATGGTCTGGATTTGAGAACAGCATTGCTTCGCAGATAATCATATATATTTGACAGTGGGAATTTATAACTGCTTCAGTTAGTGGAGTACCGTGGAGTATATGCAAGTTTGGCGTGCCGCATATACAATCAGACATTAGAAAGAAAACAACATAATGAAAGATTTTTCACCATTAATTGATGGATGTCAAGGAAAACTGTTGAATTATTTATGCGTTATGAGTTCATCTCTTTTTCTTTAAATTAAATGTCATCTATAAATTATTTTAAAAAATACAAACAATCTTTAATAGAAATTTGATTGATGAGATTTTTTGCGTTTTATTTGAATTTCAATGAATGGAATTTCTTTTTGTTTGTTTTCGACTTGTTGATAATGTGGGCTTGTGTTTTACGGAGAAACAGCGCCCTTTCTCCGTTCCCCCTCTACTCCCCTTCCTTCTCTCTTTCTCTTTCGTCTTTTTATCCTTTCCTTCATTCCGGCTCCTAGCACTTCTTCTTCTTCTTCTTCTTCTTCTTCTTCCCCAGGTGAGATAAAAAAAAAATGCCGTTATCTTGTCGGAGTTTCAAAGTCACACCCAAATAGTAATCCGTTTGAAATATCAATACCTGATTTGGAGTAGCCTATTTATTTATTTCTTTTTCTTCCACTATATCATTGGCACGAATTTATTTTATTGGGTTCAGTTTTTTTTTGGGGGGGGGGGGGATATATAGTCCGGCGAAGAAAACTAGAGTGAAGAATTCTTTTTTTCTCGCGGAAACAGATGAAAGGAAAGATATCATGTGCAATTATACTAAGTTCTCTTCCTTGATTTCTTCGAAAATAAATATGTATTAATTAAATTATGCGACTTGAAGTGTTTCTCTGTGTGTGCCTTTGTGCAAGCGTGTGTGTGTGTGCTTCTCTCCTCCACATTAATTACAAATTATTATTTTTTCTTTACTATTACGCGATTAGCGTCAAGTACTAAAACGAAAAATGTTTAAGTTCCTATTACATGAAATAATTTGATTAAGTCAGAAAAATTATTTTCCGTTTCTTCGTAAACAATTCATTTTTCTTTCTTTTACCCCTTGGTTTATCCTATTGGATTATCGGTAGTGCTATTGTTTTGTACAAGATATACGTCGTAATAAACCATCCTCTATTAAAGACCTTACACTCTGGTTATATTTGTTATTATAACTTTTAAATAAGTTATATCACATTGCAAAAAAAGTAATTGAAAAGGTACTGGTCTTGTTATAGTAAAATTACCTATTTTAAAATGAATTGTTTCAAAATCGAATCCTGTCATCCCGTGTTAACTTTAACACCTATTTGCATTCTTTTTACTTTAATGCCATTTTAAAGCATATCCAAGTGTTACAATTTAAAAAAATTTAAATTAAAAAGAAGAAACATATTCGTTTTATTTATTTAAACTTTAGATGACAATGACAATTATATTTTATGGAAGAAGAAAGATATACACTCGAATATAGTCGAATACCGACAAATACACATACTACTGTTCGTAGTCATATATATATATATATATATATATATATATATATATATATTCTAGAGACTGGGTCACTTCTTTAGTGACTGAAGGGAGTCCGGTATCCCATCACAGTACCCCCCCCCCCGAAGCTGAAAATATCCTTTAAAATACCTGCTTCTAATATGTTTTTCCTTTTAGGATCCGGGCTGAAGCGCTGCATTGGTTTTATTTCACGTGTACTCTTTCTTTTATTCCGAACTAATGGAATTGGATCCTTTCCAGTTTGGGGCGAAGACAAATTTTGTTCAGCTCATAAGGTTGGTCTAGTAGATGTATGCATAGGTTCGTGTACAATATTGGGTAGTGGCATATGAAAAGCATCACATAGAATTTCTATTGGGACTTCCTCCTCGCTTTTCTTTTCATTATTTTCAGCATATCGTGGTCTAATTTTGTTAATGTGTCTTTTCCCCACGAAATTTTGACTTTTTATAGTGTAGACCACTTTGTCGATCATTTTCTGAATTATACCATCCATCCAATAACCTTTTACCACCTTGGAAATTTTTTAAATATACTTTATATCCTGGGGAGTATCTTATTATGTTTACATCTTCCTTTTTATCAACTTTTTTCTTTGGATAGGGTATCAATCTATCGAAAATCGATCGTTTTTTTTCATAAGTTCCGCAGGGGACGACATCGAGTCGTTGTTTCCATTAGGAGTCGTCCTATAAATTACTAAAAATTTCTGGATAGTTTTTTCTTCCGTGTCCATATATTTATTTTTTCGTAAGGCACGCTTAAAAGTGTCAACAAATTTTCCGGCTTGACCGTTCGATCTAAGATGATATACTGGTGTAGTAATGTGTTCAATGACCAGGGAAGTACAGAAATCCTTAAATTCCTTTCCCGTGAACGCGGTACCATTGTCGCTGACCAGTGTCCGTGGGACCCAGAAACGACTAAAAATTTCATCTAATACACTGATGGTGTTCCTAGATGTAGAATGCTTACACTTGAATACATCAGGCCATTTCGATAAAGAGTCCACCAAGATCAAGTAATAATATCCATTAATCGGTCCAGCATAGTCTATATGTAGACGTGCCCACGGCAAATCCGTTTTTGGTCAAGGATTCGTTTTGACCGGAGGCGCCCTTGCAGACAATTGACAACCTCTGCACAGTTTTACAAAACCTTCTATTTCCTTGTTAATTCCTGGTCAGTATACGTAGCATCACATGCATGCTTTCATCCGGGACATGCCAGGATAACCGGTATGAAATTCTTTCAGTCTAACTTTACGTAGAGATTGGGGTATTACAATTCTATCTGCGCACATTAAAGGGTTGTCGCAAATTGAGAAAGGTGAAATCTGGGTTCCTTTTTATTCATTTCGTTCAATCTCATCTGTTTTTTTTTATTTTTAATATAAAATCATCTTTTTCTGCTTCCTTTTTTATTTGTTCCAAAATTACAAGTAATTCTCTGATAGTGTTTAACAACAGACTGAGATTTCTTTTTTCTCTTTTAGTGCTGCTATATCCGTCTCTTCTAAAATTTGCATCCATTGGATGCGATGTATTCCATCCTAAAATGATAGTTCAGTAGGGTTACACCTCATCGCTGTAAACGGTTAGCAGTGTGAGTAGGAATGCCTTTTATTGATTACTAACGGTTTATGGTCTGTTGGATATATAAATGATCTACCATGTAAAAAGTGGTGGTATTTTGTAACCTTGAACACAATCGATAATGCCTCTTTCTCGATCTAGCTATAATTTTTCTCAGCCGGTAGAAGAGTCCTTGAAGCGTGCGCGATCGGTTTAGTAGTACCATCTTCATATTTGCGTAGCAGTGCAGCATCTACTCCGTATTCATTAGCATCAGTTGCAATGATGATTTCTTTAACAGGATAAAAATGAGCTACGGCTTGATCTGAAAGTAGACCTTTTATTTTCTGGAAAACCGTCTCGCAATCTTTTGACCATATCCATTTTTGTCTTTCCTTAATAATTCATTAAGGTGGGCTCTTAAATCGTACATATTTGAATCTAGATCGCATAATATTAGGGCAATCCAAGAAACGATTGTAGTTTTGCAATTGTGTCGGGTGCAGACATTTTTAATTGCATCGGTAGTCTGTGGGTTCGGTTTCCTGCATTCACGGTCTATCACTTGTCCGAGGTATTTAATTCTTTCCATGAAGAATTGACACTTCTCGAGACTTAATTTGAAACCAAATTCTTCTAGTCGTTTGAACATAGCTCTGATGTGTTTGTGTGTTCGTGAACGTTCTTACTTTTGACTATAATATCGTCTAAATAGGCGATAGCAAACTGAAAACCCGCCAACATAGTGTCCATAATCTGCTGGAACAAAGCTGGGGCGACCTTAAGCCGAAAGGAAGCCTATTTAGTTGGCAAATTGTGTATTTATGCACATATTTTTGTGAGCATTCCTCGTTCACTTTAACGTGCAAGTATGCGTCAGATAGATCGATTTTTGAAAAAATCTTTCCTCCATTTAACTTCAAGAAAATGTTTTTTAGGGAAGGAAGTTGATAATTATGATCCTTCAGGCAATCGTTTAACCCCGTTAAAAAAATCGGCGCACACTCTTATTTTTTTGTTTTTCTTTTTGAAGTAGACGGTGGGCGACTCCCAGTCCGCATGGTCTACCTTAGATGTAACTCCCATTTTTTCTAATCTTTCCAGTTTCTTGTTAATTGTGTCTAAGGAGCAAAAAGGGACGTTTCTCTTGGCTTTAAAAATTTGAGTGACATTTTCCTTGAGTTCAAACTTGACTTCAGTCTTTGTGTATGAACCCAAACCCCCAGAAAAAAACTCTGGGATATTCTTCTTTTAATTCATTCATGAATTTTTCATTTTTAATATATTTTTTCTTTTCTGCACTGTTTATTTAGTAGCAAAATGAGTTCATTGGGAGTTCAAATAAATTATACAGTACTTTCCAGTCTGTTTCGAAAATACATGAATTAACCCCTTCAATCATATATACTTTTTTTGCAGTTTTGCAACGGAAAGAAACATTGAACTTTCATTCTCCTTTAAAGTTGTTTTTTCCTGAAACCCCTTTGGCAATCTTCTTGGTTTCAGATAATTTGGGTTTTCCAATTTTTCTCCATGTTTGTTCATCAATAATACTTATGGCTGAGCCAGAATCCAGTAAAAAAGTGATTGTACGGCCATTTATATGTACATCTACGTATTTTCGATTTTCACTGTTCTGGATTTCTTTCTTGTTTTTTTTTTGTTTTTTGATAACACAACGTTTACTTTTTCAAAATTCTTTTTCTTATTCTTGAGGCACTTATTAATGACCCTTAATTCTACAAGATTCACAGAATTTGTTCTTATACCAACATACATCTTTAATATGCTTAGTATTTCCGCACGTCTCACATTTTCCTGTCTTTTTGAATTTAGGAGTTTTTTGTTTTTTTATGCGTTGTACTTTAGCAACACTTTTTCACCCAATTTGGGTATTATCCCCTTTAACATTAATGAGACGCTGACATTCTTCTGTCACTCTTTGTAACGTGATTTTCGTGCCTTGATCCACTATTGTTAAAATTCTAAACCTGATTTCTTTGTACTTAGGGGCTATTAGTCCTTGAACAAAAATTAGGCACTTGAATAAATCTTTGGGGATTTCATCTATCTTGAATTTCTCAACCAAAGAGTTTACTGTTCCTGCGTATGCCAAAAAATCCTCGTTATCCGTTTTGACAATGTTTAGACATTTGATCGAATATATTCGACGGTATATTTATAGGTTCATCGAATGAAATTTCCTCAGGTTTTCTGGACATTATCAAGTTCGTAGATTTGGTATTTTCCTTTGTTCCTAGTTTCTGTAATAACAGGGTTACCCGTTCTTCATCCGACCAATCTAAGCACTTTTTAGTAAATATCGTTTCAAATCGTCTGAAATATGCTGGAAATGCAACGCCAGAATCAGGTTTATATAAAAATTCAGATAAAGAATTTGCAATTCCTTCGGCAGAAAAAAATTGTTTTTTCTTTCACCGGTTGTCTGTTTCAGAATTTTTTCGAGACTTTTCTGTTTTTGCAGTATTTGTTGCTGCAACTCTTGATGTTGCTGTTGTTGTTGCTGCATGCTCATACATAGCATTTTAATCATTTCAACTAATTGTTCCATATTAAAAATACTCAGAACTCGACACAAACAAACAAAAAAATTATTTTTTTTAGAAAAAAGTAATAGCAGTGAGTGTACTATTATTAGTTACTAAAAAGTATTCTATTGAACTGTTATCGTGTATAGTTCGTAATGTTAATGGTTCGAATATGAGTCACGGTCCATCATACATCTTTTCTTAAAAATCGAACAATAAATATAGTCTTACTTTAAAAAAAGTTTTTCTCTTTGACATGCTATTTTAGATGTCTTTTAGTTGTACTGGAAAATAAACAAATCAACAGTAATCCTTGTTCGTTAGGGCACATGTACGTCTGATGATAAACACTGTTTATTGGATGCTTTTTTGTACCTTGTAGAGGTAAATCATTCTTTGTAGTGTGAATTCGATTAGCGAATCACGTTTGCAGTTGATATTTTTAAATTAACCTCAGTCGGATTATTTCGTTCACAACGTGACTTGCAAGAATTTACTGAATAAAAACAAAGCACGCGCATGATTGAATATATTCCAAAATTTCGTTTCGTTTCAAATCCTTGTTTGTCAGTTGATATAGTTGACTTTACCATATCTTTTATGGGTTCATTTTTCGAAATTCTCGTCGCCAGCTGATATAACTTGGTTAGAAGTTATAATAACTAAAAATAACCAGAGTGTAAAGGTCTTTAAAAGAGGATAGTTTGTTACAACGTATATCTTGTACAAAACAATAGCAGTACCGGTAATCCAATAGGATGAACCTAATACAGTCGAATACCGTTGAATACACATACTACTGTTCATAGTCATATATCTATTCTACAGACTGGTTCACTTCTTTGGTGATTGAGAGGAGTCCGGTGTCCCATCACAACACAATGTGTTTCATCTTTCGCAATAGGACGATCTTATGAAAATAAATGGGCATGGAAGGTGATAACGTACGTACGAATAGAGAATGTCTTAGCGTATTATTAAATATCGAGAATTCCTTTTTAATACCTTTAAAATCCTATTGATACATTCAAAATGGGTGTAGTACTGCGATCATATCTGGGGAGGTGCCGCACGGAACACTCTTTTTTCCATCGAAAGAGTACAAAACCGACTTCGCAATCTAGTGGGGGATTCTATTCCCTACAGCCCCTTTCATACAGTAGAAACGTTGCTTGCTTCTCTCTACTGTATCGTTATGTTCATAGTAGGTGTTCGACTGAGCTCCAGACCCTGGTCCCCTCCCCTGTAAAACATTCACAGCAAGAACTCGCCTAGCTACAACCACAGCAAATAATCTTCTCGCTCTTTCTCTCTCTCTCTCTTTCTTTATTTCTCTCCCTCTCTCACTCACTCTCTTTCTCTCTTTCTCTTTCTCTCTTTCTTTCTCTCTCTCTCTCTCTCTTTCTTTCTTTCTCTCTCTTTCTCTCTCTCTTTCTTACTCTCTTTCTCTTTTTTTCTCTCTCTTTCTTTATCTCTTTCTCTCTCTCTCTCTCTTTCTTTCTCTCTCTCTGTCTCTCTCTCTCTTTCTTTCTCTCTGTCTCTCTCGTTCCCTCTTCTCTTTCTCTCGTTCTATCTCCCCCCCCATTCTCTATCTATCTATCTATCTATCTATCTATCTATCTATATATATATATATATATATATATATATATATATATATATATATATATATATATATATATATCTTTATTTCTCTCTCTTTTTCAGTGTTCCCCCCCCAATACTAGAACTGTCCTTCATCTTCTCCCCCCCCCTCTCTCTATCTCTTTCTCCGTCGCTTTAACCCCCTTCCCCACACCCAGAACCGAATGTTCACCGTGTAAAAATGTATCGTGAAATAATGTTACCTGAAAACGGATATCGGTAACGTGACTCATGTTTTAATACCGTCCTATATACACACAATTTACGGCCTCATAACGATTAAACATTGATTCTTGCTAATTGCCATATCAACCTTTTGGGGTAATTTGATACCGAATCCAGTCATTTTTTTTTTTTTAATTGCTTCAAGTTTTTAGTAGATTCATTTGTGTTTTTAAGCGCATATTTTATAAATAAATAGTCAGTGTGAATGTGCTCCGTGCGCGTTCGCTGCACAGGCCGTGATCGTCCGCTCGTTGTGCCGGTCCAAAGTCGTTGTTCGATTCCGACGCCGGTCGCAGTGTCAGCCGTGTGGTCGCACTCTGTGCTGCAACAGAAAAATAAATACTCCCTCCAAATAGAACCACAACTCCAGTTTAAAACAAACAATAGGGGTTTATTTGTGTGAGGCTACAATGGCACGCGTTTTTTAAACAACAGACTTGCAAATGAGAGATATTCGGCCGCTCAAATCAAAACACAGGTCTAGAGGCCCATCTTGCTTGGAGAGGCACGAAAAACTTAACTCGGTGTTAGACTCCAGAAAACCAAACTAACTGTGTGATGTCCAGAGAGCCAATTCTGACTGAATCCCCCTGCTTATCTGCTAGAACATATATAGATATTCTGGGACGACCGGAAAAAAAACATGAAAAAATCTATTACTGTAGTCACCCTTCAGAAGATGAGGAAACTACATCTACACTCTAATTTGATATACATGAATCAGGTATGGCATCAATTTTACACTTTCGCTTACTGAGGAGTGTATAAACTATTAGACACTCGCGTCGTGAATCCAGCTTCTTTTCCTTTGATGATAACCTCGCTCGGACGCCGATGTTTATAAAACAAAAGGTTTATTTAGAAAAGATAGACAGTAACAGAAAAAAATCAAAGAGACGGGTTACTTGTATGAGTGAGAGTGAGAGTGAGAGTGAGAGAGAAAGAGAGAGAAAGAGAGAGAGAAGTAGACCGATAGCTCATCTCGCTACACCCAGCTACACAGTGCCCATTGCCTCCCATTGGAGACAGCATCCAGGAACGTCTTTTTTGCTTAAAGTCTCGCCAGCCAAAAATACAGACGACCGTGTTGTAGTTGGTTGGGAATCAGCCTCTTGGTATTTTGTTCCACGGATGGAATGTTTTAGGAAAGAAACTTTGTTCATTGAAGTTCCGTTTGGTTTTTGGCACAGAGAGAAAGAAAGAGAGAGACAAAGAGAAAGAGAGAGAAAGAGAGATAGAGAAAGAGAGAGAAAGAAAGAGAGAAAGAGAGAAAGAGAGAGAGATAAGTAGACCGATAGCTCATCTCGCTACACCCAGCTACACCGTGCCTTTTGCCCCCGCCCCCATTGGAGACAGCATCCAGGCACGTCAATTTTGCTTGAAATCTCGCCAGCCAAAAATACAGAAAATCCCCGGTCGGAAGTGTCACGTGGTTTGATCGACTGCCGCTGGGGTCACCTCTTACTTCATTATGTAACAATCACTACTTAACATAAGACAAGTTCAACGTGATCACGTTTTGCACGCCCCAGAGTAACAAACCACGGTTTTCTCCAGTGTATATTAGAACTCGCCATGCCTGACATTGAGGATGATGAATTTGCCATTGAAATTCTTAGGACTCAAGCCATCTGATATCAACATCACTAACGAGCTTCAACAAATATGGAGATCGTAACATGATGGTGCCCATGTTCACTTCAGCAACAATTTTTGGCTCAACAAATGTCTATTACGTTACGTTTCAATAAAACACCACCGTAGTCATTGATCGTGATGGCATATTATCCAGCTCGGAGAAGGTGGAATTCCAATAACTCGCTGATGAATTCCTCAATCTGTTTGGATATGACATACATGCATATAATGACTAAGCAGGTAATTTTTAAACTATCATCAACATATACACTATATCAATATGGACCAACATCCAGGAGGTGTCGGCAGCAGGATCCGTCGTCCTCTGGTCGTTTCCACCTCTGCCTGGGGCAAGCAAAGACGTATCTAGTGCGGAATCGCAGATCAATAGTGAGAGTGGCAACGTTGTTTCTGTGACATTCCTTTGTGTGTTCTGGGCCAAACTTTCCCCGACTTCACATGCAACCGCTGAGTCTTGCTGTTCTCGACATTGGCGGCAAAAACCTGCAATCTTACAAATTAACGAATAGCTGCGACCAGCAATGCAGAAGTCTGACTTGCTTAGCAACAACAACAACAACAACAGTAACAGTAGCAGCACCTATCCGACGACAATCTACGACGAATCCAACTAGTAGTTCTGTTCACATCAATTGCAACTAGCAGTAGCGGTTCTGCCCTCTATAACTAGCAGTCATCATCATCATCATCATCTATTACAGTGGCTCTGCCTTCTTCGACTAGCAGCAGTTTCTGATCCTGTCCACGGCAGCATGCTAATCTACTCCAGTAACTCTGTACCTGTTCCTATCTACACCGGGCAGCAGCGATCCTGCCGTTTACGACTGGCAGCAGATTCTGATGATACCCGAATACTATCATCATCATCATCATCATCATCATCATCATCATCATCATCATCATCATCATCTACGTCGGCAGCTTTTTCTTAGAGACGTATTTATTTCTAATGAAACAATAATATAAAAAGAAAACACTTTTATATTCATTGTACACAATGATCGTCTGCCTTTTTGCTGGTGTCACGTCCATCGCGCTTATTCTTTTGTTATTTTTACTCGTTTTGCGGAGGTCGTACTACAGTAAACAACTGCCTATTGTATATCGCCATCTGTCACGCCCCCTGTTACAGACACACTCGTCGCCCCGGACTCAAAGGTCAACGAACATTCTTCAGAGATTACGTTGTAGACTTCTCGTCACATCACGTCTCCACCTAGTTAAACCTTCTCTATGAAAAAAAGAAAAGAAAAAGGAAAAGAAAAACGCCAGTAATTTAGTAACACTTTGTTACGTCCTCCTACAGACAAATGCTGGTCGGCCATCTTGGATTGGCTGCTCGTGATTACCGTTTACAAGTTGAATAAAGTCTCTTCATTTTGTCTATAAATAGTTGTGCGTATGACATTTCATATTAACTGGCGCGGATACTTTTTTAATTAACAAAACAGAGGAATATGTTATTTCATTTTTCGAGTTTTTAATTTCCAAAATAAGGCTTTGTAAAAAAAAAAACCACGCATGCATCTCTGCGACAAACATAACGCACACGGAATTAATTTCATAATGGAAATATGTTCAAAATGAACAAAAAGTAGCATAAAAATAGATATCATTCACCAACATTAATCTCGACATTTCGAAAAGGAGATATGTAAATGGAATGAAAATCAAAGCCTATTCGAAAAATATTTATTCGAAATTTAAAATGGAACTTACATATTTTTTTTATATACATTACCGAACAAAAAAAGTTGGCCTGCCTAATTTTTCAATAATTTTGTTTCAAGTAATTTTATTGATATCAGATCTTTTTTTCCGGATTAGTGTCATAGCTTCTAAATTTATCTTAATACTTGATATAAAATGTGACCTACGAACAAAAATAAGCATTTGGATGAAATTACGAAAACCAGAATCGGAGAGATGAGAAAGAGTTGCTTGGAGTATGAACAATATTTTACCGTTTTGAAAAAGGAAAAAGTCGCCATTCCATTTTTCAGAATGAAAAGAAATGGTAAACAATATTAATAAATAGGTAATGAGAAAGAAAAAAACAATCATCAAGTAGAAAAGATGACTCAAGACTGAAAATGACAGATTTTCGTTACAGGAAAGACACGCTTACAAATTTGGCCAAAAAGTAAAAAACCGGAAAATGTAAGTGTCTTTCTTGAAGGACAATGGCCAGGAGATTGAAAGAAAACGATATATCATCAAGACGATGTGCAAAAAAGCTTTTGTTATAACAAAAGAATCGCATGGATGGGGGGAACTTTGCTACTGAATATGTCACTTTCTTCTCAAAATGGTTTCAGAAAAATGTGTTGTTTCAGATTACACTGCAAAGTTAACCAAAAAATGGTTCAATGATAACTCTTTTCAGACAATGCACTGGCCCGAACGAGAACTTGTGAAGCACAATTAAAAGAAAATTGGCTGGTAGAAAATTTTCAAACAAAATGTCACTCTGAGAGCAATAACAGAAGTGTAGTATCGGAACGGATACTACAATTTGCTCCTAGTCAACAGGCCAAGATAGCTGAATAGGCGGTGGAAAACACAGAAAGAAACATTGTCCTCTTTTTAAAGAGATAGAGGGATGGAGAGATAGAGGGGTGGAGATATATATATATATAGAGAGAGAATGAGAGCGATACAGGTGCAGACATCCACGTCAAAACAAGATTTCTGTCTCCCTTTATTTCTCTTTTCCTCTCTCTCAATTTCTTTTCTTCTTTTTTCGCCCATGTCAACTTGTTGATTTATAAATAACATGAAGCCCCTCTTTTCTAGTTGCTCTTTTCCCTATCGTTAATCTCTTTCTGTTTTCTTTTGTTTCCCACTTACTTTATCTCACATGTCTGTGTCATTTTCTGTAAAGAAAAAACAAGCATATTTACTCATTTCTGAACAACAGGAGTTAATTCTGTTGGTTTGCTGTCTGCTCACCTTTTCATTTTATGTATACACAAACGCATATATATATATATATATATATATATATATATATATATATATATATATATATATATGCGTTTGTGTACAGTGATTAAATATGTTTTTTGAAGATCCGTTTATGACAATCAGTCCGGTAGAAACGTGGTGGTCTCAGGAAGTACACACACTCAGGCCATGCCTACCCTCTTTACGAAGAAATTAGTTTATCGCAAACTGCCTGGGGCACCCCGATCGGGGATTATATATATATATATATATATATATATATATATATATATATATATATATATATATATATATAATTTATTTAATTACTGTATTCTTTAAATTCTTTACTAAAGATGTCTAAATCTGCCCTTTTGGATGAAACCACGGTACATTGCTGAAATATGTAATATACAGTATCTAAATAAATTATATTAGCTCTCTTATATGATCGAGCACTTTATTTGATTTCTTTTCATATACAACTTGACACTCTCTCTCTCTCTCTATATATATATATATATGTGTGTGTGTGTGTGTATGTATATATATGATGTATATATATAATATATGTACATGTTTAATGTATATATATATATATATATTATGTATATATATGATGTATATATAATATATGTACATGTTTAATGTATATATATTATGCATATATATAATGTGTATATATATAATGTCTATATATGTAATGTATATATATATATAATGTGTATATATAATGTGTGTATATATAATGTGTATATATAATGTATATATATATAATGTATATATATACATTATATATATGTATATATTATGTATATATATGTGTGTATATATATAATGCGCTATGTGTATATGTATATATATAATGTATATGTATATATAATGTATATATATATAATGTACATATATATAATGTACATATATATAATGAACATATATATATATAATGTATATATATAAAGTATATATATAATGTATATATATAATGACTATATATATGTATATATATATATATATATATATATATATATATTCACATTATAAGCCATTTTTTAAATGAAATACAATTTTGTTTAGAAAATCTGTGAGATGCCAATATTTTTTTTTTATAATAAAAATTCAAATATTTCAGACGGACATCCGTCTATTTTCAATGTATGTTTTGAATATTTCTCCACGCCGACCGTTTTGGAGCGAACTCCCAACGGCGACGCTCTCCTTTGTGTAACGTAGAGACAGTGTAGTGTAGATTTCGTGTGATGGTAGTAGAAATAGTAATAGTGAAAATAAGCGTCGATACGCTAATAGGTAATAATAAAATGTGTTTTCATATTAGAAGGCATTGTTTAAAATGAAATACAATTTTGCTTAAGAAATCGATAAGATGCCAAGATTCTTTTGATTGTTAGTTATAACAAATAAAATATGTTGGACTGGCAACAGTCCTTTTTTTAATGACAATAAGAATCCGACATAGTTACATTTTTATTTTGAATATTTCTCTACGCCGACCGTTTGGGAACGAACTCCCAACGGCGGCGCTCCTCTTGGTGTAATGTAGACACAGTGTAGTCTCGAGATCATGTGATGGTAGCACACGTAGTAGTAGTAGTAGTAGTAGTAGTAGTAGTAGTAGTAGTAGTAGTAGTAGTAGTAGTAGTAGTAGTAGTGAAAATAAGCGTCGATACGCTGAAAGGTAATAATAAAAAAATTCACATTAGAAGGCATTTTTCAAAATGAAATAAAATTTTGTTTGAGAAAACGATCTATTTTTTTTAAATAATAAATCAAATATTTCGGACAGACATCCGTCCTTTTACAATGAAAATAAGAATCTGACATTATTATATACTTTCTTTTGAATATTTCTCCACGCCGACCGGTTGGGAGTGAACTCCCAACGGCGACGCTCTCCTTAGTGTAATGTGTAGACAGTGTAGTGTCGATGTCGTGTGATGGTAGTACACATAGTAGTAGTGAAAATAAGCGTCAATACAGTGATAGGTAATAATAAAATGTGTTTCACATTAGAATGCATTTTTTAAATAAAATACAATTTTGTTTCAGAAATCGAGAAGATGCCAAGATTTATCTTTTTATAATAAATCAAGTATTTCAGACGGGCATCCGTCTTTTTTCAATAAGAATAAGAATCCGACATTGTTATATTATTTTTTTTAATATTTTCCATGCCCACCGTTTGAGAGCGAACACCCAAAACGGCGCTCTCCTTGGTGTAATGTGAAGACAAAGTAATGTCGAGATTGTGTGGTGGTAGTACGCATAGTAGTAGTTAAAATAAGCGTCGATAGGCTTATAGCTAATAATGAAATGTTATTTTCACATTAGAATGGAATTTTTTAATGAAATACAATTTTGTTTAGAAAATCGATGAGATGCCAAGATTTTTTTTCCATTATGAATCAGATATTTCGGACAAACATCTTTTTTTTTTAATGAAAATAAGAATCCGACATTGTTATATATTTCTTAAATATTTCTCTACACCGATCATTTGGGAGCGACCTCCCAACGGCAACGTTCTCCTTGGTGTAATGTGGAGACAGTGTAGTGTCAAGATCGTGTGATGGTAGTACACATAGTAATAGTAAAAATAAGTGTCGATACGCTGATAGGTAATAATAATAATGAAAAAAAAATTTCCATACCAAGGCATTTTTTTTAATGAAATACTATTTTTTGAGAAATGTATAGGATGCTAAAAGTTATTTTTATGATAAATCAAATATTTTAGACGGATATCCTTCCTTTTTCAATAGAAAAAAAGAATCCGACATTGTTATATATTTTTTTTCTAATATTTATTCACGCCGACCATTTGGGAAGGAACTCATACCGGCGACGCTCTCATTGGTGTAATGTGGATACAGTTTAGTGTGTAGATCGTGTGATGTTTGTACACATAGTAGTAGTGAGAATAAACGTCAATACGCTGATAGGTATTAATTAAACAAATTTACACATAACACGGCATTTTTAATTGAAATATAATTTTGTTTAAGAAAAAGATATAATCACAAGATTTTTTTTATAATAAATCAAATATTTCGGACAAAGGTCCGTCCTTTCTCAATGAAAATAAACATTCGACATTGTTATATATAATTTTTTTAAATATTTCTCCACGTTGACTGTTTAGTAGCCAACTCCCAACGGCGACGCTCTCATTGGTGTCATGTGTAGACAGTATAGTGTCGAGAACATGTGATGCTAGTACACATAGTAGCAGTGAAAACAAGCGTCGATACGCTGATAGCTAATTAAAAAAATATTTCACATTACAAGGCATTTTTAAAATGAAATACAATTTTGTTTAAAAAATTTATAAGATGCCAGGATTTTTTTATATAATAGATCAAATATTGCGAACGAATATCCGTTCTTTTTTCAATGAAAATTAGAATCCGACATGATTTTATTTATTTTTGAATATTTCTACACGCCGATCGTTTGGGAGAGAACTCCCAATGGCGACGCTGTCATTGGTGCAATATGGATAGAATGTAGTGTCGAGATCGTGTGATGCTAGTACACACAGTAGTAGTGAAGATAAGCGTCGATACGCTGATATGTAATAATTAAATTAGAAGGCATTTTCTGAAATGAAATACAATTTTGTTTAGAAAATCGATGAGATGCCAAGATTTTATTTTTTTATAATAAATCAAATATTTCGAACGGACATCCGCCATTTTTCCATTTTAAAAAAATCCGATATTGTTATATATATATATATATAAATATAGAGGCTAACAAGCCTTCAAAAACCATGTATTAGATGCGAGTAATTAAATCAAAAGAAAAATAAAAATATTTCGAAACATTTAATAAATATTTCGAAATAACTTCCGTTTTTTTTTTTTCTTCATCTTGATTTTTTTTTTTGGGCTAATATTTCGCTTGACAAAAACAAGCTTCATCAGAGCCAAGACAAACAAAGGTATAACCTATATTTATATTAACTTACATAAGATGCTTTATAAAATGAACTTTCCTAATTTATTACTCGCAGCGACCATGCGCATTCAAGTTCTATTCTATTTAAAACAAGACATTTTCAACAATAGTCCACAACACCGGACGTGACACTTCACCAACACCAGGAAGTAAATTATGGAAAAAAAAAAAGGTTATACCTTTGTTTGTCTTGGCTCTGATGAAGCTTGTTTTTGTCAAGCGAAATATTAGCCAAAAAAAAAATCAAGATGAAGAAAAAAAAAAAAAACGGAAGGTATTTCGAAATATTTATTAAATGTTTCGAAATATTTTTATTTTTCTTTTGATTTAATTACTCGCATCTAATACATGGTTTTTGAAGGCTTGTTAGCCTCTATATTTATATTAACTTACATAAGATGCTTTATAAAATGAACTTTCCTAATTTATATATATATATATATATATATATATATATATATATATATATATTTGTACATTTCTCTACGCTGACCGTTTGTGAGCGACCATCTTAACGACGATGTTATCTTGATGTAATGTATAGACAGTGTAGTATCGAGATTTCGTATTAGTAGTACACATAGTAGTAGTGAAAAAAGCGTTGATACGCTGATAGGTAATAATAAAATGTTTTTCACATTAGAAAGCAATTTTTAAGGAGGTGATATGGACATTAATGCTTGCGGTATTTCCTTCACAGCGCGAGTTAAGTATAAAACGTAATCACAATTAACTTTAGGTATAAATGTCCTTAAAAGTAATTTTGAATCCTCATAATACTTTATAATGAGGTAATTGACATCATTTAATAAAAAATAAATATTTAATAGCCTCTTTCGGAGTTTTTATTCATGTTAAGGTAACTATAAACTAACTCCCTCCTTAGTTTCGCATTAAATAGAAACTTACTACTTAAGTGAAGAAATCTGGGCAATTAATCTTATCTTAAACGATTTATAAATAAATACTAAACATCTTCTACAAAAACACCGAAGTATAACAATCTTAATAGTTGATTGAATGGATCGCTAAATATATATAGATATCTCACAACTGATGAACTTAAAAGAGACCAGCTCCGAAGTTAGCTTCGTATCCAAATGACCTAAATAGGCATTTGAAGGCTAATTAATGTAACTTTAGGAAAGTAAAAAAATTACCCTCAAGTGAATTCGAATTTTTATACATAAATTATGGAACTTATTAACTATTTTAAGAAATATTACTGAATTAAAATTTATAAATGTCCACACAACTTTTAGGATGTACTAGCTCTGAACTGAAAAATTAAAATGGCGTACTAGTGGGTTCCCCACATTTTGAGTTTGCTCTTTTCTTTGTTTCTCATTAGGTTTTACCCAAAAATGAACAATTCTATAGTGTAGGTTTTTTTTAAGACACTTTAATCCAAGAACTTTTTACTCTTTGTGAATTTTTCTGATGATTTTGTAGTGTTGTAGAGACGATATTAACATAAAAATGTTGTTTGGCACAAGACAAATGATGATAAGATTTTACCTTTCCAATTTAAATAAAGAATAACAAAAAACGACGTGTGGGGTGATAACTATTCACAGCTCGAAATTGTCATTTTTTTAATTTTCAACCCTCCAGAAATCAAAGAATTTTTCCCCTTCTATTGAATGAGTAATTTATTTAAGATGTTATAAAACTATATATAAAACACAAATCAGCCTATATAATAAATTACTAAACAATGCATACATACATACATACATACATACATACATACATACATACATACATACATATGCATATATTAATAATTATTTTTACTTAAATATTATTTTTGATCCACATGAATATGTTTCCTATTTATTCAAAATACTCAGTGTGGATATATACAAATGTTCTGTTGGTCGCATGACTCTAACCCTAGACGCTAGTCACTATTGACTGTCAGTATCTTACACCCCAATCAATGCGGCCACTGTGACAACTGTCGGTATTTATCGTTTAAATAATAATAAATTTCAAATAGTGTTCCATTTCCAATATAAAGAACTTAACATAGCTTAGATAGAAACTGTTTCATCTTTCTCTGTTGTATATATATATATATATATATATATATATATATATATATATATATATATATATATATATATATATATATTGATTCCGTGTTACTTTACTTTATTTTATTCTTGCTCTGTTTATTACATTGAGCTCTCATACCGGATTTCCTTCTGGAATTTATTTCACTTTAACGCAATATTGGCTGCACACCACCCGTCTCTAAGGACTTCTCGTATCGGAATTACTTCAATATTGGACTGAGGATTGATAAATTTACACCGCCATATTCACTTTAAAAAAAACATAGTTTTTAACCCAGCTTGCACAACTTCACATTCTCCCTAATTGATAGAAATACGGATTTTACCAATAGATTGATATGGAAGGCGTATTTCTTTTTAAGGAACGTGGAATCTGATAAAATGGAAACATTTAACTTCAGATCCAAAAATCCATCGAAATCCATTGAGGCTTTGAAGCCATTCGAAGCTGATCTGTTAGACCTAGTAAAGAGGATTAGTTTAGAAATTATACCAACCGGTTTCAGTCCGAACTGAAGATTAAGAAATCTAACAAGGCCGATAAGTCAGCAAATATTTATAAGATGTGCCCATTGGAATATAGTAGGACTGTTTTGGATATAATCTCTACTAATTATAGAAAGGATATTCATGGAACAGAGTCTATGATAAATGAGGACACTAGAGACTTCACATCCAAACTAAACATTGAGGATAGAGTATGCAAAATAGATAGGAATAATGCATATATCTTTATCAAAGACCACAAAAAGAATTTTCAGAATAAAAAATAGGCTAGACTAATTTACTCTACCAAATCTGAACTTGGCCACGTCTCTAGGGAGATTCTCAGGAATGTTATAAATGTGACGCTGGAAGCTACACAATTTAATCTTTGGAAGGGTTCATCGGATACCATTAAATGGTTTGAACTAATTGAAAACAAGGGGAATGTCTCCTTTATCCAATTTGACATAATGGATTGTTACCCCTCAATTTCCAAAGACTTAGTTACTAACAGCGTCAACTATGCTATGAACTTCGTGAATATATCCAATAAACAGGTAAGATTGATTATGGCTTCTCGTAAATCCATCCTTGTAAATAATCGGGAAACTGGAAACAGCGTTTCTTTGACCACAAACAAAACGGAGTTAGCCAAACAATAGTGGCTACTAAAAAATGAAAACTGAACACCGGTGGTTTCTTGGTCAATCTTGTGTTATTCTAACATTCCGAATGGATTTAGGCAAAGGTGCAATTTGTGTTTGGATGGAAAAAAATAAGAATCCTGAAATACGAACACAGTAAACTTCTAAACAGAAGTAATGAACCAATGGCGAAGTGCACACATAAATGTAAATTTAAAATAACTCGTAACTCATAATCTGAGATCCATTTATATCTGTAGCGGTGGATATACTGAATTGGGTCTGCCTGGATTGTTCTTATTCGTTATCCTTTATCCTTTAATCCCCTTCATGATTCTTTATTTATTTATCTATGTATCTCTTTATTTCATCATGACTAAAATACAATTATCATTATTATTATTAAGATCTCCATTATTATATATTTATATTTTATAGCTATTATATATTTATATATTTTCATATTTATTTGGCTATTAATAATATTGTCAATATTTTCTTAAATTTTATTATTATTATTATTATTATTATTATTATTATTATTATTATTATCATTATTATTATATAAATAATTTATTTAAAAGGTTATGGGCTAACGATTGCTTTCCTCACACGCACACACAGACACAGAACTATGGGTTCGTATCTCTCATCCGTGGTAGAAATCCAAGCCAGGTGTGTGTTAAAAGCGTTGTTGTCATTAGATTGCTTTAAATTGGTGTGCTATGTATACAAATATACAGGAACACATACACACATACATATATACACACACCATCCCACCCGTTTTCACAAACACAAACAGACCCATAGAAGGAGAATCTTACAAGGTGACAGCCTATCCCCAACAACAAACCATCAACAGGCTAGATGTAAAGACACGAAAAATGTTAACCCACCATAGGGTAATCTATAGAAATCAGTGTTTGCCAAGACTGTACTTGCCCAGAGGAGATGGAGGATTGGGTCTATCTGAGATTAGCCACCAGCATAGAGCCACTATTGTCAGCATTGGTCAGTACCTAAGAAGCTCCTTAAACCCCAGCCTAGCAAGGGTACGAGAACATCAAGAGTCAACAGCCAGCAAAACAAACTCCATCACAAAGTTGGTCAAGCATTTTGGACAGGGATGTCATATAGATGAGGCAGAAACACCAAACAATCCTGCCACAGAGATAGCGCAAAAGAGCCGGAACAGATACACCCAGACTTTTAAGAACTTAATTTCCTGTGTACGCGTTAACGTTTCTCTGTGGATTTAATCGTCAATATGTAGTAGCGAGCGTACTTTATTACTTAACACAATATGATATGTAATTGCATGTCAAACCCCTATCACCGACTATACTCACATATACCATTCAAATACATATTGAGAGTATAGATAAATAGTATTACAAACAAGCGAGATCCAAAGTTTCCTAAACATTCTAGGTATTTTCTAATGAGTGCTTTCAACTAATATAAATTCTAACTCTTTCATTAACTTTCCCTATAACTAAATCTATCACTAAATCTAATAATTTATCATTTTTCATTCACGCATGGGTATCAAAGTGTATTAAGACATTTACACGCAATGCTTACCGTAATCTGAACGAGGGCTTTTCCCGTAATATGTTATACGGACCCTATCATCTATTGATACTGTAGGCTAGTAAGATTTGTAATTAAAATAATAATAATAATAATAATAATAATAATAATAATAATAATAATAATAATAATAATAATAAAGGGGAAACAAGAAAAATTAATTCCTCTTTTTCATTCCTCTTGTCTCATTTTCATTCACACTTATATCCGATACATCTCTACATTTTAATCGCCCCTTATATATATATATATATATATATATATATATATATATATATATATATATATATATATATATATATATATAACATTAAGTATCTCAAATTTCCTACTTGAAACAGTAATAGCATCTAATATAAACATTGATTTATTTTTGTATTCTGTCTAGCTTGCTTCTTTCGGTGACCGTTGGGGCATGTTATTAGGAACAATAGACTTTTAGTATTGCCTTTTCTTTGCATTACTTTTCCTATTCGGAATATTTTTCTCTAGGAAAGAAATCTTTTCTTTTCAACGGCAAATGTAAATCCAAGATTGAAGCCAATTATGCTATCAACAGCAAAGTTTCATATTACAATTTAGTAGCAATACTAATACATTCTTTCTTTCATCGACGATACAAAAAAAAAGTACATGTTTATTGCGGTAGGATATGTTGTGCCAACAGATACATAATATCAAGTCACGTGACTTGCTATTCGTAAACGGTGTCTGCAGACAAAAGAACTCACGGTTCAATTATCTTTGTTTCCCTCAGCATGACAAAAGAACAAAGAAGATTTCTCTTATGACTTATTTACCGCTATTCAAATTAAAGGAGGCGCGAGAGCGCTCTATCCCTTAATAGATTTCAAAAACGGCCTATGCTAGAAATCTCATTTCGTTGATCAATCATAACTCAAAAACCAATAAACTAAATTAGTTAAAACTTTGCACAATTTTTTTTTTTTTTGATAGGTTTTATAAGTGTGTAGAATTTCAGCATAATTAGTCAAGGCAACTCAGAGCTCCAGAAAGGTCAGGCATGATTTTGTGTTGTCCGTTTGTACGTACGTACGTGCCACCCTGTATCTCATCAACTATTTGATGGATTCAGCTAGTTTTTGGCAGAGATAGAGGTTCTAGGATCTAGTTGATGGCATTTTAATTTCAGTTTACCATATACCTTAGTTTTCCAGAAAATTCCTAAAAAACTTTAAAATGATTATTGTATTGAGGCATAGCCTTTACAAAAGTAGTGACATTCCATGATAAATGCCAGTATACTGAAATCATATGCCGTTAATAGGGTTAAGATGAAAATTCATATACACTAAATGTACAAAAGCAAGGAAATTCCCAAATTTTTACACTTTTATTGTAATAAGGGTATGCGAGCACAACAGGGCTATGTATTTTACTTGTAGGAATTTTTCTTCAGCGCACCTCACACACTTCATCCACTCATGCATAGAGATTTATACTGTAGTGATGTGATAATGAAATGGTTTGGTTGATATGTAGTCATACCCTTAATGACAATAAAAGTGTAACAATTTGGGAATTTCCTTGCTTTTGTACATTTAGTGTATATGAATTTTCATCTTAACCCTATCAAGGACATATGATTTTAGTATATTGGCATTTTTCATGGAATCAAACTTAGAATTGACGAAAATTCTAACTTTTTTTATAAATCGCTTTTAAATAATAAACTTCGTAACATTGACTGCATTTTCTTTTATTATTCGTCTCTGTGATTTTCTACTTCGTCAGATAACTTATACTTACGGTAAGAATTTTATGATGATTTACTTAAGAATAGAAATGTCAATACTAATAGATATATAGTATAATTTTATGATGATTTACTTAAGAATAGAAATTTCAATACTAATAGATATATAGTATAATTTTATGATGATTTACTTAAGAATAGAAATGTCAATACTAATAGATATATAGTATAATTTTATGATGATTTACTTAAGAATAGAAATGTCAATACTAATAGATATATAGTATAATTTTATGATGATTTACTTAAGAATAGAAATGTCAATACTAATAGATATATAGTATAATTTTATGATGATTTACTTAAGAATAGAAATTTCAATACTAATAGATATAGAGTATAATTTTATGATGATTTACTTAAGAATAGAAATTTCAATACTAATAGATATATAGTATAATTGTAGGTGTGTAACTACGGTTACTGGCAATCAACAGTTCATTTATGAACACAGAACCAAATGCATCTACGTATGTAAATCTACACATACAAGGAACCAATTCGTATTTTCGATTATCGATTTAGTTCTATTTTTAATCATTCAAGTCATCAATTACCAATTCCTTACAACTAATTATGTTTAGTGATAATATTCATAACTACATTACGTAAGCAATTATTTATAATTACTTACAAAGTCAAACTTTACTTTTCAAATGTTTACTTCTTTGTCTAGTAATAAGACGTCAAATAATGAATTACCTTTACTTTAATAGATACTCTTCAACTATAAAATTACTTACAGATTTAACACATCACTCGATAAGTTCATGGTCTAACTAATAAAAACAACGTTTAGGCAAAATTCGAATTTATTCATCAACATAGTCTCCTACTAGCGTGATACACTGATTCCAATGTTTCTCTAATGAGTCGATGCCTTTTTGTAGAACTGTTTGTTTTTGTCCTGAAAATACGCTTCAGTTTCCAATATCACTTGTTCATTGGAGCCAAATCTCTTTCTCCTGAGCATTCTTTTGATGTCTGAAAACCGGCAGTAGTTGATGGGTATCAAATCTGACGAATAGTGCACTTCATGTAACTTTCCCATCGTTGCGATCGCCTTGTTGGACCGTGCATTTTCTTGGTGAAACTTTCCCATCGTTGCGATCGCCTTGTTGGACCGTGCATTTTCTTGGTGAAATAGCAGAGGGGGGGGGAGAAAGATAGAGAGGCGGATAATTCTGGTATTGTTCTGCTTATAAAAGTTCATCCTTACTGTGTTTATATAACAGTGCTCAATAACAAGTAGAGCCATATATTTAGCCTCAATTTGTATTCATACAAGGGCCTTCGCTTGTTCATTTCCAGGGTGCGTTTATTTCTTTGTCATATAAAAAGTAATAGACACGAAAGCAAATATTCCGAGGCAACGTCAGGCGGTTACATCTAATATATATATACAGGAGAGTTGCATGTCTATAAACATTCACTAAGAATGTTTTTACTGCTCGACATGTGTGTGTGTTATACATGTATATGAATGTGTATATGCGTATATGAATGTGTATATATGTGTCTGCACTTTCGGTGCATTTCTGTGGAGTTGTTTATGCCTCTCACAGCGAGAGGAAAATAATTTCACAAGTAATTAACAGAACCTCTTCCTCCCCATCCCCCTAATTTTATGAAAACAATGGTTTTATTGTAACCTAAATCCATTGCGAGTGAACCAGTTTGCGAGTCCCAATAAAAGTTAAAAACAATAAAAGAGAAGGATAATATGAAGAAAATAAGAAAGAAAGAAAGAAAGAAAATCAACCAAATGCTAGGATTTCAAAAATAATTCTAAACTCATGGCCACTTCTTTCTCATGTTCATCCCGTCGAAATCATTCTTTTTTCTTTCACCCTAACAAGTTGATCTGACGAGGCAAAGCCAAAAGAATGCTGTAACTGAAACATGTTTGCACATATGTAGCCAAAATGCTTATATGAATAAAAATTGATATTGAATGAATAGCTCTACTTGTTATTGAGCACTATTATATAAATACAATAAACGTTCACTGGAGTAACTCTTATAAACAATAACTACCACAATTATATATATATATATCGATAGAATGCACACTATATCATACGTTTTTTTCTTCTTCTCATTTCGAAATGAGGACGATGTTATCAATTTTCTTTATATATATATATATATATATATATATATATATATATATATATATATATATATATATATAAATATATTATATATATTATATATTATATGTATAAGGTTAATACAGCAAAAGATATAAGAGGAAACTAATATCTTTACTTAGTGAACATCCGGATAAAAATAAAGCTCAATGTACTGGATAGAGCATTAATAACAGTAGATAAAGTGAAAGAATAAAATTTAAAAAATAATTTTATTAATTTTTTTTATTATTTCACTTTATCTAGTGCTAATATCTTATATATATATATATATATATATATATATATATATATATATATATATATATATCGATATATAATATATATATATATATATATATATATATATATATATATATAATATATATATATGTGTGTGTGTGTGTGTGTTATAGATATCGATATATGTATTATACACATATTTATATTATGTTGCATTGATGGTTTATGATACGTTCGTAGAATGTCTGTATCTCTGGTGGACGTAGAACTCTCGTCTGTTGATCCCGAAACGGGAGGATGTGTCGTTTCTATTCGCATTTCCCAGCTGCAGGGAACTATTTGTACTAATCGTGGCTCTTTCTTCACTGCCATTGTTGTCGTCCGCCTTGAGCCGCTGCTGCTATCATCTGCCGCTTCGCCGAGCGTCAACTTCGCTCGCTTCTTCCATCATACCGGCGGTCTCTTCATTGGCTGAAATCAAATCCCCCACGCACAATAAAATATCACATAATTTAGAGCCAATTATTACTATACTGCTTGTCGATACTGGGCTAGTTCGTTGTAGCAGAGAGAGAGAGGCTTACGTTAGTTAATTTTCTAACTACTTAGCTACTTGTAAAGGAAGGGAGATGGGGGACATCGCTTGGCTCTCAATTTCGGGGGATCCGAAATCCCCTAGCTTGTAATCGCTACATGGCTAAAACGTGTTAACTCGTTGGCTTCCAGTCAAGAACTCTCTATCTCAACTTAGTTTTCCCACCGGGAAAACTGTGACGTCACGAAACCTCGTGATCGACGCACAGGTGTGACCTAACCCCCGACCCCGAGGTCTCGTCAAGTGACCCTGCAAATCGTGAGAACACATCGCACCAACTTGCACGAGGTGACTCCGCTACAAATCGCGCAAGTAAAACCCGATTTCCAACAGACACGTCCATTCCCATAGGGCCATTATCTAATAATTATATATATATACATATTATATATATAAATACATTATACATATAATATATTATATATATATAATATATTATATATATATCGATATATATATATATATATTATATATATATCGATATATGTATTATATATATATAGATATATATCATATATATTATATATTATATATATTATATATATATGCATATTATATATATTTTATATCATATATATTTTATATCATATATATATATATATATATATATATATATATATATATATATATATATATTATACTAGCAGAACCTATCGCCCAGCGTTGCCTGGGAGAAATATTAAATTTGTAAACAGCCGACACAACGCAAATAGGTTGCATGGGATAGTTTTAATGTTTAAAAAAATCTCGCTTTTCATTGTAGAAAATAATAATTATTATGTTATATTACATTATGAGCTCTAGTCGTACTGTACACTGTTCACCTACTACATAAACATTTGTGTGAATGGAAAAGAGTTTCCCAAACGTCCGTATTCCTCGCCGTTATTAATATTTGTACCACGAAAAATTTATTTAAATATTTTAGGACGCGGTACCCGTCTAGTTTCATTAAGAAATTGAACCAGTTGGTGAGATTGAGAGCAAAAATTCGTTCAACTCGATCTAAAACTACTTTTTTAAATTTATGTTTAACGAATCGAGTTTGCCCTTCATATATTAGTTTTCGCATTACTAAGGCGAAATTAGTTCGTAGCCACAAAATTGAGGGGATATTTTTACGGGATGAAATTTATAAGTTGTCCTCTTCCATTTGCGAAAGTTTAAGACATTTTCGTTCGCTATGGAAATTTTGTAAAAACAACTTATCTTTCTTTGATTACATCCGTTTCTCCCGGTATATTTCTTCACTTGATCAACGTGGCTTTGCTTTGTCTAATGCCAACCACCATAAAAAAACTTCGGTTTCTTATTCTGAAGAGATTTGGTCGTTCTACGACTAACTTAAAAAATATCCTTAATCGTTCAACATACCAATTGACGGACACTGAGCAATTTGTATTGTCTCATGGCTTGGAATTCTGTATTCCACCCATATCCATCAAACGTGAGGACATCTTTTCGGAATTTGAAGTTTTATTTTCACAAATTTCAAAATTGTCCTCGTCTTCAGTCGACCAGCCCTTAGCGTTGAAGGCAAGACTTAATGATCTTGCCTACGCTTATGCAGGTACTCCCATTGACCGCTCTAATTTCAATTGGCAAAATGAACATTTTCTTGCCATTAAATCTCTGCGGTCAAATCAGTCACTTATCATTACTAAACCAGATAAGGGTTCGGGAGTAGTGATTCTGGATTATGCCGATTATGTGGCAAAAATGATGGTGATCTTGGATGACGTCGATAAATTTAAAAGACTCGGACCTGTTAATACGCATGACAAGACCCTTTCCATTGAAACTAATTTTCAAAAAAGATTGCTTAAATTAGTTAAGAAAGGTGTTCTTCCTGGGAAAATATACGATATAATCCGACCAATAGGGTCTATAAAACCTCGTCTTTACGGCCTACCAAAAACGCATAAGGAAAATATACCCGTAAGACCGATTCTCTCTATGGTCGGGTCGGTTCAGCATCAGTTAGCTAAATGGTTGGCTGAATTGCTTCAACCTGTGCTTGAAGTATATTCGGCCAACTGTATTAAAGATTCATTCACTTTTGCTGAATATATATGTAATTGCCCTTTTTCTGCTGAGAATAAGTTTATGTGTTCTTTCGACATCAGCAGTTTATTTACATGCGTTCCCTTACAAGAAACCATTGATATTTGTGCTGATGTTTTATATCGCGGTTTCTCAGTTGGTCCTATTATCTCTGAGGAGGTCTTCGTAGAACTGATGCGGTTTGCTACCATGTCTGTCGAATTCAGTTTTGATAATGTCATGTATCAGCAAATCGACGGCATTTCTATGGGGTCACCCCTTGGTCCTGCGTTGGCCAATATCTTTGTAGGTTTTCTACGAGCATAATCTTTTGGCCCGTATCAATAAACCACTTACTTATTTTCGATACGTAGATGATACATTTTGCGTGTTTAACAATGAGTCAGATTCCATATTATTCCTTAATGCACTCAATCAATTACACCCAGCCTTAAAGTTCACTTGTGAGAAGGAACACAACTCCACCCTTCCTTTTCTGGATGTATTAGTGCATAAATCTGATTCATTGTTTTTAACATCTGTTTTCCGAAAACCTACATTTACTGGTTTATATTGTCACTGGGACTCTTTTTGTCCCATACAAAGAAAAATAAATCTTATTAAATGTTTGGTTCATCGTGCTTTAAAGATTTGCTCTGAATCCCTGATTGATTCGGAGATTGAATTTATCAAAGAGGTGCTCGTTGAAAATGGGTACCCTCTCGATATTGTTAATTCTAATATCGTTACTAAGATCGCTCATTTTAACAAGCCTAAACTTTTTGGTCCTCCAAAATGCCCGGCGTACCTCAGATTACCTTGGTTGGGTAATATTAGCATAAAATTTGCTAATCAAATTTCTGTAGCTGTGCGTCGGTGTTACCAGGCATCTAATTCTAGAATTGTTTTTCTGCTCGACCTTTGCTCAAATCTATTCATAAGGATGTTCTCCCACCCCAACATATCAGTAATATTATTTATCTATTTAAATGTATACGTGGGAAGATCAGTGCAAAGGTTTGAATCCAGAATCAAACAACACATCCCCCCTGCCATACGCCAGGGCCGACTAAATAATTTAAATAATTTAGTTAATACATCCGGGTCTGCTATTGCTGACCATCTCATAAATAGCGCCGAATGTGCGTCGACGTACACTAGTGACTGGTTTTCTGTCATAAGTAGATCGCATTCTCTATTCCACCTCAAAGTCCTGGAAGCCATATATATCAAGTCAATCAAACCCCCCCTTTGTAAACAAAAGGAATGGCTTTTAGGACTTAATGTGATCAACTTATGGCTCTCCTCCCCATATTTTTTTTTCTTTTCTTTTTTTTTCTCCTAAACTTGTCACTAGTTTTCATTACAATTTTTTTAGGTTTTAGTCGTATTTAATCACTTCCACGTTTTACTCTGATGAGTGTGGACGAAAACCGGTTCAGTACATTAATTAATTTCTTTTTAATCGTTTTCTCTCGTTTTTATATTTGTTTAATCTCATTCTACCCTCCCAAAAATGTCCCAAACGTCCGTATTCCTCGCCGTTAATATATATATATATATATATATATATATATATATATATATATATAGAGAGAGAGAGAGAGAGAGAGAGAGAGAGAGAGAGAGAGAGTGAGTGAGAGAGAGATTTCGGCGATTGAAAACATTTTCCAAACAAGTTCAAAATAAAAAGCATACATTAATATATGATGACTGTTTACAGCCATCATATATTAATGTATGCTTTTTATTTTGTTTGAAACACAAGCATTTATCTTAAGTCACACAATGCATCATCAAATTATAGATTCTGATTTTCCTCAGGACAAAACGATCTATTTTCAAATCAGAAATATCGTAAGTGAACGACAAAACAAACACATTCAATATACATGATCAAAAAAGTTCAAAATTCCACCAAAACCAGAACTTAATTATGAGAAAAGACTTCTACCGAAATACCTCAGTAATTACCATTAATTAAAAGCTCAATTCTACATAAAAATGCAATATAAATTCAGAACGAAGATCAAATAGCATATATAACCGCCATATTGGCTTAAAAGATGGTTAAAATCAGGGATAATAATTACAAAAGAAGAAAACTGACCCTTAAATCAATAAATTAAAATAAACGTAAAATAATCTTTAAATGCACCCAGGTTACAACAATTCTGTCATTTTTTGACTGCTATGCTAGAAATAGTGCCATCTAATGATGTTTTGCTATAATGAAAATCATATAATTGATTTTTATAAAAATTGGAATAAGTATTCTAGACATAAATGTTAGTAGCATTATATGTTTATTTTAATCTTCGTTAAGGATATAAAAGTAGTGCAAAACTCTTCTGTTCGGGGATTCTTCTTTGACTATATATATATATATATATATATATATATATATATATATATATATATATATATATATATATGAGCGACTGATAAACACCTCTGTCCATGTCCCTCCTCTGCCTTCCCCCTTTTCTCCCCCTCCGTAAAGAATATCAAGACGGCATGAGCGTTCTCATTTTTCAGTCAGAAACCATAGCAACACGTCTGATTACTCTCGTCTTGCGAGAAGAAATAAATTATAACGTGAAATGACTAAAATGTTGGCCTGGGTTATTTTTTTAAACTTTATATATATATCCATCGACTAACAGAATGAGCTTCGGTTTCCGAGACATTCTAGCGTTTTAAAGCAGTTAACCAATGATTTTTAGTTTGCTCTGGGACATAAATTTCCTGCGTTTATTTTATTTTTTTGGAGGAGGTGTCTACTTTTTAAGCGATTGCACATGGATCTACGACCTTGCGAGCTGGACTTCGGGTTAGTGGTAAAAAAAATTAGTGGACATCCCTAAAAAGTTAGAATGGCCCGGAAATGATGATTATTTTACGTTCAATTCATATACGAAACTGATCACCTACTCTAAATTCTAATTCTTTCGTCAAGTTTTTCAAGGTGTTCACACGTAATAACCTAAAAAAGTAAAATCTGTTTTTTTTTTGGGGGGGGGGGGCGATTTAGCTGAGGGTGTTAATCTACAAATTTGCTATGATTATTATTATTATTAGTAGTAGTAGTAGTAGTAGTAGTAGTAGTAGTAGTATTTTTATCTGTATTATGTTTTCTTGTTACAGTAAAACAAATCAATTCACTACACATCTGTTATATTGACATGTTAAGGATAGTTTTCTAAATAGTACAATTATTATTTAGAAACTCATTCTTAACATGGAGAAGAGGTTTTATTAACTATTCTGTTCCTACACCGTCTTCTTATTTTGTATACCAATTGTCAACTATTTTAAATTGATTTCATCAAATAACGACGAATTAATGCAAATCGGCTTTATTTTAAAAGAGAAATAAATCTTTAGTTGCCTCACAATTTTCAATCAATTACAAGGAAAACATTTGAGAAAAAATATTTAGAAAGATTTACTCGTGTAATATAACCCCCCTTACGTTTGCAAAAAAAATATGTGGACATTACACGGGGTTTTTACAGTAATTTGAAAAATGTTAAAAAGCAACAAATCTCTAATTAAATATTTAGAAATTTAAAAAGAATCGCAATCGGTAATTGTATCGGAATCGGGAATTTCGTTTGTTTGTTTTGTTTTACGGCATATCAACCTTTTAATGCCAAATCAAGTTGAGTTTATATATCTTTATATTTTGTATATACATAAACTGGTTTTTAAAAGTTCAGTATAGTGTCTACTTCATTTTTTAAGTTTGTTCCGTGTACCTGTTTGTAAAACGTTTCTCTTATAGGTTCGATTTGGTTTGTTTTACTGCATATCAACCATTTATGTGTTAATGCCGAATAAAATTGTCAAATGTAACTCTATAAGTAGTTAAATTATTTTCAGAATACATTGATCTTCGAACACATTACTCTTAAAAAAAGTTACTCCTTGGAAACATTATACTTTGAGAATATCACACCCACACCAGGGAAAGACTGCGATAATCTTTAAAACCACAGATAAATAGCATTTGGTCGATGTGGTACGTTTTTTTACGGTATATCAACGGTATATCAACGGGTGATTTAATGCCGAATATAGTTGTCAAATATAGTTCTATAGGCAGGATGATTATTTATATTCCTAAAATACATTGCTCTTAGATAACCAGAATACATTGACCTTAGATAACAAGAATACATTGCTCTTAGATAAGCAGAATGCATTGCTCTTAGATAACCAGAATACATAGCTCTTAGATAACAAGAATACATAGCGCTTAGATAACCAGAATACATAGCTCGTAGATAACCAGAATACATAGCTCTTGGATAACCAGAATACATAGCTCGTAGATAACCAGAATACATAGCTCGTAGATAACCAGAGTACATTGCTCATAGATAACAAGAATACATTGCTCTTAGATAACCAGAATACATAGCTCGTAGATAACCAGAGTACATTGCTCTTAGATAACAAGAATACATTGCTCTTAGATAACCAGAATACATAGCGCTTAGATAACCAGAATACATAGCTCGTAGATAACCAGAGTACATTGCTCTTAGATAACAAGAATACGTTGCTATTAGATAACCAGAATACATAGCTCTTAGATAACCAGAATACATAGCGCTTAGATAACCAGAATACATAGCTCTTAGATAACCAGAATACATAGCTCTTAGATAACCAGAATACATTGCTCTTAGATAACCAGAATACATAGCTCTTAGATAACCAGAATACATAGCTCTTAGATAACCAGAATACATAGCTCGTAGATAACCAGAATACATAGCTCTTAGATAACCAGAGCGCATTGCTCTTAGATAACCAGAATACATAGCTCTTAGATAACCAGAATACATAGCTCTTAGATAACCAGAATACATAGCTCTTAGATAACCAGAATACATTGCTCTTAGATAACCAGAATACATAGCTCGTAGATAACCAGAATACATAGCTCTTAGATAACCAGAATACATAGCTCTTAGATAACCAGAATACATAGCTCTTAGATAACCAGAATACATAGCGCTTAGATAACCAGAATACATAGCTCTTAGATAACCAGAATACATAGCTCTTAGATAACCAGAATACATAGCTCTTAGATAACCAGAATACATTGCTCTTAGATAACCAGAATACATAGCTCGTAGATAACCAGAATACATAGCTCGTAGATAACCAGAATACATAGCTCTTAGATAACCAGAATACATAGCGCTTAGATAACCAGAATACATAGCTCTTAGATAACCAGAATACATAGCTCTTAGATAACCAGAATACATAGCTCGTAGATAACCAGAGTACATTGCTCTTAGATAACAAGAATACGTTGCTCTTAGATAACAAGAATACATAGCTCTTAGATAACCAGAATACATAGCTCGTAGATAACCAGGGTACATTGCTCTTAGATAATTAGAATACGTTGCTCTTAGATAACCAGAATACATAGCTCTTAGATAACCAGAATACATAGCTCTTAGATAACCAGAATACATAGCGCTTAGATAACCAGAATACATAGCTCTTAGATAACCAGAATACATAGCTCGTAGTTAACCAGAGTGCATTGCTGTTAGATAACAAGAATACATTGTTCTTAGATAACCAGAATACATTGCTCTTAGATAAACAGAATACATTGCTCTTAGATAAGCAGAATAAATTTCTCTCAGATGACATTGCTCTCAGAATACATTGCTCTCACAGGGAAAGTTTACAATTAAAGTGGGAACAATACTCATAGAAGAGAGAGGGGGCCATTAATATCAGAAAACACCACTCCATAAAAAACATTATTTACAGAAAAACATTACTGGTTTTAAAAATTACACTTTCGCATTGGTAATCTTTTTTCTCAGTGTGATTGACCCTCAGTCATCGCCTTCTATTATCTATTTGGAGAGAAAAAGAAAAAAGAAAAATAAGGTTTTGATTTTTGAAGAATCAGATCGAATAATGCTGTTGGAGATGAACTGATATATACCAGGGTATCACGTGATCAGCCGATTTATCCAATCAGGCGTCTCCGACTTTCGGTCTAGTCAAAGTAAGAGCCGAAGTGGACGAATGTTTAGCCACCAGGATTCTGTCTCACCGCATCACGGGTCGCCACCCACGGCCAATAGGTGGCCACGTTTTCCGGGGAGGGGGATACCCCTCTACATGGGGTTGCAGTCGGAGAATTCGTGGTCTCGCCGACAGAGTGACATGAATTTAGAACAGAGTCGGTAATTGCATCTGAATAAAGACAAGTTTTGGAATTGTCCCATCATTAAGAACGACAGAGATATTAGATACAATGTGGCTGTGTTTTGGCTTTTAGCCGAAATAAATTGGAGCCATCAGCCCGTAACGTTTAACAACTTTGAAAGTAAACAAAATAACTTTTTGATCTACTGAAAAGGATTGGTTTTTATTAAAAACGCATTTTGCTTTCAAATACTTATTCACTGTGTGTTTACCTACACAAATTTGTAAATATGTATCTTTGTGATGAGACGATTCAAATATTTTCCCGATTCCGATACAATTACCGATTCTGTTCTAAATTCTCGATTACGATACAATTACCTATTTCAATTTCAATATCGAGAGCATCCGAAAGAACAAAGCCACAGCGTAAAAGTAATCACATGCGCAACTATAGACGAATCTATCAGAAGAGTTCATTAAATGGCGCTGATTTAACGTCTCTTGTATATAATTTTTCGATATTTGAAGTATTTCTTATCGCAAACTATTTCTTAAAAAGAACAACACACATTCATGAGGTTAAAATGTAGATATACCAAAGTTATGTTTTTTAAAAAATCAGCTAACAATTTGTTTACGCCAGTTTTTATTTGTGTAATATTGCGCTGGAGAAAAACGGATATGTAAATTTTGTTGTATCTCACCGATAAGTTATAAAAAACAATATATCTTGGTAAACATATGGATAAATCAATTTCCATTCGTGTGATAGGATTTTATGGATTTATAGCGATATTATTAGAGTCCCTCTGACGAATCTGCTTCCGGGGAATAATTCTACCCCAAAGAATTGAACCCACCAGATATTTTCTTTTCTTAACCCTGAGGGGTGTTTGGTTTGATATTTTTGTATAGACGTTTATGAAATTAATTAGATATTTGACAGTGAATAAGTTTATTATTGACAGACAATTTATTAGTATTTTTCGGATATTTGGATTCAGAAAAAAACTGATTAATTAATAATTAATTAATGTTTATTTTCATTTTAAAGAAGCCAATATTTCTTCATAAATTAATTTACTTAACTATTGTCAAAGGGAGGAGAAGTAAGCTTAAATTTTAATATATTTGTTTGAAAGGAAATAAAATAAACTTTTAATAAAATAAACATTAAGAAAAATATGTTTGTTTTTTGGTGAAGGTTTTTTTTAAGAACTTAATTATATAGTGCGTATTATTTAGCCAAAAAATATATATCAATTATAGAGAAAAATACAGAGAAATTGAGAATAAATTAAAGCTAACAAAATAGAAATTTTACTTATCGGACAAATTTTAGGCTTAATTATAATATGTTATAGTATGTTCTCAATTAAATAACAGAACCTTTCCTTTCATCTTTGTTTTTGGCGAACATTTTCTTTTGTACACAAAATTTTAACAAAAATAACATCCTTGTGCCTAATTTGTCAAAATACATGTTATATTTTCTTATCAAATAAATAATTCAAAGTATAGTACCTGTTCTACACTTTATCTTTCTGTTCTCGGTCAGTGAAGGAGAAATTCTTCGAGACTGAGGTAATTTTTATTTTTGTCTCGACCCAGAGTACCATTCTTTAGAAAGCTGGATCCTTCACATTAAAACCCGACCCTGTGTCTAAGTCTGGCCTCCTTGGGAGACTAGTAAATAGGGGCACGCGTACTTAATAACATAATCAACTAAATCACCGCTTCCAAAATGAGATTCTACTTTTTAGGCGATTACGTGTGAACATCCTGAAAAACTTGGCAGAAGGAAGAAAAGAAAATCGAGAGCAATTATTTTAGAATTAACGTAAAATGATTCCCATTTCAGGGCATTATAATTGTTTAGGGCTGTTCATAAAATCTGTTCACCACTAACCCTTAATCCGACTGGTAAGGTAATGAAACCACACATAATCGCTTAAAAAAGTAGCCCTGATAAAAAAGCGCACAGAATTGTTCTCTCATAACAATCTTTTTTGGTTAACTGCCCTAAAGCACTAGAATGGCCCTAAAATGGTGGTTCATTTTACGTTAAATTTACATGTGAAACTGATCCCCTACTCTAAATTCTAAACTAATCGATTTTTTCTTTCCGTCTAAAAAAGTAAAATCCGCTTTTGTTTAGGGGTAATTTAGCTAAGGGTGTTAATAATAATAATAATAATAATAATAATAATAATAATAATAATAATAATAATAATAATAATAATAATAATAATAATAATAATAATAATAACAAATAAAAGTTCTTATATAGTATAAGAATTTTTGTGGCCCTGTTTAGGGGTCGGAATGAAAACACGAACACAGGGTTTAGGTAAAACAAGTATATTAGAGAAAAATATATACAACAGAGAAACAAGAGAAATGGTACGTCAGTCCTGACTGCCGGTGCAGACTGGGGTTTACACAGGTATTTAATTCCTTCCCACTGCAGGAATATGTGACACAAGGTCGGAAGGTGAGGGTGATCAAGCCAGCGCCCCTAAAGAAGGAGTACTCTGGCCTATCAAAAATAGCCTGGGCAGCCCCGTCGGCATCCCGGGTCAGGGCGTTTAAGGCAGTAAGCAATAAACTTACTCCTCCCCAAAGAGGGGATGCAAAGCCTGAGAGGGTGGACCTCCTAGGAGTACCCAGGACCTAATACCTGAGTCCTGCCGGACTTATTGTCGAGAACGAATCCTCGACTGGTATTATCCCATCCCGAAGTCCTCAATCAACCAAATTTACTGAAAGACTAAACGGGCTGAGGTTTTCACAGGTATGTATTTCCTTCCCACCGCAGCAATATGTGACACAAGGTCGGAAGGTGAGGGTGAGTCAAGCCAGCGCCTGTAAAGAAGGAGCACAATGGCCTATCAAAAATACCATGGGCAGCCCCGTCGGCATCCCCGGTTAGGGCGCCTAAGACAGTAAGCAATAAACTTACTCCGCCTCAGAGAGGCAAGGCCTGAAAGGGTGGACCTTCTAGGACTACCGAGAACCTAATACCTCAGAGTCAAACCTTCTCCGACTTCGCATGGAACAGCTGAGCCTTACTGTTCACGGTGTCGGTGGTAAAAAACTGTTATCTTGCAGGTTAATGAATAGCTGCGACTTACGAAGAAGACTTCATGCCGACTAAAAAATACTGATAAAATTCTTTCTGTTGCTGACACTTTTAGGTCGATATGTTTTATGTTATGACCTTGAACGACCGATAATAATTTAGACAATATGGCTGTATATTTACAAGAGTGTATTTACAGAACTAAAAAATAGTATGTTACAAAAAGTCTGCGTCTGATACTGTGGCTATGACTGCCACTAATGACTGCTAGGACACTTAGTCGTAACCTTATTTATAGTGTCTAGAAGAGTCTATCTATTCCCAAAATAGGGTAGATTAATACACACCATATCACCCCCTTTTTAGCCTCGCTCCGTTTGGGTCAATACCTTTTCCTCTTCGGGTTGACTTCAATAAAATCTGTATTTCTTTTCCTTTTAGATGTTCGCTTTTCAGAAACTAGTTGTGGGATTGGTAATTTGAACGTGTCAAACACGAAGCCCATCAATTATTCACATGTAGTACTGTTCACTGCAGCATCCGAATATATTTTTTTCATTTGATTCAAATGTCTCTTGTAGGTAAATTTGGGCCCCTTCACCATGTAGAGCATATTCCCAAGTCTTCTATCCATATTCCCGGGTTCCCCAAATGATTTTTTCTGAACATTCGAAAAAAAAAAACGTTTTTCCTGCGTTTAAATGTTTTTGTAACATTTATTTTACGTTCCGTCGAATATCGTTTTAATCTTTCTGGCGAACATAGCTTGCGCTAGTTACATGCAAATTGGAACGTTGTTATTTGTGGTCATTCTATACACTTGTAGAAAATTTTGAATGGCCTTCTCCGTATGAGTAACCTCGCTTTTTAGCGCTCTTTTAAAAGTATCAACAAATCGTTCAGCCTGACCATTACTTCTCGCATGATACGGCGCGATTGTGATGCGTTCCACTAAAAACGACCGATAATAAAATTAGTTACTTGGTATGATTCCCGGCTCATTAGCCAACACTCTAATCATCATGCCAAATGGGCCGGTTTTGTATAAAATAACAATATAATCATTATTATGTTTATTAACTCATGTATAATAATAGTTTTATTACATATATGCATCTACTAAATATATGTTTATCATTAAGTACATATATAAATTAGGAGAAACATCTTTATCAAAGCGTCACAAAGTTTAAAATCTGCTGACGTTAATTACATATTAATTAAATGTCACTTAAACATCAAAATTATTGACTATTGATGTGTTATTTGTTTTAGTTTTGTTTCATTTGATACTTTCTAAACGAATATAAGATAACCAGAATACATTGCTCTTAGATAACCAGAATACATAGATCTTCGATAACCAGAATACATAGCTCTTAGATAACGAGAATACATAGCTCTTAGATAACCAGAGTACATTGCTCTTAGATAACCAGAATACATTGCTCTTAAATAACCAGAATAAATTGCTCTTAGATAACCAGAATAAATTGCTCTTAGATAACCAGAATATATATAGATCGAAAGTACCTCAATGTCGGCAAAAATCGAAAATCTATTAAAAACGAAAGATGGACTCAATGAATTTAGTGGATTGCTTAGAATAATATCTGGAACAAATATTGTTGTGGGTCAATCTGGTTTCATGGGCAGTGTTTTAATCACAGGTGCAACAGTCACAAGATAGCAATTTTAATATTAATTACAACAGTCACAACATAGTGATTCTAATATTAATTACAACAGTCACAACATAGTGATTCTAATATTAATTACAACAGTCACAACATAGTGATTCTAATATTAATTACAACAGTCACAACATAGTAATTCTAATATTAATTACAACAGTCACAACATAGTGATTCTAATATTAATTACAACAGTCACAACATAGTGATTTTAATATTAATTTACAAAATACAACTAATGGGCCACAACCGTTTATCAGTTTGAAATTTCCAAGGAATTATAGAGGACGAGGTATTGTTAAAAAAAGATGAGGAAAACGGTAAGCTTATTGAACGAAAATGACTGGTTACAATGAAAATATAAACTTTTGTCCTTATACGTAAGCGGTTTCATACTAATGAAATCGTTTTATCCTGTGATAAATTCAAAGATTGAGAAAATGCTAGTAAACGTTTGTTTGAGTATGAAAAGTTCCAGAGAAAACTCACAGCTACGTTTACGTTGATGTAGAATAAAGAAAAAATGGACAAGAAATGCACAGAAGATTAAATTGCCCACAAAATTATTGTTGGTGAAAAGGTTCGCTGGGCGAAGAGCTTTGAACGGCTTATCGCTATTGTTCTCGGAAAACACAACATGGCATTCCGTCATTCATGGCATCGTATTCACCAACTTCAAAATAGAAACTTTCTTGGATTGGCTGAACTGTTGGGAAAATGTTATACACTAATGCAAGAACATGTGACAATGATTATTAATTATACGATCATTACGTTGGTTTATTATTATTAACTTATATCTTTTATGGGAAATAATTTGCGGAAGACTATTTCGGAAAAGGGTTCAATACTCCAAGTACTTGTCTGTTGTTCTTGATTTTGCTTCTGAATTAAGTCACAAAGAACAAGTGTCCTTGACATTGCGATACGTTTTGGGGTGTTTCAAACGTTCTGTTGCCTTTCAAGCTGGTAATAATCAAGACAAACACAATAGTATAGTTAACAAATATGTATTAACAAAAGTTACAGAAGTACGTGGCATGATTCTGGGGCCATAACTGCCACCAATTGCTGCCACGACGTCTGGATAAGTTCATGTATTCCTGAAGTAGGTAGATCAACTTAGCCCATAACATCCCCCTTTTAAGCCTATGCTCTGTAAGGAGTCAATATCTATTTCTCTTGGGATTGACTTACATGAAGTCGATATTTTTTCTTGTTCTTTTAGACGTTCGCCTTTGTAGGACTGGTAACGCAAACGTGTTGATGTCCATTAACAGTGTTATCCTCTATAGAATCGGAATATTTTTCCTAATTTGGTTCAAATGTCTCTTATGGGTACATTTTGGTATTTCCACAATATAAAACATACTTCCAATTCTGTTATCTACAATCTCGATTTCCCAAAATAACTTGTTATTCTTAAACATTCATAACAGAGCCTTTTCTCTGATTTAAAGACGTTATTTTTTTTTTCATTTATTTTTCGTTCTGGATTCCGATGAATTAATAATAGTCTGTCAAAAATTGTCTTGGGGTTTTTTGCGAACATAGCTTCCACTGGTGACATACAACATGGAACGTTATCATTCGGGGTCATTCTGTACACTTGTAGAAAATTCTGTATGGTTTTCTCCGTGGGAGTACCCCTCGCTTTTTTAACGCTCTTTTAAAAATATCAAAAATCACTCCGCTAGACCGTTGCTTCTTGCGTCATACGGCGCGATTGTAAGGTGTTTCAATAAAAGCGACTGACAAAACATTTTGAATTCACTAGATGTGAATTGAGTACCGTTATCCGATACTACACAATCCACGACTCCGAAACGTGCAAACAATTCATGCAGAAACCCAATTGTTACTTCTGTCGTTATAAAATTATCGTTTATCGCCTTTGTCTTTATCTCTGCTAGTGTCACTGGAAGTTCTCTTACGATAGTACTCAACGTGTTTTTCACCTTAACTTTTGTTCGTAGAGAGGCGATTAGCGTGTTCTCATGGGGTTCCACAGATTTCGGTAACAATCTAGACAGCTCGCCCGCATGACTGATCTTAGAAGATGGAAGATAATCCATCTTGTAGTTATAATTTAGGAGAATGATTCTTCATATCTGTAATCTGTTAGCCGTATATGTAGGCAACCCCTTCTTCGAGTCATAAATTGTTAATAAAGGTTTATGGTCGGTCTGTAACATAAATCTTCTACCGTGCACGAAACGGTGAAATGATTCCCAGCACTTCTTCTTCTATTTGCGAGTAGCTTCTCGGCTGATAAGAGTGTACAAGCAGAATATGCTATCGGCTTCAGTGAATCGTCGTCCATTCTGTGTAAAGTGCATGCTCTTATATCGTATGAACTCGGATCGGAAGCTTTGACGATCTCGCGTTCTGGATCATAATGACTTAAAAATAAATCAGATGTGAGAATGTTCTTTTTTTCTCAAATGCCTCCTGGCATTTTGTCGTCCAAACCCAGTCTTTATCCTTCTTCAATAAATCTATTAAAAGCGGTCGTATTTGTGCATACTAACGATAAATACGTTATAGTAATTCGCTAACCCAAGGAAACTCTGCAAAGACGATATATTATCTGGCGCCTGCTCTCTTTGGGTCGGGTTTCTCCCATTCTTGTCTATTATTTGTCCCAAATATTTAATTTGTTACATAAAAATTCACATTTCTATTCCTTTAGTTTGAAACTGAAATCTTGAACTCATTGGAAAACTTCATGTATGCGTGCTTTATTTTGCTCCATAGTTTTACTAATTATTAAGAGATTGTTGTAAAAAATAAAAAGACACAAAGCATAGAAACATTACATAGGGTTTATTCAGCAGACAAGTGAAATTTGTATAAACAGAAACGGATTATTTATAATCTGGAGCAGTCCATTATTACACTGTGACAGGGAGAACAGGATGGGGAGATAGTATTGTTCACCACAGATATCATTCAGATAGGCCGTTGCAAACTTTCATTACCTGCTGAAATATAGCCGGCGCCACCTTACTCCAAACATTTATTTCGTAAGTTTGTATAACCCTTTATGTGTATTTATACACAACAACTTCGAACATCCTTCGTCCACCTAATTCTGCAAATATGTATCGCTTAAATCCACTTTCGAAAAAATCTTTCCTCAATTTAGTTTCGCAAATATTTCTTCCGGACGAGGCAACGGATAATGGTAATCTCTCAATGCCTGGTTAAATCTCGCTGAAAAATCGGCGCATCTATCAAGCCCACTAGAAAAAACTTGTGTAAAATTCTCTTTCAATCCTTTATAAAATTTATCCGCAGAATCTTTAGTTTTTACATTCTGGCAAAAAGAATTTATCGGTAAATCCCATAGTTTAAATTTCTCCATCCAATCTGTGCAAGTAATTACCTGAGTTATTCATCACAAATACTTTTAGTTTTAGCGTTTTTCCTTGAAGTGTGACTCTCTTTATCAGTTCGCCTTCGAATTTCATTTGCTCTCCGGTTACTTTTTTGCGATTTTATTAGACCTGAGTCTATTATATATGTAACTGTATTTATTGTGTGTAGGTAGGTCTATTTATTCCCGAAATAGGTAGATCAGCTTACACCATAACAATACGTTTCATCCGGCCCCTGTCGCACCGTCGCATCCCTATGTTTTTTTTACAAGTACTTCCACGGAATGTACTCCGATGAACTTACTGAACTTGTACCCCCTTAACGTAAATATGCTCGACCCACCCGACTAGCAGCAAACCCCCACACCTTCACTGTAGAGGTCCCTAACTACCGGGAGATTTCTGCTCTAATAGCTTATTTCCTAGGACCACTTGCCTTTGGAATTCTCCTCCTACTCCCTGTTTGTCCGACCGTACAAACATGCAGAATTTTAAATGTAATGTGAACAAAGATCTTGCTGCCCAGCTATTCAAACAGGTTTCCTTCTCCAAAAATAAATCTGACTTCTATCACAATCGCTCTCTTATGTCTCAGTGGCAATATACCTTGTTAGGGGTGAATAAGAAAACATCTATAATTTGTTGCTCGCTTACACGGCGAAAACTTGCAATCAAGCCATTATTTTGTTTCAAATTATTCAACGCATATAAGTAATTTTTCTCTGTATCGACGGACAGTTTGTTTGCAAATACATAAAAGGCCTCATTTTAAAGCCACCGAGTGGGACAAGATGGGGCTGCGGGTTCAAATCGTGAAGTATATTTGTGAGCAAACAGTCGAATTCTACGTTACACTTGTTGAATGCGCCTAAACAGCCAAAGATCCTACAAACAAAAAGTGAAACTGAATCAATCTGTTCCATTTCAAAAAGTTTAAATTTCCTCGTAATCGTTATATTTTGGTAGGACATACTTTTCTAGATACCTATATCAGTAAAGAATACCAGACAGAACGATTCGAAAAAACCCTGAAGCGCAATACATAATTTCTGCAAGACTTGCAAACGGATGAAAGAATATCGAAGTAATGCTTTTGTGGGCATATTGCGTAATGACATTTCGCGGTCCTAGATATTAGACAAAAAGAGACTAAATCTTTCGTAATACGCTCGTCCTACTAATAATAAGATCTATTTAGAATTTTCAAAAAGGCTTAACCCGATCGTAAAGTAAAATTCATCCAGCAGCCAGCGATCAAGGTTTTGTTGAAAGGAAACCCACTACTAATAGTTAATCTCTCTTCACATTATCATCCCCCCTCTCTTTCTCTCTCTCTCTTTCTCTCTCTCTCCCTCTTTCTCTCTCTCTCTCTCTTTCTCTCTCTCTCTCCCTCTCTCTTTCTCTCTCTCTCTGTTTCTCTCTCTGTTTCTCTCTCTCTTTCTCTCTCTCTCTCTTTCTCTCTTACAAGTATACAATCTGGGATCCCTGATCACGTGATTCCTTCCAAAGAAAGAAGATAAACTTATTTGTAGAATCAGTCTTTAAATAGTTTTCTGTGACCCTTTCATTCATTTTGTTGGTCAATTCAGATTCACCTTTTACCCTACTATATTTATGTCTTCACCAAAATAAAAGGAATAAGAAACAATTCCTTATTCGTCATAATTAAATTATCTCTCGTATTATTTGTATTATTCGGACTACTGTTCTCATTTTGGATGTTATTTTCACAACGTTTCAGCCGATGTAACCTCCGACCTTCTTCAGGTGCGTCTTATCGAACCCGTGAATCTGTTCGGAATTTCGAATGCAACATTTTATTTACTCCACGGGGGTAGATTGTTCTCGTTCCGTCAACCATGACCTATTAGAATTCTTAATTAATCTTTAATTATAGTGTTAGTTTCGCCTGTACTGAGGATTAAACCTTCAACCTCCATTGCGGTAGTAATAATTGATAGATGCGAAAGATCTTGCGCAAGATTTGGAAAATTGAACCTGTCTTTAAAAGATAAGGTTTCAAAGAAAAAAAGATATTATTCGATTATGAAGGAGACGATAAAAGAAAACATTGGAAATGCATAGATTCGGCAATATCTTAGGAGTTGGCGGTGGTTAAGTGGTTAACGACACAAACTGACGACCTGGGTGTAACAAGTTCAAATCCAGTTGGTTCTAGAGAAACACTTTCACTTAGGATCTTGGCAACAATCACGTGGTCCCTCTCGTAAGTACCCGATTTCTTTCTAGAAAGAATTCTAACTAGAAAAATATCGGGGAAACCTATGCCAACAATCATCTGATTCATACGAAATGAATGAATAAACAATATCTTCACTAGACGATCGTTTCAAGCAACTTCGGAATCATTTTGAAATATTTGGCTTTCTCTACAAGATATTCGAATTTTCTAAAGAACAGTTGATAAAGCAATGCCAATATCTAGACATTTCTTTAACAGATGACAAACGCCGTGACATCGATGTTGTCCCTATTTACTCGCCTCCCCACGAGGGCAGAGTTAAACACAGAGTAGGTTTTAATGTAGGGAAAATCCAGCACCCCACAATGGGACACTCTGGGTTGAGACAAAAATGTTAATTCCCTCAGTCTAGAAGGACCTCTTCTTCACCGATAGATGGCAGAACAGATGAAGTGTAGTATCAGAAGAAATACTATACTTTGACACCAGCCAAAAAGCCAAGAAGTACTGTGTCATGTTAACAGCGGAAATATTTGCACTTATGCCAATATTACCAAAGTTGCATCACAATGATTCCATAAAGATGCTTCAGGTCTTATCATTGAACAAGCGTTTCACCAACTTCCAAATCGTTTATACAGCGCTTCATATTTTACCGACGATTCCAATCACAATAGACTCTGAAGAACAAAGTTTTCTGAATTAAAATGAATCAAGACTTATTTGAGATCATCAATGCCTCCGGATAGCGTGTCTAGCCTTGCCATTCTCCCCAATTAAAAAACATGTTCCAAAGGATTTATATTACAATCAGTTGATTCCAGAAATTTCTCACATAAAAGCAATTACGGTTACATTGTAAAAGAATTGGAAATATTTTGTAAATACCTTTATTTTCATATTGTTTGAAATAGTTATTTTGTTGGAAAGAAATGCCTCTTTTGTGCCGTTTGTAAAAATTTTTTTTTTAATTAATCAGTCTCGCATGCCCCAAAATGCCCCTGGATATAGGTACTCACTGAATATAGTTTTTTTAATAAAAGTCCGTGAAAGGTTGTTCACATATAACATCTGCTGTTGATGTGCATTTGTAGTAGAGGTTAGCTCGACCGAAATATCAAATAAAACTTGTATTGACATCTTAAACGAATATTTGTTAGTCACTGCTGCCCGAGGCAAATATTTAAATTAGAACATTTTAATGACACATTTCGTTTAGTGTCGATTTTTTAAATTAAAAATATACAAATATCAGAGGACGAGTAATAAAACAATATCAACAGATGTTAGATTTATTAAGTATACATGCCAAATTAGTTTGTGTAGCCATTCGCATATATATATATATATATATATATATATATATATATATATATATATATATATATATATGTATATATATATGGGCGACAAACAAACATTATGTTTACATATATATATATATATATATATATATATATATATATATATATATCATAACAGCAAGCAAACTGGAGCAAAGATCTCGGACACGAATTACACTGATGAATGTGTATTTATTTGCGCGCACGTGGCCAACGCTGAACTATAACATCTTTTTACCGTAAAACTCTATTTTTTCCAAGCTATTTGCCCCAGAGCCAACGTCTATCACAAGCGGAACAAACATCCAACTCCCATGTTGACCGATTCGAAAAGACCGCCGCTCGGCAAGCAGGCGGTGTAGAGGCACGACAGTTACCCCCGTGCGCATGTCTTCCGGAAGAGGACGGTGCTGAATGCAAAATGTCCCCTTTCCTGAATTATGACTGGCCAACATGTGAAAGTCCTACGTTTACATATATTATCATTATAATTATTATATTGAATAAGGCTTTTCCTATATCTATATAATACAGTAAAGTCGATCCCCACCCCAGAATTAAAACGGGATAGGATAATAATCAAAACTTTTGTATGCTAATCTGTTCCGCAATACAATTAGGCTAAGCCCTCATGCGTGTTTCCAGAAATTATGGATTCATTTCGTCTTCTTTCAATATTTATTATATTTTCTCGATGTTACCGGACTCTCCCGAATAAACCTTCCAAAAGAGAAGGTGGATTTAATTGTTACTCCGTACTATGTATCTACTCTACCCACCACCAGTTACACCGGGGCCTTTCTTAATATAAAGGAATTTTGGTTAAATCACTTAAATTATTTCATTTTTCTTTTCTTAATATTGTCTACATAATACAATAGCTTTTAAATCTTAATAGCGATAGCGCCCTTTCGCGGGTTAAGGGAATATCATTCGGCCATTCTGAATACCTTTTGCCCTTACTTTCTGTAAACATTTTAGGTTACGCTTTAACGAACAGATGGCCGCATCAATTCACACATGCGGGAAGATACAGAAATATCAGTTCTTATTTATATAAATATAGATGTATATAAACCATGTAAACGACACATAACCGAAGCAGAAGTGGTTATCAAGACAAACATCTGCTTTTGACGTTCGAAAAATAACGCATTTTTTAAATGGTGAAACGAAAAAAAACATTATTTATTACTGGTGCTGTTTCGTTCCTTTTATTTGATTTCTATTTACGATAAACTATTAGACTATATTTTCATTATCATTTGTGGAAACTCTATCTCTCCAAATAAAATAGAACTTGCCTCAATCTACAAGGATTTCTTCTTAGGCGGAATCAAAAAGCTAGCGGTGGCAAAAACATACATAGTTTTTGCTAGAATTTTTCAATTACATACATTTTTTCTTAACGCAAATAGGTCACAACATTGTAGGTAAGAGTTTGTGACAAAGTAGTCGGGGCCGACGGGGATCGGGTACCCTAGTTACGCGCTAGTATGCATCTTAGTGATGATGCTAGACCCTACGTAGAAACGAAGTGGAGATATAAGACTAGTACATATATTGGACGCGAATCGATTATCCAAACACGGCCGGGTTGGGCGTCGCGTTTTCTGGCAAAAGTCGTGTTGCGTGTCAATTACGATTAAGGCCACACGGGGCGATGAGCCTACCAGGTGGTGTTTCATAAATAACGGAAATCCCATTTTTTTTTCAGAGACAGCGTTTGGCGAGAGACCCACGCGAGCTGGACAATTTAATCGTCTAGGCTGTCGGTATTAATTAGGGCAGAGGTCTGCCACACGGCGAGAAAATATCGAGTAATTGTTTTTATAATGGCGAAATCCCATTAATCTGTAGCGTTGAAAGAGGCGCCTCTCCAACCCCCTGAGAGAGGAGAATGAACAAAGAGAAAGGGGTGGGAGAAAAAGAGAGTTTAGCGATGGACATTCTCAGTAAGAGAAAAGTCAGTCAGTCAGAACCAGGACAGAGAACGAACTGAACGGCGAATCAAACAGTCGTGTCTCGCTCGATGATGAACAAAGAGCCGGACAAACTCACATCGTTTTCCTTAACAAAGACTAGTGACTTAATTAACAACTTGCAATCGTAAATGAATTCACACACGCACAGAGAGATAACGTAATAGTTGAATGCAAAAGACATTTATCATACGATAGACATTACTTCAAAGTAAAAGCAATTCTTTTATCTTTGTTAATAATTACTTTCATACAAAAAGACCTTCCGAGTTGTTGCATCATTTCTATTGTTGATTTTTTCTGCTTGAATAGCTTTTGCCTTCACAGAGACGAGATCGACGAAGCCATCACTATCATCGTCGTCATCCCGGCCGTGAGGAATTTCGATCGACATATTTTTTATTGCCACTACGACGATCGGCTGAAGAGTGTTCACGGTCTGGCAATATCTCTGTGTAGAGAACCAGAGGCGTGAGCAGCAAGACAGAGATCAAGTGCGGGGTACATGTTATAGATGGTTCCGTGACGCGGAATCGAGTGGGGTACCTGTTACATCTGGCACCGCGACCAGGATATCAAACACCTGTGCGTGAGTGGCCAACGATCCCCACGGTATGAGAAGAGTGTGGGGTCATTTGTTATATGACGAATTTGCTTAATTTTCTTCTTTTTTCCCTTTTTTCGAATTCAAAGCTTTTACTGTATTTTTTCTTGCTTTTGAAAATTTAATAAATAACAATAGTCTGCCAATTTCATGGCTACTTCACGAGAACAGATTTAGACACACGGTCGCTTTTTGTGTGGAGGAAGAAACACATATCCCAAAAAATTGCTCAGTCTGGAAAGAGCTATATTTTCTAAAACATAACCCAATTATATTTTAATCACCTAAATTAATTATAGTGATATGGGTTCTTTCTGATTTTTTTTAAAATTACAACCAAAATATCTTCTTTTTTTCAATTAAATCATTATTTTATATATCCCCGTGCAATGACAGGACACTGGTCCTGCTAGTACTTTTATAATACACAATACATGCTATAAACAGTGTTAATGATTTTGACCCAACGGCCATATATATATATATATATATATATATATATATATATATATATATATATATATATATATATATATATGAAGAAGAATGGAAAGGAATTAGAGAAGCAAAAGCCAAATCAAAATTCAATTCAATTGCTCAGAGCAAGGTATATTCCGCAAAAAGGCAATTTATTCAAGTTAAATTTTCCTTAAGCCAGGCTTTTCAAAGATCAAAATCTTATCATCAGAGGAAGTCGCTGGGATAGATAAGTTGGCAAAGGCCAAGATTTAAAATTTGAAAAAATAAAATAAAAGTTGTAGGGAAAGAAACACAGGGCAAAACTCTGCCCGAATGCAAGCAAATGTCCGATTGCTAAAACGTCCGGTGTCGAAAAGTCCAGCGTAGAGAATGAGATGTAGATAGGTAGGTCGTTAAAAGGCACGAGAGGTTGTGAGAGAGGATTCAAAGTTAAATTCCAAGAAGCCACAACTTCAGGCGCGGCGAAAATAGAAAATCCAAAGGGTAAAAAGTCCAATAAGAGGTACGTTCGTGGATGCAGGCAAGGCTCAGTAAAGAGTGAAGTGGAAAATATTCGCCATTAAAAATACTTCCTGGGCTGAGATATCAAGGAAAGTGTTATATATATATATATATTATAATATAAAATCAAATAATAAAATAAGGTGCCAATCAAATTTTATTAGAATTCAAAATTCAAGTAAGTATCTTAACGTCCTTAACTCATGAGTTTTCAAAGATAATATATTATGATATTGATGCTATATCCAGTATATTGAGCTTCAGTTTTTATCCGGATATTTCACTAATTATAAGATATTAGTTGACGCTTATATCTTTTGTTGGATTACTTTTTTTATATATATATATATATATATATATATATATATATATATATATATATATGTATATATATATATATATATATATATATAGTAAACTATGAAATTATATTTTAGCCTGAAGATTACCCCCGGGGATGAAACGCGAGAGCCTCTGTGTAGCTTAATTGCCATAAATATATTTTCATAGTTTATTTCCTAGCTCTACTTACGTATCGAGCACTGTAAATAAAAAATGATATTCCTCTTCATAAAATTTTATGTAGATACATGAAATAGATATATATATATATATATATATATATATATATATATATATATATATATATATATATATATATATATATATATAGTACATGTATTATATTAGTTTCTGTAGACCTAAAACTGTTGAAACTCCAGTGTATATATATATAGTGTTTATATATATATATATAGATATATATATATATATAGTGTTTATATATATATATATATATATATATATATATATATATATATATATATATAGTGTTTTTATATATATATATATAAATATTTATATTTATTTCACCTTATTTTTGCTCTATCCAGTATATTGAGCTTTCCTCATCTCACAATAGGTCTAATTCTCTAAAAGTTATCTTTTAGTTATAAACCTTCATATATATCTAAACTCACATTATATATATATATATATATATATATATATATATATATATATATATATATATATATATATATATATATATATATATATATATAATGTGAGTTCAAATTGCTCAAGTGAAGAGTAAAACCATATAAAAACAATAAAATAAAGAAATTTGAAACTTCTGACTTTGTTGATATTCTGATTTCCGGTCTTTGATCGGATATTTTTAAGAAAATGAATCATATAAAAAAATAGTATTTTCAATTTCTTCGTTTTAATAATTTTATGGAAACCTTTTCTTCACTCAAGGAAGAAATTGTGTGAAGACGTGATTAACTTTTTTTTTTGTTCATAATTGTTCTTGTTTATTTCTGGGTGATAGATTTCTGCGCGTTCTAGCTATCTCCCAAATTTAAAGATTGTTAGTTTTAGGTTTTTTTTTCTCTTTTTTTCCAAAATATAGCCGCTTATGTGTGTGCTCAATTTGCGAATCTATTTTTAATTTCACTTCTTATGGAATGCTGTACGAAATTTAAGCCTGTGTGTAATAATATGCATTTTATGTTATCCATCATGTGGTTTGGTGAGTTTTAGTGTGCAACCGTGCAATAAGCTGAATTGCCCCTGGTCGCTTTTTTCATGTTTGTTAAATTGTGGGCGGAATCGAGTACCCCTCTCTCTCTCTCTCTCTTTCTCTGTCTCTCCTTCTCCCTCTCTCTCCTTCTCTCTCTGTCTCTCTCTGTCTCTCTCTCTCTGCCTGTCTCTCTTTCTCTCTCTCTTGCTCTCTCTCTCTCTCTGTTCTCTGTCTCTCTTTCTCTCTCTTTCTTTCTCTCTATCTTTCTTTCTCTCTCTCTCTCTCTCTCTCTCTCTGTCTCTCTCTCTCTTTTTCTATCTCTCTCTGTCTCTCTCTGCCTCTCTCACTCTTTCTCTGTCTGTCTGTCTGTCTGTCTGTCTCTCTCTCTCTCTCTCTCTCTCTCTCGCTCGTCAACTGATTTAACCATATTTCAATTCGTACACAAAATGAAGAAAATCATAATGGGGTTATAATAATTGAGATTAGGGAGTTTAGTCTTGATTTAAAAGTTGGGTAGGGTATTGGTAGAATCCGTAATTAAATGGCTAAATGACTTGATATCGAGGTATGTTGCATATGCGATTACCTCAGTGGTAAACGGATCGTGGTTTGTATGTTGGATGATGTGAGAAATGGCTATGGATTTTATGTTTAACTTCCGGTGTTGATGAGCGGTGCGTTGAACAGTGGGGGTGGGTAAATTCGCCGTTTATTTTAAAGTGTTTTAAATATTTTGTTAGAGAGTTTGCGCGTTGGGGTTGAATTCAAAAATCAATTAAATTCTGTTGTCTATTTGTTGTTTTCTTTTTTGGTCTTGATTACCAAGAGATTGTGTCTGTTGAGTTCTGGTACTTTCTTTATGAGACGATAATCGCCATTAAGTAACTGCGCCTGTGTTTGTATTCTTTTCACTAAGGCAATAGCTATGAGTTTGATGCGTAAGTAAGAATTGAAAATAACTTAATTCTTACTTTAGACGCACTATGCTGGAGATTAGCTGAGAAAATAGAATTAGATTCTAAGAGTGACTCCATGAAGAAACGGAATTTGAGCGGGAGATAGTGTATGATGCGTAAAATAGTAAAAATAGGGATTGTTGGTGTCAAATTCGTGGCGAATTGAGAAGGGGTTAACAAATGGGAATCAAATGGGGATGAGTTATGTTCTGTTCATTATCGATGGGGGCTGTTTAAACCCCTAAATGGGAGGTGGATAATGGGAAGAAAGTAATTGACGAATCAGACCAGCTGAAAGGTGTATCCGCATGGTAATGATTGGCTGAAGTCACTAACCCTCAATCCTCCACTCGAGTTGGGACCGATTTTTATATAGGTCAGGGATATTCACATTTTAAAAAAGAATCATTCAGTGTTACTGGAATCCATGTCACCGAGAGAGTCTCTTTTTGCATTGACTCCATGTCCAACTGGTCACGCAGAAAACTGAAACGCTGATTAATTTTCTTTTAGAATTGTTATTCTCAACCCTGACAAGATAAATTTTCAATACTAATTCCGACAAAGGATCTAGTAGAATTGTCCCAAGAAATATTTTTTGTTTCATACAAATTTTATTGGCATTCCATAAACGGAGGTTAGAAAGTTTGCTCTTGTTACTTTACAACTGTTACTTTACAACTGTTACTTTACAACGCCTTGTTCGACGACTCACAGCCTTCCGTGATTAAAAACCACAACGTGGGGTGCAGGAATGAAGTCAACCTGACACAAAGACAAACCACGGACGAGAAAATGACCCGTAAAGGCCTAAAAGCCAGCTCTACCGAAACTTATCGAGCTCATCAGTTGCGGACTGGGCAATGAGCTATCCCAGCTAACAAAACAACGTTGCTACACGTTACATAAACTTTTAAAAAACGTTGCTATTACTTATTTTGCAGGTTGCCCACAACGTTCCCCATATGTTGCCTTATAAGATTATATTAGCAGTTTTAAGTAAATAGTTGCCTTGTAAGATTATATTAGCAGTTTTAAGAAAATAGTTGCCTTGTAAGATTATATTAGCAGTTTAAAGAAAATAGTTGACTTGTAAGATTATATTAGAAGTTTTAAGAAAATAGTTGCCTTGTAAGATTATATTAGCAGTTTTAAGAAAATAGTTGCCTTGTAAGATTATATTAGCAGTTTTAAGAAAATAGTGGCCTTGTAAGATTATATTAGCAGTTTTAAGAAAATAGTTGCCTTGTAAGATTATATTAGCAGTTTTAAGAAAATAGTGGCCTTGTAAGATTATATTAGCAGTTTTAAGAAAATAGTGGCCTTGTAAGATTATATTAGCAGTTTTAAGAAAATAGTGGCCTTGTAAGATTATATTAGCAGTTTTAAGAAAATAGTTGCCTTGTAAGATTATATTAGCAGTTTTAAGAAAATAGTTGCCTTGTAAGATTATATTAGCAGTTTTAAGAAAATAGTGGCCTTGTAAGATTATATTAGCAGTTTTAAGAAAATAGTGGCCTTGTAAGATTATATTAGCAGTTTTAAGAAAATAGTTGCCTTGTAAGATTATATTAGCAGTTTTAAGAAAATAGTTGCCTTGTAAGATTATATTAGCAGTTTTAAGAAAATAGTGGCCTTGTAAGATTATATTAGCAGTTTTAAGAAAATAGTTGCCTTGTAAGATTATATTAGCAGTTTTAAGAAAATAGTGGCCTTGTAAGATTATATTAGCAGTTTTAAGAAAATAGTTGCCTTGTAAGATTATATTAGCAGTTTTAAGAAAATAGTTGCCTTGTAAGATTATATTAGCAGTTTTAAGAAAATACTTGCTAAAGTATGAGAACAAGTTTTATGAAAATTGGTCTAAAATGGGTGTTGGATTAACCAAGAGGTTTAAAGATTGCGATTTTCTTGAGTCTGTCACGCTTAAGTTTGAAATAGCATTTTCGCGCTAATCGTGCATGTTGAATGACACATCTTAAAAATAGCCTTTCGTGTTTATCTTGTCCAGTACTAGTGAAATATCTGTATTCCTTTTTATATCATTTATAAGTACACTGAACCGCGTTTATTAGTCGGTTGGTATATTGTTCACAGTTTTGATGAAGCTTTTAGATTCGTCCTTGCTCAATCCGTCGGCCCATCTGTTGGTATATCGCGCTTTAGTATTGTTCATCACACTTAAGCTTTGTTCATCACGCTTTAGTATTGTTCATCACGCTTAAGCTTTGTTCATCACGCTTTAGTTTTGTTCATCACGCTTAAGCTTTGTTCATCACGCTTTAGTATTGTTCATCACGCTTAAGCTTTGTTCATCACGCTTTAGTTTTGTTCATCACGCTTAAGCTTTGTTCATCACGCTTTAGTATTGTTCATCACGCTTAAGCTTTGTTCATCACGCTTAAGCTTGAAATAGCATTTTCATTGCTAAACGCGTAACTTGAATTGACCCGTCTTAATAATACCTGTTCTCGTTCGGGTTATGTTGCATTAGTTAAATGTCTGTATTTTCTTTGACAACATTTATTATATATACTGAACCAAATTGTTTAGTAGATTTGATAAGAGCATCGGCATGAACTACTATGTTGTTCGAATGATCATTCTGGTTGATCGGGATACTAGTAGTTTACATGATGTCACTGGTTCCTTTGACACAAGGATAAAATTACTTTTCTATTGCTATCTCCGTGCCGAATAATAAGTTTGACTCTTTAATTCCACTCTCAAATACCTGATTGGTTTTGGAGTTTTTTTTTTTCTTGTTTGTGGCTAAGTGGTTAACGACACAGACTGACAACCTGGATGTGCCAAGTTCGAATCCAGTACGTTCCACAGAAACACTTTCACTTAGGATGTTGGCAACCTTCACGTAAGTACCCAATGTCTTTCTAGAAAGAATTCTAACCAGAAAGATATCGGGGAAACCAATGCCAATAATAGAATAATCTTATACACACAAAATGAATGAAAGAATAAAATATCCTATGTAGACTTATGAATACAGAAATTGACGAGGGGACGGTGGCTAAGTGGTTAACGACACGGACTGACAACCTGGGTGTGCCAAGTTCGAATCCAGTACGTTCCACAGAAACACTTTCACTTAGGATGTTGGCAACCTTCACGTGGTCCCTCCCGTAAGTACCCGATGTCTTTCTAGAAATAATTCTAATTAGAAAGATATCGGGGAAACCAATGCCAACAATAGAATCATCCGATTCATACGAAATGAATGAATCACCAGACATCTGCCCGCCATTGACTCGGTGCTATGTGCCACTTTTTAAAGAGGCCGTTAAACCGTCTAATCAGATGATGTCGGCACATCAGATTGTGATGTTACAATTTTACATAGTGCACGATTGTTATATTCAAACTTTTGACATCCGTGTTTTATGCGATCTGTTATGTCATTTAATCGTGGACATGAAAAGGTTGAGTTAAATTTTAAAGACGTTTTACTAGTTCATACGAGTTGAGGTTCTTTACTGACATTGGAGAGGTAAGAGAATGACGTCACCAACTGTCAACACGCATAGACATGACGTTACGTATGTCGCTAAACAACATTGCTATTGTTGCGATTGTTTTTTATTGTCAGGTTTTATTTTATTCATGAAGTAGGTTTGTGTTTTATTGAAAATCAACTGTTTTAGGTTATTTAATGCCGAAGCTCAATACTATGCTATACGATTAATTGAACATAAGTTGCTTTTTATCTATAGCTGTGTATGAATTGCATGTTCATACTTTTGTTGCAATGTCACTTCCAAAACGTTATTAAAAAGTTATTCAATGTGTGTGGTTGTGTACGCAGTAGTTTAGTCTCTTACTCTCTTTTTTAAAGCGACAAAATGTCCGTTCCACTGTTAATATTAGTACGCAATTTTCTTTCTGTTTTCTCTTTCACCGCTGGGCTGTCTGCCGTGATTCGTCTTCTCTTCGCTGTGTTGATTTCTTTCTCTGCGTGTGGTCGCCGCCGCTGGCTGTGATCGTCAATCAAGTAGGCTCTTCAGTTTGGCTATTAAAACAAACTTTCTTCGAACGGGGTCTAAGACATTCGTTAAGTTTCAGGGTTTATTTCATTTTCCTGTAGATATTATTTAGAGAGAGAGAGAAAGAGAGAGAGAGAGAGAGAGAGAGAGAGAGCTCTTAATTTAGCTACTGACCACCCCACACCCTGCAGAAGTCTGGGATAGATTACTTATTATTCTAAAAGACAAATACGGGACTAGACGAACAGACATCTTGGGGTGGGGGGCTTTTTGCCTTCGGTAGATTTTTAACTGCATCGAGAGCTTTACATCATAATTTACGATCTGTCTCGCTTGAAGTCTATGGACCGTTTTAAAGCCCTGGCTTTCTCACAGTCATATAACGTGACGTCATCGTTTACTCGATTTGTCTGCGTTTGTCTCTGACCTTTATTGGCCCCAATACCCTGTTCTTTTGATCTTAAGTCTAAACTGTCTATTTTATTATTTCATGGAGAATGATTAATTTTCCAAAGTTTATGTCAGCTTAACCTGCACTAAACTCGACCTTTTTAACAATTCATACTAGTTGAAGTACTCTTTTTCGACATAGGGCCTTTCATAATGCAACACTTTCGCAATTATCACAATGGAATTTTTATTTTCAATGTTAGGGAAACACACACACGCATATATATATATATATATATATATATATATATATATATATATATATATATATATATATTATTATTATTATTATTATTATTTTAATAATAAATATTTAATTATTATCTACATACGTATACATTTGATCCTTGTGGAATCATCAGTATAGAGATAACCATTCAAGCCAGTCGAACGATTCGAACCTAAGAACACAAGTCATATTTAACTTTAATTCCGAGTTTGCTAATCAATGAGGCTACCATGAATGGCTACGGACGAGATGAGAAATACACCCTATTTATGTGTTAAGAAGGCGGGCAGCTATAGTCGGCCGTCATAACAGTGTTCAACAAGAAAAAACTTGCATTTATAGCTTAGACTTGACGGCTACTTTTATTACTCATTTAAGCGCCCAGCTGAGAAGGGGCTATAAATAATTATTTTAATAATAAATATTTAAATATTATTTATATACGTATACGTTTCATCCTTGTGGAACTATCAGTGTAGAGATAACTGTTATGGTACCTGACCTATACGGACTACTTGAACTCTTTCACTCACCATAAATACTGGGAGCGCCTGCTTTTCAGTTTTGGAACCACATCAGTCTATACTGGCAGTCAAGACTGACATACAACCACTCTTGTTCTCTGTTGTATTATACTTTTTTAATATACTTGTTTTCTCTAAACTCCGAGTTCGTGTTTTCTCTTCCTGCCCCTTTACAGGTCCACAACAACTGGCGACGAAGTTACAGTAAGGGATTCATGAGAACCTTAAAATGGACGCCACACCTGGCGACGAAGTATATGAAGCGTTTTTTTAGAACCTTAAAAAGGATAAACGTGGAGAAATCAACGGCAAGTTCATCCGACAACGTTCTAGTTCTAAAAACTGGCTTTATCGGTGGACCAACAAGAAACAAAAACGTAAAAGATCAATTTATTTTCTCTGAATGAAGAGAAGTCAGTGATTTTTTATTGCTATTTTGGTGCTGTGTTGATTTTTAACAAGAGAATACATGATATTTTCTTTTCTCTCCAAAAGAGAACAGTTTTGGCGCCTAAAGAAAAAAAATTAAAACTTTATTTTCTTAGTAGACTAAAGTGCTGACCGTAAATTCTACAGTTACGTGAAAAGCGTACTATAAAATCAGTGATTTTGGGGAAGGGTCGAAGAAAAAAAGGAGTTTTATACTCTCCTTCTCTTTTTACAAACCAGATTACGTTAGCAGCCTTATATAAAAGAAGGAACTTATAAAATACGTATTCTATAAAGACACATTGTAGACATGGAAGATTTTAAATCATATAACAGAACTTGTGAAATTCCAAATGCAACAACAACAAGAGGCTGAAGAAAAATTTCGAAAGCTTCTACAAGAGTAGTAGTAGTAGTAGTAATGTTAGTAGTAGTAGTAGTAGTAGTAGTAGTAGTAGTAGTAGTAGTAGTAGTAGTAGATTTGTCAGTAGTAATGATTTAAAATAGTGAATATTAATTAAATTGCGAAGCGATAGCAAGTGAGCAGAGCCAGCTAGTAAGAAATAATGTTGAATGTATTAATCCAGATCTGTCAAGCTCCGATAAGCAAACATCTGGAGATTCATACAACAGATCTAAGGATTTGCTGCTGCGGCGCGAAATCAAAGATAAATAAAACACTAGATTTCATTCTTCAAGAAATTTTAATTAAATTCCAAAAATAGTTTTTTTAGTATTATTGTAGTTTCCGAATTTTTTAGAAGAATAGCGTATTATTTTATAACAATGACATAACATCTACTCCGTCCGAACGTAAGAGCTGTCTTATTCATTCTCTGAACTAAGAGCTCTTTTTTTTGTTTTTTTCTTCACTTGGCAAATGTCCTGACAGCGTGGGAATAATACTGAATTGACTCATCCAGACATTAGCATTCACATTTTTTTTTAAATTTAAACAAACTACAAAATGAACACTTAGATCGCGAGATCTGGAAATTTAAGTAAAAATGTTGAGATTCATGACAACACTGTGAGAATTATGACAACACTGTGAGAATTATGACAACACTGTGAGAATTCACAGGTCTGATTCATCTATTATGAAAGACCAAGAATATTCAATGTAAAACATTGAATACTTGAGCAGCGGGGGGGAGCGCGATTCTGGCATGCAACATCATCAAAGAGAATACCTTTCGATGAGTTTTTCACCCCAACACCAAGTCGTTGCCCCCACGGGACCCAGCAAGAGATGTATGATAGGCGCTTTCATCTTAATAGAAGATAGACACAATTCTCTGATCGTGTGTTTGCTCCATGGAACAGCCTAGCAGATGATGTTATGCCGATGACTACCATATTCAAGTTTAAAACCGCCTTAGACAAACATTCAGACTCTATTTAAATGTAAATATCTTAACTATCTTTTTTACATGGCTTGTTGCATTTTACTATTTTTTGCCAATAAATTTGATTTGATTTGAATTTGATTCAAAATTGTATAATAGTAATAATTACAAGCATTAAATTACACTTGAACAAGTAAGGGAAGAATATTGAATGACCGTGTGCCAGACTAGGCTTGTTCGAATGTTGGATGCTTAAGAAAAGGTTAAAATTTTATCCTGGTGAGTTGAGAAATGAACAGCTGATTCTAAGGATGAATAACACATCAGAAAACAACATCCCGATTTCGCTATGTCTATAAAAATAAGAAATAATGGCAGACGACTTCATCGTGATTTATCGACAAACCAGCCTATGCAGCCTGTTAAGTTAACTTTCTACTCTTCCTTTGTATTTAGCCTTAACTTGAAGACGTCTGGTAACGTAGTCGTTTATGATATATACGAAGGAACATTATTTTGTATTAGTACAAATATAAGGAATAATGAAAAGCCTCAGTGCCTATAAAACTGTGATGTAATTGTTTCTTCGTTACCGATGAACTTATTATGGTTTGCAATTACTGCAGCTCACATCCTTCTGCCCATGTTGTGTTCTTTAATCACAGAAGACGGCTTGAATTATGATTGCTTCGAGTTGGCCGCCTGGCACAAACAAAACCTCAAAAAGAAAAGTGTCAACACACTTCAAACATAACAATCGATGAGTTCATATATGCAAACGTCGATTCAATTTGTCTGTAATAAAATCTTTCCCGGATATCGCCTAAGTTTGGCACTAAAAATTCTGCTTAAGATCACTACTACTTTGTTGGGAAGTCGATGTTTGAAGTAGCAAGTCAGGTTAATGGTCTTTGTCCGGGGGGGGGTATTTTTAGCGATGAGGTCTATAGTGACGGGGAAAGATTACCCCCTGAAATACGAAAAACTAACTAGAATGGGGTTAGAATGGGATGGAGGCTAGTTGTTTCTCTAGTCTTTTTAATCTTTCTCGTCCATCTAATTTTCGTTAACTTTTCTCGCATCCTTAGTTATTCTGAGGGGACTCCTTCAAACAATCTTATTAGTCAGCTCTTTCGTCCTTATTAGCCTCTTTCCATTCTTGAAGATTTTGTCAAGCTCTCTCAGCGACTGGCAGGACCAACTCCTCCCTTTGTTCTTTTCTGCATCATTCACCATTACAAAATAGTCCTTAATTTATAATTAATTTATAATTAATTCATAATTCACCATTACAAAATAGTCCTTAATTTATAATTAATTTATAATTAATTTATAATTCACCATTACAAAATAGTCCTTAATTTATACTTAATTTATAATTAATTTATTATTCACCATTACAAAATAGTCCTTAATTTATAATTAATTTATAATTAATTTATAATTCACCATTACAAAATAGTCCTTAATTTATACTGATTTTTAATTAATTTATAATTCACCATTACAAAATGGTGCTTAATTTATACTTAATTTATAATTAATTTATAATTCACCATTACAAAATAGTCCTTAATTTATACTTAATTTATAATTAATTTATAATTCACCATTACAAAATGGTGCTTAATTTATACTTAATTTATAATTAATTTATAATTCACCATTACAAAATAGTCCTTATTTATACTTAATTTATAATTAATTTATAATTCACCATTACAAAATAGTCCTTAATTTATACTTAATTTATAATTAATTTATAATTCACCATTACAAAATAGTCCTTAATTTATACTTAATTTATAATTAATTTATAATTCACCATTACAAAATGGTGCTTAATTTATACTTAATTTATAATTAATTTATAATTCACCATTACAAAATAGTCCTTATTTATACTTAATTTATAATTAATTTATAATTCACCATTACAAAATAGTCCTTATTTATACTTAATTTATAATTAATTTATAATTCACCATTACAAAATGGTGCTTAATTTATACTTAATTTATAATTAATTTATAATTCACCATTACAAAATAGTCCTTAATTTATACTTAATTTATAATTAATTTATAATTCACCATTACAAAATGGTGCTTAATTTATACTTAATTTATAATTAATTTATAATTCACCATTACAAAATAGTCCTTATTTATACTTAATTTATAATTAATTTATAATTCACCATTACAAAATAGTCCTTAATTTATACTTAATTTATAATTAATTTATAATTCACCATTACAAAATGGTGCTTAATTTATACTTAATTTATAATTAATTTATAATTCACCATTACAAAATAGTCCTTAATTAATACTTAATTTATAATTAATTTATAATTCACCATTACAAAATAGTCCTTAATTTATACTTAATTTATAATTAATATATAATTCACCATTACAAAATAGTCCTTAATTTATACTTAATTTATAATTAATTCATAATTCACCATTACAAAATAGTCCTTAATTTATAATTAATTTATAATTAATTTATAATTCACCATTACAAAATAGTCCTTAATTTATAATTAATTCATAATTAATTTATAATTCACCATTACAAAATAGTCATTAATTCATAATTAATTTATAACAACTAAACTGCCAAACGGTTTGAATAATATTAATAACCAAGAATCATTTTTATTATTAGTCTTTGATTTTATTGCCTTCTATCTCCATCCCAAGCCACCTTATTTAGAAACTTTTTTGCAACCAGACAATAAAAAATAATAATAAAATATTTATAAGTTCTTATATAGTAAAAGAATCTATTTAATTTCTACAAAGATACATCTAAATATAAGTTTAAATATTAAACAAAAATGAATAAAAAAAACATGTTAGTAATTTTTTTTTTTTCATAAACCACATTTTAAATGTGTTTAAAATAGTCTAAAAAATATGCTTACATTTTAATGTTGGAAAATGTTCACTATCTTTCACGTGCCTTGTCAGTGAAGAGAAATCTAACAACTAAACTGCCAAACGGTTTGAATAATATTAATAACCAAGAATCATTTTTATTATTAGTCTTTGATTTTATTGTCTTCTATCGCCATCCCAAGCCACCTTATTTAGAAACTTTGTTTTACAACTAGTTCAGACGTGGAAATTCAAAATCAAAGAAACATTGACGCCAAAGTGTGTTCTGACACAGAACATTGACGCCCAAGTGTGTTCTGGCACAGAGTCGTGAAAATCTGTAACTTAACTAATTCATTTATACCTAATTCAACTCCACAGCTTTTGAAAAAAAAAATTTTTTTACACTTTTTGGCCACCTCCCCCAGGATTGGCTGATGCTGAGCGACCGAACAAAATCCCGCCGGACAAAAATTCACCATATAACATTTTTTTTTTATTCTTTATATTTTACTTTTAATTAAATTATCAATGATGTTTGTTAATATTTTTCTCGGCAAAAATGTTTTATTTTATTTTTAAACATTTTTCAGAACCGTTTAAATCAACTGCATTTATTTTAACGAATTTATGCAAAGTTTCATTATTTTTTGTTCGTTTTCTTTTTACACAAGTAAAATAAATTTACATTGTTATTTGACGTTATTATTATCTATAGATTTTAGTTCCACTTTAAGTTTAAAAACAATAAATATTTATGATTTTAGCATTCGTATCAGCAATTGAAACATTAAGTTTAAAATAAAAATAAAAATATCGTTTTGGGAATCGAAAATTAGGCTCAATTTTTCCGATTCCGATACCACAAAAAGTTCCGATTTTCCGATTCGCGATTATGATTTCGATTAATCGTCTAAACACTAGTATGTATATATGCGTTCCTTATTTTGTCAGTGTGTGTGAATGTGCAACATCGAAGTTCATAGCAGTTTGGGTATTCCCTTTCCCCAGCATCTAACTGGGGGAGGCTTTGGTCAGAAGCGTGTTTCATCCTCATTTTTGACCGTTTTATTTTTTAGTGTGGAAGGAAGAAAGTTAAAACAGTAGTTAACGTTGGGGTTACGATTTTGTAGCGTGAGCTGTGCAATGGATTAGATAAATGAAGACCTTTTGTCTTTCGTACCATTTTTAACACTAACAAGTAAAAACAAAAACGAAGTTTGTGAAAAGAAAAAGGTGAAAACAGAATTAACAAAATTCAAAATAATAATTTATATATTTACAAAATTACAAAGTAGGAAAACATTTTTTAAATTGTATAAAAAAGAATATTTTTATACGCTTTTTAATCAGTAAACGTATTAACTTTAATTTGTATCCGTAAATGTATAACGTTTATCGATAATTAACATTTTAGCAAATTATATTTTTTCAATAATTATAATTAATTACACTACGAACAAAGACACGACATCTATCGATAACAAATGCGCAACGCATTTGCTATATATATTTTTTTTAATTAAACTTTTTTAAATATCAAATTCAACAATAAAATAAATTCACAAATTTGGATATGAAAAATTATATATTTGTTCAAATAAAAAAGAAAAGAATCTTAATTTATTGTGCAGGTTTAAAAAGAAGAATTATCTCCCTTGGTCCTCAAGTTAGGGTCCAGTGTTTAAATTGAAAATCAATCAATGGTACAACTTAAAATAGGCTAATCCCCAAAAAAAATTTGTTGTATCTATAAAAGAAATATTCTCATGGCACAGTGGTTTATAATTGGTATCGATTTTACGCTTGTATTTAATTGGGAAAACGCCAAAAGCAGTCAGACGTTTTATATATATATATATATATATATATATATATATATATATATATATATATATATAAGTTTGTGTCTATCGTTTCTTCCTACAACATCAATATTTGATTCTTGTTCGTCAGTTTATTTTGTGGATCGATGCAGCATGTTGTTAAGAAAAATAAAATGCAATTCAATTTAATTCATTTCAGACAATACTTTGTCCGGGTCGGAATTATTTTTAAATGGCCGCTATCTGAAAAATATGATGTAACTCTATATTCATCCATTGACACAAAAAATAATGATTTGAAAAGTAAAACCGGCATAGTTTACGAAAAGAAAAGAAAAGCAAATTGTAAGTTAATACTTTGCGGGGCAACATCGGTAAAGTACAACTAGTATACATATATGAGATTTATAAAAATGTGTAAAAACAGTAGTTAACATCGGCGTCACCATTTTGTAGCATGAAAAGATAGATAAATGGCTTTCGTACCATGACTCACGATAACAAGTAAAAATAAAAAAGAAGTAAAAACACGGATAATGACCCTTTATAGGAGCTGGAGTTCCTCACATTTAAAAGTCTTATGCCTGACTTTTATTGTTCTCGTGGGGAGGCAAGTAAAATCAAGAAAGTGTTATTAAACACAGTGTCATTGAGGCATTAAAACATTGCAAAGGCTGTGAACGCTTTGCTCAACTCAAGGTTGACAGCTTGTTGACAAAAAGCTTGAGTGACAGCTACCGGTTTAGGGTTAAACCAATGTTAGCTGACACCGGCTTTGCTAAAGTTGAAAAATCGGAACTGTCGGTTAAATAATAATAACGCAATTAGTGACTGTTTTTCTCTTAGACTTTCTCTATGTCCCTTTCTTTTTCATGCCTATTGTGTATATTTCTTTTCCTTTCAGACTAATCTCTCTCTCTCTCTCTCTCTCTCTCTCTCTCTCTCTCTCTCTCTCTCTCGTTTTTATTACAGCGAAGGAGAATTTCACTTCGAATTTCAACTTCGTGTCTGACGGTCGTATGAAGCCCAGCTCAGCCGACTCTCAAGTTTTTATTATTTTTCGGAAGCTGAAATGAATAAATTTTATTTTTTATGAATAAAAATGTGTTGTTTGCTCATATATATATATATATATATATATATATATATATATATATATATATATATATATATATATATATATATATATAGTACAGCGTTCAAATTTCAGCAAGACGACGGTTCTTTTGGACCAGATAATTAATTCCCTGGAGAGAATTAATGACGCCTAAAACACGACCTAAGACCCGTCAAGCCTTCGGACAGAATTAACCCTATTCATCGTTTCTTAGTGAGCTGATGTAAGCCGTACAAGGACGATATGATTCCTGCCAAAAGGCGTCTCCATTCATGAACACTCTAACCACTATGCAAAATGGGCCGATTACAAATGTGGTTACAATACTATTAAAAAGTAGTTTATAGAAGACAGAACACTGGGGTAGGTTATGTTCTGACAGCCGCAGTGATGGCGAAAAGCATTACTCCAAACTACTGCCCGTAAAACACTCTTCAATCCCCACTCCGTTTTGCAAGGCTCATTCTCGACAGCCACATCTCAAATAACGTAATTGAACAGGGGACAACAACTCCAGAAGTCTCTACTGTCACTGGAATAAAAACAAAACCTGCAAAGTAGGTAAATGTCATCCAATTGTTTTTAGTCTAGTATTTTTTAATTGCAGTGTTAGGCTTCCGGCTGTTACGGTGCATCAGTCAATAAACCAAGTTAAGCATTTCGATTAAAATATACAAATGTTTAACAACAGGTGTGTGTGGGAAAGTATACATTGATACAACTCGGTTTATTCATTTCTTTCTCCTTGTTCTTATTGGAGTAAACAGCTTGATTATGTTGGGTCGGGTCATCCTATCAATTTCATAATAAGGTCCCGGATCGCTGTATAGTGACTAATAATAAACGTAAAATAAATACAATGAAAGAGTTAATCCATTTTCATTACAATACAAATATTAATAAATAGAATACATAATTAATAAAGAAAAATATTGTTGTGGCCTTACAGGGCCGGTAACAATCAAGACAAACACAGCGGTACAATTAACAAAAGTATGTTACAGAAGTATCTTACAGAAGTACGTGTCATAATTCTGGGGCCATAACTCTCACCAATAGCTGCCACGACGCTTAGTCGTAACTGTATTTATTGTGTCTGGGTAAGTGAGAAATCAATGGTAAAGGGATGTTGCAAAAATGAAAAATGATTTCCAACGGTTATCGAAAAAGTGGAAAGTACTGGAAATCTGGAAAGAGTTTGTTGTCACTCAGACATCAGGGAACACAACCTGTTCTTGCCAGTAAGCGATCATTGATAATACCTCATGTGAGAACTCCTAGTGAGTGTTGTATTCTCAGCCTTGTGTCATACATGCAACAACGAAATTGCTGAAATCATTACAAGTTCACGAATTGTTATCCATACCTTGTTGCTGGTTGTTCTCGTTGTAGGCACTTCCTGTGATCTTGTCGTCCTGTAATCAAATCTAATATTTATACTTTCAAAAGGACTAACTCGAGACAAGACAGAGGAAATTTATTCAACTTGATCTTCGTTCCAAATCACTGGTCAGTAGGAGAAGACAGAGGTAGAAATGGATAATCACTGCTTAATTATATGTTGTCAGCCCATTTCATTTACACGTCCGAATGTTCTGCGTGCTTCCCTGGACTGCCTTTGCTGCTATCACCCTCTCTTTCAGGGTCATGTGACGTAATATCTGCTAGATAATATATTCACGCAGCTTAGCTAATTTTATCCTTGGCCAGCAAGTTGACCTCTGCTGACTCTTCGTTTGTCACTCTTCCTGTTATTCTCGAAGTACTCGTTAAAAATATACACTAGTTGATCTACCTGTCCAATATTTAACAGTTAGTAAATAATAATAATAATAATAATAATAATAATAATAATAATAATAACAATCCCAAGCAACTACAGACCAATAACCTGTTTACCAACAATGTGGAAAATTCTAACGATACAACTGAGATAACAAATCTACCACTCCCTGAACAATCGTAAAATGCTTCTCGAGGAACAAAAAGGATGCCGGAAAGGGAAAAGAGGGACGCATGATCTGCTATACATAGATCAAAAGATCCTGAAAGAGTTAAAACGCAGAAAAAAGAACATATTCATGGCATGGATCGACTACAAGAAAGCATACGACAAAATCCCTCAAACATGGAAAATTGAATGCTTAAAAATGTACAAGATATCTGACACGATTATTAATCTCATTGAGATAGCAATGGTAACATAGAGACTAGTGCTGACAGCTTGAGGACAACACCTGACTGAAATAAAAGAGATGCATTTTCCAAGGAGACTCCCTATCACCACTACTGTTTAGCATAGCCATGATGCCACTCAACTGCATACTCAGGAAATGTGATGCTGGATACAGGTTTACAGACACAGAAAAACAAATACATGGACGACCTGAAACTATTTGTAAAAAGAAAAAATATGGAAATGCTGATTAATACGACTAGAATCTTCAGCAAGGACATTCAAATGGAATTCAGAATGGAAAGGTGTGCATTGCTAAATGTGAAAAGGGGAAAACTGGAGACAACAGAGGGCATGGAACTGCCCAACCAAGAAGCGATGCAAGCACTAGACGAACAGGATAGCTATAAATATTTGGGAGTTCTGGAAGCAGATACCATCAAATCTACGGAAATGAAAGAGAAGATTGGAAAAGAATATTTGCGAAGAACAAGAAAACTTCTAGAAACGAAATTATATAGTAGAAATTTAGTAAAAGGAATAAACACCTGGGCAGTATCACTAATAAGGTACTCTGAACTATTCATAGGCTGGACTAAAGAAAAACTCAGTCACCTTGACCAGTGAACTTGAAAATTAATGACCATGCACAACGTACTACATCCAAAAGACGATACAGACAGACTCTACATGAAAAGAAACGAAAGGGTGAAGAGGACTGGAATATGGAGGTGCAAACAGATAAACTCATACAACCAAGGAGATCAGATGTCAAAATAATCAACAAGAAAGAAAAATCGTAGATTTTGCTGTCCCAGCAGACGACAGTGTGAAGATCAAGGAGACAGAAAAACGAAGCAAATACACGGAACTTGTCAGAGAATTGAAAGGGATTTGGAGTATGAAGAAAATCAATATAATACCAATAATCGTAGGAGCACTAGGAACAGTCCCTAAAAAACCTGGAACAAAGGAAAACTAGGCCCTATAAAAAACAAACTATAAGTTGGGTCTAGGTCGGTAAAAGTTAAAACAGTGAAGAAAGGAATAGTAATAATAAAGGTCGACTGCCAAAAGTCTTTTAATGAAGCAGTAAATCTTTAAGTGAAGATAGCCTTGCTCGGTGTGTAGGCGAGAGGAGCAGAAAGTGTTGCCGTATTTCTTCGTAGATGTCTGGAAGCTCTCTGTCTGCTCTGCAAAACCATAAAGGTCTGGATGTAGTCCTTCAAAGGTTCGATCGAAATTAATACGCCCAAAAGTCTGATTAGTCATCGTGTAACCAAACAACCTCACTAGGCTGCTCTCCACAAGAGGAAAGAAAAGTCACGTGTCCACAGGTTTAAGGCCAGATTCAGCTAAAAAAAAAAAACAGCCGAAAGTTTAGGTGTGCTCATAAGAAATAGTGCTTAACCTAAATTATGACAAGGTCACGTGTCTTCCGCTGTTTTACTATTATCTTATAAAACTGAACACAAAATATTTTATGAGTTCATGAAACCTTTTTTGTGGGTGGGAACAGATATCACAAAATTATTCTCTGTCTCTTGAAAACACGCTATTTTTTGTGTGCTTCATGATCAGGCCAAGTGCAATAAGATTTGGGCGCCCTAGGGAAGCCCATAAATGTGTACTTCCTAGAAAGTTTTGATTAACAAATATAGATGCATTATTACATTATTTCCAACTCTCGAAACATCACCGATAACATCATCAAATATATTTAAAAAATAACTTTTACCAAACGCATTTAAAATTTAATTTTTTACCGAGCTGTATAGTTTTAAAGTTCTAAAACTGTTCGTAAGTTTTGTTATTTCAAAATTTATTTTGTTACTTTCACTTAGCCAAACACGAGTAAATCAAAGATGGCGGTCGACTTTTTTTTCGATAGTCGCTAATTTTAAGCTTAAAAGATAGTAAAGAAAAAAGGCTGACTCTAACCCAACTGGCAAACATCTTGGACTTAGGTGTAGTGGTACCGTAAGGTTTTTATTTTTACTATCTTTTAAGCCTGAAATTAGCGACTATCTCAAAAAAATCGACCGCCATTTTTTAGTGACTAAACCAATTTTTAAATAATGAAACTTACAGTTTCAGAACAGATGCGTTTGGTAAAAGTTATCTGTTGTATATTTGGTTTGTTTTAGATTTCTCATAAAACAAAAATAAAATTAAACAAAGAATATCTCAGTGAAGAATGTATTTAAAGGTTTAAACATATAGACAATTATTTTTATTGGTATATTTAAGAATGAATTATTTTAAATTCAATAAAACGAGTTTGTTTCGATTCATTAAAGCCATTTGCCGTTTTACAGGTATCTGTAAGAAACGCAGCGTCAACAAGTTGGTTTTTTGAGAAAACATCACTGTGCTAACAGTTTTTTTTATTACTTGACCTCATATTTTAAATGTTATTTTTATATTTTCTTTCAAGGCAAAAACTGTATACATGACTATATTTGAAATTATTTCTAACCAGCAACGTCGGGTTAATGCTACTAGTTAATTTTAAATCCAATTGTTTTCCAAAAAATGATTTTCCACGAGTGTAGTTATAAAAAAATAACACTATTTTTGACAATGTTATTTATTGATACTAGTTCATACTCGCTCTTTAAAAAAAAAATTTTTTAGCATGGTTCACCCCCAAACAAGGCAGGCTGCCACTGTAGACGTAAGGGGCTACTGAGAAAAAAGAAATGGGGAGAAGGGGGGGGAGCCTAAATTGGGATCTCCGCAGCGAGATGTCTGTTTACAGTAGTTTTAAATTTCTGCATGTCAGTACTGTCGGGGAAACAGGGGGCAGGGAGGGAGTTCCAGAGGCCAGCAGCACGAGGAAAGAAGCTATTTAAGTAGAAGGCTCTCCGGCATCTGGGGACCTCCACAGTGAATGAATGAGATTTAGTTGATTGTCGAGTTAGTCTAGTGAATTTACGTCGAGGGGGCACCAGAGTAGCCAATTCATTGGAGCATAATCCATTGAAGTATTTGTAAAACAAACATAAGGATGCTACATTGCGGCGATGGGACAGGGACTGGAGCTTGGTTGATAGTGAGGGACCTATTAGGTTGGCAACTGTTTTTTGGACCTTATCAAGGAGGGAGAGACTAGTAGATGATGCATCAGCCCAGATGTGGCAACAATACTCCATGCATGGGTGGATGGTGGCTTTGTAGAGATACAGGATAATGTTAGGTGTGAGGAGTTTACTAGCACAGTAGAGGGAGCCAACCTTCTTTGCGGCAGCTTTGGTAATGTCTTCAATGTATTTGTTCCAATTCATGTTACCTGTGAAGGTTAGGCCGAGGAGTTTGAATGATGAACTCTCAGGTAGGGTGTTATTTGCCATAGCAATCGGTGGTTGGAGAGGCTTCTTGTAGTTGTTGAAGGAAAGGAGCTTTGTCTTTGCGGCATTAAAAGTTACCAACCATTTATGACCCCAATCCACTACAGCCTGGAGGTCATTTTCTAAAGATTCAGCCATTGCCTCGGATATGATCGCGTCTGTTTTGCCAACATGGCGAGAGTAAAGCGTGGTGTCAAATAAACCAATCTCCGACTCTATGTCATAAGGGAGATCGTTTATATAGATCAGGAACAACAAAGATCCAAGGATAGATCCCTGGGTACACCAGCATTTATGTCATGTTGCTTAGATGAACGGCCATCGAGGACAACCTAGATTTTTCTTTTGTTTAGGAAGGATCTAATTATATTAAGCAGTTGCCCAGTAATACCGTATGAGCATATTTTCAGGAGAAGCATTTTATGCCATACCTTGTCAAAGGCCTTGGATATATCAAGCACTACTGCCCTAGCTTCTCCTGCCTTGTCGAGTGTATGATACATGCGTTCAGAGATGACCGTTAGGATGTCTGCAGTAGATCGTGCTTGTCTAAATCCATACTGGCGGTCAGATAGAAGTTTAGCATTAACTAAGTGCCGTACTACTGCTAGATTGATTAAGGATTCAAAGATTTTGGCAAAGATCGGCAGTAGACTGATTGGGCGGTAGTTCTGAGGGTCGGTTCTATTCCCAGAACTCTTGTAGACTGTTACCACAGAGGCAATTTTCCAGCTATCGGGGAAGCAAGATTCAGCTAGGCATTTATTGTAGAGTTTGGAGAAGACAGGGGCCCGTTCAGCAGAGCTTTTCTTTATTACTATTACAGGTATAAGATTAGGCCCACAAGCTTTGGCGGTGTCAAGGTTTTTTATGATGTCTCTGACCTGGGATGGGGTGATGACCAGGTTATCAAGTGTGACTTCGGTCCACAAAGGGAATTCATAGAGAGGGTGGTTATCTGAGTCTAAAGTAGAGTTAGAAGAGAAACGCTGGGCAAGTAGTTCAGCCTTATCAGTGGCCGTGCAAACGACATCATTGTGGTCTGATAGTGGGGGAATCGTTGATTGACACTTATTCACTACACTATTGTAGATTTTTTTTCTTTGAGCAGTACCTAGCTTCTACTGCTTCAAAGTTAGTTTGAAGAAAATATTTGTAAAATTTTGTGGAAATGCTATTTAGTATTTACATGAGAGAGTAAGTAACTACGATGAATGTATTTACGTATTGTTTTTATTGAGAAAAGTATTAGAAATTACGGTTTTAAGCAAAATTAATTCACTTTGAATTAATGCCGATTACTTTTTATCTCTATTTTTTGCTGATTATCAAAAAGTCACTTAGTTTAAAAAAATATAATTATGTAATGTTTTTTTTCTGTTATGATGTTATGTTAATATTTTTTAATATATAAAACATGTATCTATTTTTTTTTTAATTCTTTAGACTTAAGTAAGATTTGAACTCGAGTATTAACAGCGTAAAACCTACCTCCTTGGTAATGTGTACTCTGCCGATTCCTTTTTTTTGTCAACTAATAACATGTTTCTATCTGCATACGAACAGACAAACTCCAAAAACGCCATTACTTTTTAATAGTATATGGATAGATAGATAGAGAAATACTTATCAATAGTCTTTCTTAGGCCTCCATTTAGGCTCAAGAGACAAAGGATGCCCCCTGTAAGGACGCCTGTACAGGGGGTCAATTGTAAAGTAAGGGTTGCGTAATCTCTAACCACACCTCTGCTTGATTCCAGTGACAAGAAGTCCAGGGCGACTAGAAATAATGCCGAGTTAAGTAGAGAGCTCTCTCACAATCAGCACCTGGTATTCCCAAATGGTCACCCATTTTAGTATTACCCAGGCTTAACGTCGCTTAACTTCGGTGATCTCATGGGGACCGGTGTATCAACGTTATTATGCTGTATATCAACAGTAAAAATGACAATGCAAAAATGTGACACATTTTAAAATAATCAATATATATATATAACTGAATGTCTGTGTGTTTGTGCGTGTGTGATGTTTGTGTGTTTGTGCGTGTGTGATGTTTGTGTGTTCCCTATAGAAAGAAAGATTTGAGAATCTACATAAAATCTAAAAGTGTATTCTTATGTAAAATTTACCGGGGAAGACAATGGAAGGGTTCCCGAATCTCTAAGTGCACCTTTAAGAGGGCTATGAGAGCATAACTTCCTTAGAACTTCAAATATATCCTATTTTTATGAAATTTAAATCATTTTGGGGGGGAAGACAATGGAAGTGGTTCAGAATCTCTAAGTACCCTCCTAATCTAAGGAAACTATATACGCCGAACCTCCTTTAAAACTTCAAATATATTCTATTTTGTTGAAATTTAAATCATTTTTTTAGGGGGAAGACAATGGAAGTGGTTCAGAATCTCTAAGTATCCTCCTAATCTAAGGAAACTATATGCGCCGAACCTCCTTTAAAACTTCAAATATATTCTATTTTGTTGAAATTTAAATCATTTTGGGAGGGGAAGACAATGGAAGTGGTTCAGAATCTCTAAGTATCCTCCTAATCTAAGGAAACTATATGCGCCGAACCTCCTTTAAAACTTCAAATATATTCTATTTTGTTGAAATTTAAATCATTTTGGGGGGGGGGGGAAGACAATGGAAGTGGTTCAGAATCTCTAAGTATCCTCCTAATCTAAGGAAACTATATGCGCCGAACCTCCTTTAAAACTTCAAATATATTCTATTTTGTTGAAATTTAAATCATTTTGGGAGGGGAAGACAATGGAAGTGGTTCAGAATCTCTAAGTATCCTCCTAATCTAAGGAAACTATATGCGCCGAACCTCCTTTAAAACTTCAAATATATTCTATTTTGTTGAAATTTAAATCATTTTGGGAGGGGAAGACAATGGAAGTGGTTCAGAATCTCTAAGTATCCTCCTAATCTAAGGAAACTATATGCGCCGAACCTCCTTTAAAACTTCAAATATATTCTATTTTGTTGAAATTTAAATCATTTTGGGAGGGGAAGACAATGGAAGTGGTTCAGAATCTCTAAGTATCCTCCTAATCTAAGGAAACTATATGCGCCGAACCTCCTTTAAAACTTCAAATATATTCTATTTTGTTGAAATTTAAATCATTTTTGGGGGGGAAGACAATGGAAGTGGTTCAGAATGTCTAAGTATCCTCCTAATCTAAGGAAACTATATGCGCCGAACCTCCTTTAAAACTTCAAATATATTCTATTTTGTTGAAATTTAAATCATTTTGGGGGAGGAAGACACTGGAAGTGGTTCAGAATCTCTAAGTATCCTCCTAATCTAAGGAAACTATATGCGCCGAACCTCCTTTAAAACTTCAAATATATTCTATTTTGTTGAAATTTAAATCAGATGTATAGCATTCTCCATGGAAGACAATGGAAGTGGTCCTCAATCTCTATGTTTTCCTCTATGTGCCGAATATCCATGTATCTCCACCTCTAAGTGACACATGGGGACAGAGCCCTCTTAAAACTTTTAATACGTATATCCGATTTTAACGAGATTTCAACCATATTTATAAAACACTAATTCAGAGAGTTTTCCAACATTTCAGCTTCTTCTGACTATATTAGAGGGTGAAACAGGACGAGGGATGGGGAGGGCAGTAAAAACAAAAAAAGTAATATTGTGTTATGAGCATAGTGAAAAAGTACACAGTAGTGATCCTCATTCAATCCCTGGCAACGTCGGGTCTTCCTGCTAGTTATTAATCATTTGTAAACAGTAAAAAACAATTGTTTTATTATTATTATATTTCCATAGGAGGGCAATATTTAACAATAGAATAAATTATTTTTAAAGAGATATATGTGTATGCTTGTATTATTGCCTGCAGACAACTTTTACAAAATAAGATTCCATCATATCTCTTGCTCCTTTTTGTTGCTCCATTTCAAACTTTTCCTACTCTCTTAACGGCTTGTGTATGTAGCAGTCATAATAGGGGTGGGACGTAATGGGTGAAAATTTCAGATTCATGCGAGTAGTATTTTTTGTGTTCATCAATTAGGTTACTTAACAGAGGATTTGGGCTAATTTGGGCTATTTTTCACTAGTTTTTGACTATTTTACATTCATGAAAACCCTTTCACAGTCTGAAAATGGTCCTAAATTAAATTACTATATCAGATTTAACCATCTATATCACTTCATAGCTTTTGAGGATGTTTTAGGACCTGCAATGTCGCATGAAACCACTTTTTCACCGAAAAATTATGAATTTTGAGTCCCATGGAGCCATAACGGCTATTTTTGGCCTGCACCTTCTGAATTTTGCAAAATTTTGCAAAATTTCAAAATGTTTGATTGTTTAGTGTTACTTATGTATAAATGAACACAAAAAATACTACTCGCATGAATCTGAAATTTTCACCCATTACGTCCCACCCCTAGTCATAAACATTGACATCTGTTTCCTCTTGCGGAGAGCAGCCCTAGTGAGGTTGTTTGGTCACACAATAACCAATCAGACTATATGGCATAATAATTTTTAGCAGTATTTTTTTAGAACTCCATTTGGAGGCCTTTAGGGTTTGTAGTGCAGCCAGAGAGCTTCCAGACAGTCATGAAGAAAGATGTATATACTCTATCCTGCCACCCGTCGACTAGACACTCCGAGCATACTTGAATATATACAGCTCTAAAGAAAGAACTATCGGCAGCCGACACATACCAACTTTATTTAATTCCTTTCAACTAAAGGACAAATTCACAGTCATAACTTCTGGTCACATACACTTAACTGTTTATGCCATATAAAATCAAGGCATTTATATCAAGTGTTTGTTTATAGAAAAGTCTTGTTTTTTTTCTATCTTTAATAATTCTTTTCTTATAATAATTTTTATAGGAGATAGTCATATAATTTACATGAAAATTTTATAATTTCGTGAATTATGAAACAGAGGTTCATGTATAAACTTGTGTTTAATAATCTACGAAATCATAGATGCAGTTGACTTTGAAATAGAAGTGTAGTTGTCTATTAATGAGCTCAAGTATCCCTCAAAATAAGACTTTTTAAAGGTTACCATTCTCAGACATTTCCCCGGTCCTGGACATGGCATGTCAAACTTGCGACCCGCAAAACAAATTCTGTAATTTCCTCATTTAATGCCCAAAATTGCAGCTTTCATAATTTGACAACAGGATAAACGTGGTTTGTTCACAGAAAAACAACTTTTCTTGATTCAAAACGTTTCATTACACTTAAAAACGATTTATCACATTTTAGCGATTTCAAAAGGAAAAAAAAACACGAACAAATGCAGCTGTCTGGTAGGTGTGGCCTACATTTCGCATTTTTATTTTTTTTAAATGATTTTAAAAAGTCACTTTTTATATATGTTGTATGTTTATAAGTAACAAAAATATTCTGCAATAATTTCAAGTCTGCTGAAAAGAAGGTAGGCTCCCTCTACCGAGCTAGAAAACTTCTAACACCTGCCAGTATTCTATACCTCTATAAAGCCACCATGTGCAGTGAGTATTGTTGACACATCTGTGCTGGTGCAGCAAACATTAACCTTTCTCTCTTTGACTGGATACAAAAAAGAATGTCTAACCTAATAGGTTCCGCACTGTCTGCCAAGTTTCAGCCCCTGTCGCATCGCTTCAGTGTTGCATCCCTGTGCTTGTTTTACAAGTACTTCCACAGACTGTGCTTCAATGAACTTGCTACACCTGTACCACTCTAACGTAAATATTCCCAACCCCCCTGACTAGCAGCAAAATCTCACCCCTTCACTGTAGAGATTCTTAGGTGCCGGACGATTTTTTACTCTGATAGCTTCTTTCCTCGGACTTGAAATTCTCTCCCTGCTCCCTGTTTTCCCGATCATACAAACATGCGTAAATTTAAATGTAATGTGAACAAACATTTTGCTGCCCAGCTCCCCACAAAAGGCTGCTCCCCAACCTTTAAAAAAAATCTGACTCCTATCACAATAGCCCCTTCTGCTTTATTGGCAATATGCAAAAAGTAAAAATAAAAAATTAAAACTTAATTAGTTGTGTGCGACCTTCACGACAACATAAATTGACCCAGATGACCTCAACGTGTCAATGACTGCATCCATTGTGATTACGTCTTGGTTCACGCCTGAGTAGGTGTCATACAAATCAAGGATACGTCCTCAGTAATCAGTCCGACAGAGTCTGGGTCATTTTTGAATAGGTGATGGTTTGCATCTGTCGGTCTCTGATATGGTTCTGTGCAGTTCTAGGGGGTCCACCCTCCCAGGATTTACCTTCTCACCCTTTGAGAAGGGATTAGTTTATTGGTAATCACCTAAGGCGCTCCTGCCGGGAAAAGCCGACAGGATCACACAGGCATCTTTTGTAAGCGAGAATGTACTTCTCCTAGTGCACTGGCTTTTTCAAACCTTATCTGACCTTATGTCTGACCTCCCGGAGAGTAAATACCTACTTCCTGGTTCAGTCCAACGGAGAGTGGTAGTACCTGTCAGAGTCGTAATCTAAAGCTTCAAATGAATCCATCATTTGGAAACTATTTATTTACATAATATACGACTACGAACAATTTGTATGCAGTTTTGACATAAGATGACTTAAAAAGGCTTGAAATTCGAACAACCAACCATTTGAATGAAACGACCAAAGAAGAAAAATGTTATTCACCAAATTAAGGCTACATATATAAAAACATTTTTCAATAATTAAATCAACTGAATCATCATTATCAGTTTAACATGCTGACATCATTATCAGTTTAACATGCTGACATGTGTTGGACGGCTTGTAAAAATTGACTTTGAAAAAGAACTTGTTAGTCTTTCTCTATTCTATCTTTATTTCCATGGCAGGTGCTCGACTGAGCTTCAATCTATGGTCCTCTGTAAAACATTCACAACTAAAACTCGTCTAGCTACAACCACTGTCAACAATTTCCTTTACTTTCTCTCTCTCTCTCTCTCACTCTCTCTCTCTGCCTAAAACTAAAGGAAACTTCCATAATCAAAGTTTCTTTCCTCGAACTACCCGTCTGTGGAACACAATACTGCGAGGCTGCTTCCTGGCTGACTATAACATGGTCGTGGTCAAGTCCAATGTAAACAAGTTATTGTTGGACCGTCCTCTTAAATAATCAAATTCTGCCCAATTTCCACCATTATTACCAATCATCACGGTGTTATCTCACCGTCCACCTGACACTCATTAACCTTTATCCTCGAGTGGCCTTTCGACCGTAATAAGTAAATATTTAAAAATTCACTTGCTAGTTATTTAATTATCCCTCTTTCTCTCAAATCTATTCAAAAGTAAACTCATTAGATTTTACCCCAAATTCAACAAAAACTGTGATTAATGGTTGTTTATGTGACTCAAGTTGTAGTGATCTCAGGGGGAGACAACTCATGATTTGTTTATTTTTGTTGATGATTTGTAATGTATCGAGTGTACTGAGAAGAAATTTTTATTCAGAAAATGCGGACTCCAAAAAAGTTTTGAATCCACTGCTTTGATGTATGGAATGCCTATTGTTCCATGCTCAGACTGATACCTGCTCCGTCCGACTGAAAGGATTTGGAAGCATTACTGACCTGATTAGTTGGTCAGACTTAATCAGACACGACAATTGTTTTGTACCGTTTGACGTGTTAAAATTATATGAATTAAACAAATTGTCACTTTTATGTCTACCTGATTTACACACATCTCTCTCTCTCTCTCTCTCTCTCTCTCTCTGTCTCCCTCTCTCTCTCTATCACTCTCTCTCTCTCTCTCTCTCTCTCTCTCTCTCTCTCTCTCTCTCTCTCTCTCTATTATATATGCTGACAAAGAGACAAATATGTTTTTTTTATAAATAAAAGAAATCTTTTCCTCTTAGAAACGCTCATATGCCAAAAATATTGTTGATGTTGAATTTCTGAACCTGATATAAATAATATGTCATCATTTTGTTTGTTTCAATTTACTCTCTATTTCATATATATATATATATATATATATATATATATATATATATATATATATATATATATTACTAAAATCGAACTTTCTATTATTTATTTATACATGATCTGATGTTTAAAAAATGTACATCCATTGAACTTTAATCCTGAAAGTCTGACTATTAATAATAACAATATATATATATATATATATATATATATATATATATATATATATATATATATATATATATATATATATATATAATCCAGGTAAAACATCCATAGGGTAGTAATCCAAAGAATTTCAACCGGATTTATAAAAAGTGCTCAATATCAAATAGAGCTTTTATATATGATTATTTTTTATTTACACAGACATGTAGAAAATCTGTGACACTGGCATGTCGATGTTATCGATCAACAGCTTTTTTTTTATTTGATTCTTAACGGTCCCAACCACGAGACTTTCCAAATTTAAATTTTAAATTTCTTTTCTTTTTCTCCATTTCATTCTTTCCAAATATGATCTACGGTTAAGATTGGATTCTAACTCTGCCTGGTGAGATCTCAGTTTATAATGCTAGTGTCGCAGATTTTGTATATGTCTGTGTAAATAAAAATGATCATATATATATATATATATATATATATATATATATATATATATATATATATATATATATATATATATTGTTCCCCGTATTTGAGCTGAACCTTAGTCAAACTCTCTAAATATGTTTTCTAAGGAGGAAATAACTTTCTCCCCTAAAAACATAACGATTCCAACCCATAAGTCTTATTTGATGGATATGATTCATGCTATCAACTCATTTGTGAAAAAAATTGGTTGGAAGGTTTTCTGCTATCGGACCAGCATTGGAAATGAATATTAGTCAGGAGACCTCGCAAACAGAACATTGAACGTCGAGATTACAATACAATCACAGATACAACGAACTTCAAAAAATCATATGTAAGATTCTACAAAATTAAATCAAACAAAAGCCCACCCCAAATTATTTGTACTGGACGCCTTTGAACATAATATAATTAATGTGGTTAAAACATTAAAGTTAACAAAACAAGTAAATACAGAAACTCAATCATCACTGAAATTAATCAAACTTTTAATAAAATAAAAAATGGCACCAACCTGATAGTTCACGCAGATAAAACAATGAACGTATATAGAATGAGTTTTGAAGCCTACAATAATTTAATACTAAAGGAACTACACATAAATTATAGAATAACAAGCAAAAATGACCTTAGGAAATATTTTCTAAAATGAATATTAATAAAAGTACAGAAGTATACACTCCAAAATTTCCTAGATTTACCCTTAAGAACCATAAAATAGTTTCATTAATAATCCAACTGTAAGATTAATTTCACCTCGTACATCCGACATTGGAATCATTAGAAAGAGAATTTTAGATAAAATTTTACCTCGGATTAAATCGAAAACATACCATAACTTATGGTATTCTTCTGAAATCGTATTGAAATTGTTTAAGGAATTACTGCAAAGTAAAAACAAAAAATGTATCATGTTAGATATAGAATCATATTAATCCTTTATTTCCTCATCACTATTAAATAAAACTCTAGATATGGCTAAAAAGAAACAAATGTGACTAAATTAGAAATCGATATAATTAAGTTAGCTAGAAGAACAATAATCCAATATGACAATAAACTGTGCACCAGAAAAAATAGGGAACTTAATTTTGATATAATTATGGGGGTCACAGATTCTGCATTAGTTGGTTTTTATATTCTGAGAGAAATTTATAAATATATACCAGGGATAGTAAGAGGTTTATATAGAGAGATGATGCACTATTCTCTGTTAATTGTAGGAATGGAAATACGAAAAAATAACTCAAAAGTCTTTCCACTCTTTATTTAAGAAATTAGATCCCAAAATAACTATAAACATAAATAATAAAAAGTAGATTTTTGGGGTATAACATTAAATTTAAATGGTAATAGTGTAAAACCCTATCATAAAGCAAAGCATACTATATACTATAATTCAAACTATACACAGTCTGTGAAAAAACGCTTATCCCAAACATCTCTCATATCTCAGAATATCAAAGCTAACCTCCAATGAACAGATATTCAATAATAACAAATAATATTATAATGAAACATTAATAATATATAGATATAATAAGGAAATTAATTTTGTTAAGAGTGTAATGTGGATTGAAAATTGGTAAATAAAACACCATACCAAGTTATATAATATGACATGGTCATGGGAAACACTACATAAAAAATAAACGTAAATTCTACTGGTAATTCACATACGCGTAATGTGAAATCTAAACATGATTAAACAGTAATTAGAAGAAAAATAGATGACGTAAATGCATATGGTTTAATCCACAATAGATAAGCATATTATAAACAACATTACGAGAAAATTCTAACAAATTATAGAAAGCGATTTCTCCAGAAATAGTAGATTGAGTAAGATTATTAATAAAAACAATATGAAATTATCATAATCGACATCCGTCAACTTAGCTTTAACTATTATCGCTTCTAATAATACTAAAATAAATCGGAAGATAAATATTGAATATCAAATAACTATTCAAACCCCCAATGTAATTGTAAACATCTTAATGAATGCCCATTAGGAGGAAAATGTGTAACTTCAAACATAGTTTATGAATGTAATGTTATAGAGGAAAATAATACTAGAGAATGCATAGGGTCCATCGATGTAACTTTAAATTAAGTTATAGAAATCACGTATTTTCAGTTATAATAAGATCAAATGCTGACTGAAACGAAACCCAAACATCACTAGCTAAATATGTAAGAGAACTACAAAATAATAACGTACCATACGAATTAAAATGGTCCAGCAAATAAATACACCCCTAGTAAATTTTATACATGTAACACATGTACCCTTAAATCGTATCATTTAATAACGACGAAGGATATTTTAATTAACATATAACAGGAAATCCTCCAAAATTGTATGCCTCGTTCATAATTCGCACTTTCGCGATTTGGACCTAATTAAGAATCACAAAAAATACATTAAATGTAAACTCGTGACATTTGAATTAAAACACCAATTAATATCTTTGGAAATTATAAACAATAAAATATTAAATGATATAAATACTTCACATTACAAATAACACAGTACAAAAAACGCATGATTGCATGAGAATAAGATATAGTTTGATTTGAAATAAATCAATTTACAGTCTATAGAGTTAAGATAGTAACAAAATTAACGACTTCTACATTTTGTTGTAGTTCTTACGATATTCTAGGCATTTATTAAGTGGAGGTTTAAATATTAAATTATTTAATTAAATTAAGCATTTGTTTTATTTTTTACCTTTGTTTTTCATGTCACACCACAATGTATAATTTTTCAAACCGAGAACTTTTTGTCATTTCTGAAGAGTTCAAGGAAGACAGATCAAATATTGACATAATAATGACGAAACAAATTCGTAGAAAAATTGCACCAATTGCACTGTTTTGAAAATGTTTCGTAAGATAAATAAAATCTTGACCTTTGGAATATAACAAAATCTTTATGACAAATTTTTATATAAGGAAATTAGTAAGAATTTCATTCTGATATTAGATATAATCAGTATATAAAGGGAAGTAACTCTTAACTTTAAAATTATGAAGAGTTGCTTCGCTTGGATTTTCAAATTAAAAAAAATTAAATTCCATTTTATCTGGAAGGAATAATACGGAATCTTCTCATATCTTTAAACCCTTTTCTTTCTTTTTCTTCTTTCTCCTTTTTCCCTCTTTCTATTTTTATTTATTTTTCATTTAGTTTCTACTCTTTTAACTCATACACACAAACCTGCAACTATCAGTTCCTATCAATTAACTAGGAACAAAGGTGATACTTTCCCTCTTCGGTTTGACCATCCACTTAGACGTTTCACGATTATTTTCTGTGGTACCAACCGACGGTCGTTGTCGTCAGCGTCTTTTCATCTGCTCACAAACTCACTCGGACACTGATGTTTATGAAAAAAGGTTTATTTAAAAAATGAGACAGTAACCTAACACATCAAGAGCGACAGGACACTTGTGTACGCATGAGAGAAAGAAAAACAAACAGACAGATAGATGGATAGCTCGTCTCACTACACCTGACCACACTCTGCACAACAGTATTGGGAACAGGATCCAGACACATCTTTTATGCTTGATGTTTATTTACTCGTCGCGGAGTTAGGCACAAGGCCAGGTTTATCTTACTCCCACAAGTAAGATGTGACCCAAGATCGGGTCGAGCAAGTGGGGTTAAAAGCCAGCGCTCGAGAGGTGAGCACTCTGGCCATTTAAAAATTGCCTGGGCAGCCCCGTCGGCATTCCCCGGTAGGGGCGCCTCAGACAGTAAGCAATAAACTTACTCCTCCCCAAAGAGGGGAGGCGAAGCCTGGGAGGGTGGACCTCCTAGAACTGCACAGGACAGGCGTGCAGTATCCATCGGAACAGATACTACACTTTGATCTTAGCCAAATAGACAAATAGACAGAAAGTCTCTAACCGGAAGTCACATAGTTTCATTGACTTCCGCTGAAGTCATTTCTGACCCCTAAACATGTCACTCAAACTTTTTCATTCAAATATGGCCCTCGCTATGTAACACATTTATCCTGAACAACTATTGGTTACATAGTCTTGGAGATGGCAACTACAAACCACTGTGAGACATTTGCAAAGGAAAAATATGATCGCTGATCTCTGCATTAGGTTTTACTGTTTACTTTTGTTCAACCCAAACAAGGCATATTCTGGCATCTAGACCCCATTACAGAGAAGAGGTGTGATTTTGATGCTAGTCATGCGGTTCGGTGGTATTTACCTAGGAGAGAAGGGGCAAGCACAATAAGTTCATCGGAGCCCTTGTAAAACAAATATAGGGAGACAACATTGCAGCGATGCGACTGAGGCTAGAGTTTGGCAGCCATTTCGGAACCTCTAACGTCATAAATTCTTTTTGCACCCTGTTCAAGAGGTTAGTGGTTGGTTCACCAGTTCAGATGTGGCAACAATACTCCAGGCACAGGCGAATGGTAATTTTATAGAGATGTAAGATACATGTTAACTTAAACAACAAATGCCGAAACGCAATACCTATTGTCAACGATTAAGTGTATAGAATTAGTTGAAGACAATTCACGTTTGTACCTAAAGCTGAGAGTAAATTATAAGTTAACCTACTTAGCCTGATCTTCGCCATAATATTGGATAGAATTGGTTGTATTTCATCATCATATTTGGTTTAGTGTCTATTTTACATACTCGCATGTAGAAATTAACTTCCAAACTAACCTATCCGTGACCAGGTCTTTCTCTCAAATCCATCCTTATCACTTCCTCCAATGTTTTCCTTGGCCCTCTCCTGTCAACTGACCCTACTACCTCAACTGTTCTACATCTACTAATCCAAGCATCGATTCTTTTAATGTGACCAAACCAATGAAGTTTCCTGTTCTGCACACATTTCCTTATACTCTTCAGATTTAATCTTAGTCTGAGATCATCAGGTCTAAGCCTCTCTTAAAGACTAACATTACACATCCATCGTATCATTCCCATATCATTTTTCTCCATGCAACACATGCCCTCAACCCTCAATGGCCAGGTCTCACTTCCATACATCATTATACTGCACACACATGCCTAGTACACTATTTCCTTGGTCGACGGTGGTAACGTTCTTCTGGTTACTAATTGCAAAAGTTTCCTGACTTACTCCATCCACTCCTAACACTTGCAATCATACTAGCACCAGATTGCTATTTCTTGTTCTGAAATAAATAAAAATCAATTTACTTTTTCATCTCTGAAAATCAAACTTTAATTCTATCTTTTAATTCCTAGCGGCCATGTTTGTTTTTTTTCCTTTCTTGTCTATTTTTTTTCAATCTCTCTTTCCTACTCGGCCTTCTTTTTCTTCCACCTCTAAATTATCGCCGATCTTCTTACTTGGCAAAGAACAAACACAACAGAAAAAGATCATTCTCACGCTTTTCTTCCCTTGGGTTTAATACTCTCTCTCCTTCTTCCCATAATTCGTCACTTCCCCAAATATCGTCTACCTATTTTTTTTAGAGATAAACGAAGATTATTTTCATTGTGACAGTATGAAGTAAGGTAAGTTCGAGTCCATGTTATTGGTCCCCCGATTTATAAAATCGGGGGACTTATCTTTTGAGGCATGTCCGTCCGGGTGTTTCTCCGCAACCATCCATTGAATTTCTCTGAAATTTTGCATGAAGTTGTAATTTTGGTCAGGTTTGAAAGTGACATTCTCCGATTTTTGAAAAAAAATCTGGTTAGCCCCCCCCCCCCCCCAGGGGATCAAAAGGCCCCGAAATGGCAAAAAATGACATTTTTGCCCCATAACTTTTCATCCATCCATTCAATTTCTCTTAAACTTGGCCAAAATGTGGAGGCAATTGTTCCTAATAGAAAATGAGTATCGCTGAGCTTGGAAAATATCTGGTTCGCGCCACCAGGGGGTCAAAAGCCCCCAAAATGGCAAAAAATGACTTTTTTTTTCCCATAACGTATGATCCATCCATTTAATTTTTCTGAAACTTGGCCAAAATGTAAAGGCAATTGTTCTGGATATAAAATGAGCATCCTTGACCTCAGAAAAATTCTGGTTCGCGCCCCCAGGTGGTCAAAAATGCCCCAAATTTCCCAAATTTATTGCCTTTTACACTCGCCACATCGAGTCACATACAGAGGGGGACCACGCACGGCTTGTTTACTATTTATTTAAACTACAGTCGCCATTTTGAATGATCTGGAAATTAATATTTCTGTAATATTAAAATCACAGAGTTAAGATTTATGGAGTAAATCTAAAATAATTTATTTATTGAGTGCAAACAAGATATTAATTCACCATCTGCCACGAATATATCGTTATTAAACAGAAGTCAATGAAATATGTTGTTGAGCTATGTTATTCTATCGCATAATGAAAACAGTCCTTTATTTTAACTTGGTATTTTATTGCAACTTTTTCATCTATATTTTTAATATATTCACTAAAGAGTCAACAGCTAACTTAACTCTGATTAAATTAGTATGGTTCACTGTTGAACATCTATCCCAATCACACTTATACATTAACAAGCTTTACAAAACGTAGACGCTATGACACAATACCACGAGGACGAAATAAATCGTTCGGTCTGATTGGCCAATAAAATATTGAGGGAAGTTCAAATAGAAAATAAGACAGAATAAAATAACCAAATATAATTTAATTTAAATTTAAACTTTTTTATTTCAATTTTATTGATAACAAAAACGATTATTTTTTCTAGTATTTGTTGCCAGTTCACGGAGTAAATAAAATACTTTTTTCTATATTCTTTATCTCGTTATGTAGTGAAGTCGGATTTTCTTTACATCATCTTACTTTTTAGCGAGATGATAAAAATTTGCAAATAGTATTATCTAACTACATAAATTTGGACAGAATAAAATAATTATTAAAATAAATAAGGATAGTATAATAGAGGTTTTGTTTCTGCATATCTGTAACCAAAACTCGGTCAGAGTACTTAAAGACAATACTTTTCTTTTGTTTTTCTGAGAATTTAATACTAGAAAATTTATGGTGCATATTTTTATTATTCTCTTTCTCTATCTCTCTCTCTCTCTCTCTCTCTCTATATATATATATATATATATATATATATATATATATATATATATATATATATATAGTGTGTGAAAAAATATATATAGTGTGAAAATATATATATGTCAAGTAAGCTAAACATAGGTGTCCATGTTTCGTTCCCACAGAGAATGATTTAGCCTGATGATTTCCTGTACGCCTCTGTGTAGCTTACTTGCCATAAATATATTTTCATGCTACTACTAAGTTCTACTCGCGTATTGAGCACTGTTGAAGTAAATACCGAGAATCTTTACACGCTATATAATATCGCGTCATAATATTATATGTGTACTAGCATGATCCATGCCCTGGTGTTGCAGGGGAGATATATAAATATTAGAGTATTAATTCGTAAAAAAGAAGTTGAAATAATAGGATTTATCCATGTTTTGAATCAAACAAAATAGATTTCCCTATGTTTTGTGACTGCCCATCTACGATTGTAAGTAGTGGGTTTCTAGTGTTTTTAATCGAAGACCTTTGTTCGTTTTACGTTGTGATTTGTTTTAAATTGAGTTATAAGCCTTAAAAGTGTTACGTATGATACTGGCTAAGTGTTTCTGGTAAAAAAATATATGTCGAAGACATAAATTATACGTGTAACAATCGAAGATTCGTAATTTAAATGAATTTGTTCAATGAGATTGATAGGTACGTGGCGCCATTTTGAATCAATGTACAATAGAACTTATTCAGTTCGTTAATTTAATCTTTAAATTCCGGAATAGATTGAAGTGTATTTTTAATAGGTATAAGTAACGACGGATAATAAATAAGTATATGTAATGCGATATTTTGGTATTATCAAGGAATATAAAGGAGCGTTTATTAATTGATTTATGAATCTTGTATATTATGTATGAAATTATTAGCAGAATAAAATGAAACAATTACGGTGATCATTGCATAAGGTTTCCGATGTAATTTATTTACCGGCGCTAAGTGGGAGAGTGGGAGTAGAAAAAATATTAGAGAGAAAAGTTTTTGCCACCATCTGTATGTAGTATGTTTATGTAAGAGTGTGATGACGATGTAAAAGTAATATTTATTTTTAGCTGGTGAAAATAATCATAAATCAGGAAATACGCTCGAGTTAATAAGCTGAATAGAGTGATGCATGTGGTTATTTTCTTACTCTAGTCAAAGATACAGGTGGAAAGGCGTTTTCACTTTATATATATATATATATATATATATATATATATATATATATATATATATATATATATATATAAGAATAGAAGATAGATAGAATAGACAATGTACATGAAATAGTAATTTTATATATACTAGCAGGGTTAGCCGGCGTTTCCCGTGTTAGAGTGTGGGATAGCATCGTATGCAGCATCATATTAAGAAGATTTTACTTTAACAGCAACCTTGATGGTGTAAGCTAGATATCTTACCCACTGAGTTATTCAGATATATTTTATACACTTTACTTGACGCTTATGAATAGATTAATTTCATTGTGTAACATGTTAGAAAAGTGGCATTAGCTGATTTAAGGGGTAGTTAGAGACGCAGAACTACTTCCATTATATTCACATGCAAATTGTATTTGTGGATGCACTTATATTTAAGGTAACTCCCTCGTATATCTTCGTTGTTATTGACAGACATATACACATAGACATAGCGGTGGTCTCCTTTAGTGTATATATATATATATATATATATATATATATATATAGAGAGAGAGAGAGAGAGAGAGAGAGAGAGAGATAGATAGATAGATAGATAGATAGATAGATAGATAGATAGATAGATAGATAGATAGATAGATAGATAGATAGATAGATAGAGTTATATAGGGAGAGAAAGAGAGAGGCAGACAGACCTGAGAGACGTTGCGTACTAAATATACCAAAATTCTTCACTTGCGTTTTATTATATAAAAAAGAAAATTACATTCTTAGATTTCATATAATTTTATTTTTTGTAATCGGAGGTAAAATCGAAACCGCACACTCGATGTTTTCAGTCTGATACTTTCCAACTAAACAATTCAGACATTTGTTAAGTTGAATTTTAATATAAGAAAATCACATATACGAATTTGTGGTTTAAAGGGGGTTCTGTCTTCATGAATCACTTAAAAGTGGAGGCACGTAGATATTCAGTACATAGAGGGTAGCGTAGAGATTCGGGGCCATTTACATTGTATACTTTCGGAGAATTTTATACCTATGATATAAATGTCATCTATAGGAAACACACATACCTTGAGTTTATATATATATATATATATATATATATATATATATATATATATATATATATATATATATATATATATAAAATGGAAATAGTTCTTTGGAAGAACCTTTAAATTAAATAAATTAAATTCGAAAATAAGCAAAATGCCTCCTAAGAAACCACGAATAAGATGCAAATATTTTTTATTAAAAATCATTTTTTTTTCTTGACTTTTGTCTTAAATTTTGTCGGATCGGTTATCCTTTTCGGAGAATGAAGTTATTTCATAATAAAGGTAAAGGTATTACTTTTGTATAGTTTGTAAAGTACTTTTCTTCTTGTTCTTATCGAAGTGTCCGCTTGTTGTCACTGTATTGCTTAAGAAACAGTTCATGTTATATATGAGATATACCACCTGGATACGGACAGTGTATGTAAAATGGAAATAAGTACTTTGAAAGCATCTTGAATGAATTTAAATTTGAAAATAAGCAAAATGCCTTAGAAACCACAGATAAGATGCAAATATGTTTTTATCAAAATCTAACTATTAAATTTAAACAACTTCAGTTACCGAGGAAGGATATTTTATCCGAAAAATTTATCACAAAATTCTAAAGAAAAAAGAATAATTTTTAATGAAAAATATTTTCATTATATTTGTGGTTTCTAAGGCATTTTGCCTATTATCAAATTTACCTATATTTACTATACGTGAGTTATTCTATTGTACATGTATACTTTACCAAAGTCAAAATATTTTTACTATAATTTTAATTGTTATTATATATATATATATATATATATATATATATATATATATATATATTGTGTGTGTGTATTTAGGCAGGATTTTATTTTCATTTAAGCAAACATTGTAAAAAACAACAGAATTCTTTTTTTTAATTTGTCCATTTTTTAATCATCTTTTTTGTCTTAGAATAAAAGAAATTAATGTGTGTTCCATATATATCACGAACGTTTTCGATTCTTAGTCGAATCATTATCTGGTGAAAAAAGAAAATGAACAAAAAAGTTGAAAAAAAAATGTCAAAAGATAACCTAGAAACGGGCACGTGAAGTCAGTTACATACCAAGAGAACGTTCTCACACTGTTCCAGTAATGACGTCAACAATTTAACTTCGTCGAGGCTAGTATTAGCGTCACATGATAAAGTTGTATTACGTTAAGTATTTTAAAATGTTGTTACTGGTTCTATACGTAATGTTATTACTTCTAGGTTGTTAGGTTTTAATGAAGATAGCTTCGAGTATTTTTTTATTGGTTTCGGAATGTATTATTTTAGTGTTATCCACTAAAATCTGTAAAATCAGAGGGGACAGCTATGTTTTTGTAGATGTTAGTAAATTGATCTAGAGTTTATAAGATGCATGGTGAGGCGACAGGATAGGGTAGTGGTTCTAAAACCAATGTAGCTATTAGCTTTATTATTATTATGGGAGTTACATTCTCCCAAAGGGCATTTAAACTTATAAATAACATTGGTTATTTCTAATGTTTTAAAGGTTGGGGAGGAGTTGATTCTTTTAATAAAATTTTGGGTCTTAAATGTTTTATAGTAAATAATGAGTCTCATAACAATGGCTATTTTGTAGAAGTGTTAAACGTATTATTAGAAGTGTTAAACGTATTATTAGAAGTGTTAAACGTATTATTAGAAGTGTTAAACGTATTATTAGAAGTGTTAAACGTATTATTAGAGGTGTTAAACGTATTATTAGAGGTGTTAAACGTATTATTAGAGGTGTTCAACGTATTATTAGAGGTGTTAAACGTATTATTAGAGGTGTTAAACGTATTATTAGAGGTGTTCAACGTATTATTAGAGGTGTTCAACGTATTATTAGAGGTGTTAAACGTATTATTAGAAGTGTTAAACGTATTATTAGAGGTGTTAAACGTATTATTAGAGGTGTTCAACGTATTATTAGAGGTGTTCAACGTATTATTAGAAGTGTTAAACGTATTATTAGAAGTGTTAAACGTATTATTAGAGGTGTTAAACGTATTATTAGAAGTGTTAAACGTATTATTAGAAGTGTTAAACGTATTATTAGAAGTGTTAAACGTATTATTAGAAGTGTTAAACGTATTATTAGAAGTGTCAATAAAAACATCAAAGAGTGGGATTTTATTATTTACGTTTTGTTCTAGGGTGAATTTAAGAACAGGGTTTTGGGGAAATGTCCTGGAGTTTGTGTATTTGTTCATTATTATCAGCTAGAATAAGAATATAGTCCACATAGTGTCCGTAAATAGAGGATTTTTTAATGTTATTAAATATTTTGTTTTCTAGGTTTCACATATAGAATTCGCTAAAATAAAGTACTTGTCTGTCCTCTTTTTATGCTTGCTACTATTCAATGCAGCCGTAAGAACCATTACAATTATATATTCACGATACATTATTTATATGAACAACGAAATTCTGACATGGTTTTTTTTATTCCATGCTGAAAAGATGGATTTGACTAAAATCACTTAATTTAAAGATATTTATTTTTTTATATATAGTCGACACGATTTAGCATAACAACACTTGATCTCTTGTCTGGACGGGTAATTTTATATTTTCACTTACCAATGGGCGTATAACCCATTTAAACACCCGCTTTTTGTAGTGAATCAGGTTATTGAGAAAACGCACGCAGGCTGGTCTTCTCGTCGCCATCGCTTTGAAACTCAGGTTGGCTTTCGGCTGTTGGTAAAACAAAGTGAACGCCAACACTCGATTCTTTAAACAGAATTTGTTTAAAACAAAAACCGAAAACGGATTGACTTCTTATGCGTGATAGAGAGAGAGAGAGAGAGAGGGGGGGAGAGATGGAGAAAGAGAGAACGAGAGAGAGAGAAAGAGAGAGATGGAGAAAGAGAGAGAGAGAGCGAGAGAGAGAGAGAGTTAGACATTCAGATAGACAGACAGATTGTTTTTCTCGCAACACTTACCTACACTGTACACGACCGCCTCGACCCTCGCTGTGGCCTTTTTAGGAACGTCAACGTTTCGCGTCCCCTTGCTTCAGCTGTCATCCAAAAAAATACTAATGACCCCCTTCCCCCAGACGGAAGTCACGTGGTTTCATCGACATCAGCTTTGTGATCACCTCTGACCTTTAAGATGTCACTCAAACTCTTCCATCTAAACACGCCCTTCGCTATCCAATTGACCTCCCTTTCTATTTGCTCGAAATATCGAAGGAATTTTCCACATCCCATTTCAACACTCATTCAATTCTATATCTAAAAACCGGGCAACACGAGTATCCCCAGTATATAGCACCTTCACTATATTTTTTCTTTTCGATCAGCTATCTAATTTTCTGTAAGATATCTCTACTACATGCTATTATATGTGCTCGACGTTTCGGCACTCATCCACTTTTCAATAGGGACTCACAAAACGACCCTACTAACTCCTCACCCCAATGGTTCGTTCAATTTATATCCTTAGCCGGCCTCACATGTCTTTTTCTATATCCTTCTTTTAAGCAGGTCCCGTTAAACCGGAGCCGGCATCACGTGCCCTTTTTCACTATCCTTCTTCCCGGGAGCTCCTAGTTCAACATGGACCCTTCCCGCATGACCTAACTATGGCAGTCATGGGAGGTCCAATTTTTACTACCTTACTTCTTCAGACCTAACAATACAAAATCCTCTTCTTTTTTTTTTTAAATTTATTTTTAATCTGTTTATTCTTTATTTTTATTTATTCTAAAACATCCGCTCCACCGTTCTCGCTCCATCTCCCCACACGCAGGAGAAACAACAAGGAACAACGGCAACCGACAGACGTTGATTGCTCGCCCACCCAAAAATCACAAAATACAATGCTCTTTCTCTTGAGCAAAAATTCAACACACAAAAAAGAAAACCTGTGTCAGAGTGACAAAACAAATTCAAAACACTTGTCTGTGGTGATAAAACAACACAAAATAGCCAATCTACGCTTGTGGTTGTCCATCATTCGTGTGGTTGTCCACTGTAGTGTGAGAAATTGTGACAGGAAAAAGAATGAGGTGCTTTGCATGTCGTGTATGCAGATTAAAACAGGGCTTCTCTTCATAGGTGCAGGTGTGTATGGTGGTCTGATTTGTATATGTAGAGATCAGGTGATATAACTGAAGAGGACAGCCGGGAAGGGAGGGAAAGTGATTTGGATTGAGGAGAGAAAGGCAGAGAGTAAGTGGGTTGCACAAAATTCGGTTGGAAATTGAATTACAGTCAAAACTTTTGGAGAGAAAGGCAGAGAGAAAGTGGTTGCACGAAATTCGGTTGGAAATTGAATTACAGTCAAAACTTTTAGAGAGAAAGGCAGAGAGAAAGTGGGTTGCACGAAATTCGGTTGGAAATTGAATTACAGTCAAAACTTTTAGAGAGAAAGGCAGAGAGAAAGTGGGTTGCACGAAATTCGGTTGGAAATTGAATTACAGTCAAAACATTTTTTTTATTATTATTCTTTTTTTTCTGACACAGTTTGGTAACAGAAATAAACTCACTTCTTCTTTTCTTTAGATAGGAAAACGTGGGTGTTACTTTGTGTTAATGTGTCCGTCCGTCCGTCCGTCCGTCCTTCCGTGCGTGCGTGCGTGCGTGCGTGCGTGCGTGCGTGCGTGCGTGCGTGCGTGCTTGCGTGCGTGCGTGCGTGCTTGCGTGCGTGCATATGTCCGCTTTCAAACGTTAGTGTCCTTCATTTTTTTCGTTTCTTTTTTTTCACGTTCATGCGTACATAATTTGAAAAAGTAAAAAAGTTGTTTTTTTACTTACTCAGTTTGTCTTCTCTCTTTTTCCTTCCTCCCTCTCTCCCACAAAACGCTTTTTCTTAATTTTTTGTTTATTTTCAAGTTGTTTGTGGTAACTGGGTTTTTTTTCTTTCAATTACGACCCATTTCGTTGTCTGTGGCAACCCTCTATTTTTAATTATGTCCGAATAACAGTTCTCTTGTTGAAAAATTCTGGCATAGCAGCCAAATAAACTGTCTGATGGATCTTAGTGAAGTCGGGCTTGTCTTTTGTGTCCATTTTTGACAAGGAGAAGATTTTCCCGAAATATCAAATGATTTCTAATCATCATGCGGACATCACACACGGCTAACACCATACTTGCTGTTTATGTAAGATGGAAAATAAAATGAATAGATAGTTGTAAGTCCTCTCCTTCGATTGTTTGTTTTTGTTCTTTCCAGCTTCTCATCAATCCGACTCTCTGCATTGCCTTCAGCCTTCTTAATACATTAATTATATATATATATATATATATATATATATATATATATATATATATATATAATTATTGTGAAAATACAATGTAACCTCGATGAATGTTAACTAGTAACAACAGAGCAGGGCTTTACTCGCTCCACTATTTTTGGAGCTGCTCCTGCTCCAACGCCCAAAATTGGAGCTGGCTCATCTCACGCTCCCGTTTTTCAAAAAGGATCCGCTTCAGCTCAAACTCCTATAAAAAGAGCGGCTCTTTTTTAGCACTCTATAATGAAAACGTCTTATTCTGCCAATGAGTGGTCGAAGGATAGGGGTGGGCGTTAAATATGGGTGGGGTGTTACTTTAAGTGTAAGACCGTAAGACCTAAGATAATATTTGACAAAATCTCGCTAATATTTTGAGATGTGCTAAGGGTTATATGAGAACATGTTGGACGAAGCATACGTACATTTTCGTTTCCTGAGGTATAAAATAGAAATAGAAATCCCTGAAGTATTTTAAAACAATTTTAATTTTCATTACATTAACAACCTATTTTTCCAGGGAAGGAAAATTTGACCCGATATTTTTTCTATTTATTTTGAAAGGGAATTTAGATTTGTTTTAAGTAAATAAAGTTTTACTTTTAAACATTATTAGTGATTATTTTCTTTTTAAAGAAAACATTTCTCTGGGAGAGGAAAGACAGCCAGGGCAACATTAATCGTCGTGTGGTTGTTTAATATTTGTTTGTTTTACGAACGTAACTATATTGTATAATGTACATTATTATCTATCACAAGGAAACGTGCAAGTACTTTGAAACAAATCGATTTATCCATTTTTTTTTCAATAGTACAATAGTACAATCTGGGGCGAAAAAAGTTTATTTTTTAAAGATTGAATAAAAAATATATTTCATAAGTTGGCCAAAAAATATCAATATATTGTCAATAAACAATTCAGAGATCCATTTAATGTCTTAAAATTTCATACAAAATATCTGGCCTAGACCTTGGGAGTTGAAAAAATATCGGGTCAAATTTTCCTCCCCCGAAAAATTAACTGGAAGAAGTTTTCCTAGGTCGGGCAAAAACATTTATTAAAATTAAAAATTTAGATAAAAAAGGTGAAAACGTCTATATTTTAAATCTATAATAAAAACAAACTGTTTACAATTTTAATATTCGATAATAGATTTTTTAAGATAAAAGAAAGATATCTAATCTACTTTCGGTTCTAAAATATCAACAAATTAGTCAGAAAGTCTAATTATTTGCTTTTTTAAATTAAAATTTAAGACATTTTCTTTAATTTAATTAAGTTTAAACATCGGTTTAATTGTAAAATAGGGACCGGTATTTTCTTTCGATCATTTTGCTTGGTATTCGCCCAAATTTTGGATGTAACTGATTGTTGGTTTTAATTGTATTTTTGGTCCTGAAATAAAATTCTTATTTATTTTTTAAAGTGTTGAGAATCTAACTTTAATTCCAGATTTTAATCGCTGGTGACCATGTTGGTTTTTATTGGTTTTATTTTCCTTGGACTAAAGATATTTTCCTTGGACTAAAGATATTTTTTTTCTTTGAACTAAAGATATTTTTACTGCTTTAACATTTTATTACACACAAAAAACTAACTTTGAACATTCTATTTACAAAAGCAAGTTTTAACGGAATTAAACGAATTTAAAAGCAAACATGAAAAGGTTAAAACATACTAGTTGTGAATTTAAGAATAAAAAAATGACGACGGTAAAATGTGGCATAAAAATTCAATTCAAATGAAAAGAAAAATTGACTTATTTATTCAATCAGCAATAAACATCCTTGGCATAAATACAAAAAAGTTCAAATCTTTAAGAAAATAACTTCAAATACATCTATAGACACACTGGCGCATTTGAAGACATTTGTTGTTAAATTGTCTCCTGTCTTAAGAAAACTCTTCTATCAAAAATGTAACATGTCGATGTGAAAAAACCTGAGAAGTTCAGTGTTCTGTTTCCATGTGTAACTCTCTAGTTCTTTCTCCCTCTCTCTCTCCCTTCCTCTCTCCCTCTCTCTCTCCCTATCTCATATACATTTACCAGAAATATAATTTTTAAAAATAACTCAAAGAGTTTAGCTGAGACTTTTTCTTTTCCTTTTTATTGCTAATATTTTTATTTCCTTTTTATTGCTAATATTTTTTTAAAAATCAAATAATTTTCGAGCTAGGATCGTGGAGTGATAAAACCACCGCTCTTTAGTCCCAAATAGAGTTGCTCCCGCTCAACTCTCGCTGAATATAAAATGAGCCCTCTTCTCCTTCGCTCCAGCAAAAAAGGAGCATGCTCCTGGGTCGCGCTCCTTTTTGGAGGGCTCCGTAAAGCCTTGCAACAGAGCATATATAAGTAAGCAAAGCACAATTACATTCCAAAAGCCAAGATTTGTTCATTTCTTTTTAGAAATAATTTTTTCAAAACAAACATCTTTCGGGTAAATTATTTTACGAATCGTTTCGCTTAATGTAAACCAAACAACATTATTTGTCCTGTTCACCTAAAGTTCTTCAGAAAAAGTACATGAAAAGTTCTCAATTTGAAAGAATTACAACATATTTTGACATGGAAGACTAACGCTCAGAAGAAAAACTTCGAACTCGCGTGTGACTCCCAGAGGTCCGCCATCTTGAATCGACACTTCAGAGTTAGCAATATAAATCAAGCAGCACATTCCAACAATTTTAATTTAATTCAATTCTTCTATTTTAGCAAGTGATACTTATTGCTTTTCTATAAAATACTTAACTTCACTTAAAAAATAATTCTCATTGCAAAATTTTCTTCATTAGTATTGTGAGTGTATATTTTCTCAACTTGAATACGAAACTAAGTGCGGAGTTAATATAAATATTTTATTCTATTTAAATGGGTTTTTTATTCTCTCATTCACTAAACGATAACGTTGGTTATAATATCATAGTGGTTAACTATTTAAAATAAGGTATATTTTCTAACCTTCATGTAAACATTTCTTTATAATTTTGTGTTCTTCACAATGGGTATAATTTTAAAATATCAAGATTCTAAATTTACGAATGCCGGCAAAAGCCTACATGGTATATATGATACACCGAAATCAATCTATTTTAGATATTTTCCCTGTCGGATGCCAATAACCTACTAAAAGTTAACGTTGAGGTGTCGGATTGTGACAATAAAGAGGGACACTCACCGTCAGGAAAAGAATGAGGTGCTTCGCATGTCGTGTCTGCAGATTAAAAAGGGGCTTCTCTTCATAGGTGCAGGTGTTTATGGTGTTCTCTGATTTGCATATGTGGATATCAGCTGATATAAATGAAGAGGACAGCTGGGAAGGAAGAGGAAGCGATTGGGATTGGAGAAAGAAAGGCAGAGAGAAAGTGGGTTACACGAAATTCGGTTGGAAATTGAATTACAGTCAAAACTTGTTTTTTTATTCTTTTATTTTTCTGGCACAGTTAACACGGATGAATATTTTTCAATAAAGCATATTTATTTTATTACTTCTAAAGACTACATCAAACATTATATTTAGGCTCCCTAGGTTTTTCCGAACGTCTAAGCTCCCTATTAAATTATACTATAATCAATATTACGTGTAAGCTTTTGTTTTCTGTTATCATAATTAACGCCTCACATTAATTATTCTTTATGTTGTCTTATTTTCAATTTTATGGTAGATGAGTTAAGTAAAAAAAAACTTACATATGCCCATCACTGTGAGGTCAACAGCTGTTGCATGGATCCCTATTGAATGGAAATGGTTTGGGCTATTTAAGTGAGAATGTCTAGGTAATTCATAAGTCCTCTGATTAGTGCTTCTCCGTTTTACATAGTTCTAGGTTGAACTTTCATCTCAATAGTCTTTATGCGATCGTTCGACCTCGTCTATGTAAACAAAAAGAATTGAAACAGAAGTTGGGTTTTATTTCGCGATATTTTCATTGTTCATCCGATTGATCGCCGATTTCTTCCGGTTTTGTTAAAGAAACTGGGGTTTTTTATGTCCGGTAGCCGTATGGAGATTTCTCATTATACTGATGCTTCTGCTGTAGTAAAATTAAATTCAATATTTGTACACGCGCGCTAGCGCATCCCTCTAAGGCTACTGAACACACAAAAAACAGTTTCTTAAACAAGATCGGAAGAAATCGGCGATCTTCGGCAACGCCGTAAGATCTCGACAATGAAACAAAACAAAAGAAATGAATTGTCTGTATGACAATGAGGAAAGGTTAAGTTATTAACCCGAAAATTTGGATTTTAAAAAAAATTCATTTATTTGAAAAAATTTTGCATTGTGTTATCTTGTTTCTTCACGGATTTCCAAATATATATATATATATATATATATATATATATATATATATATATATATATATATATATATATATATATATATATATATATGAAGAGACAAAATGGTGCCACACTGCAAAATGAATAATGAATTGTATGGGGAACACTTTATATAAGATGAAATAGGAAAGAAAAAGAAAATAATCTATTATATAAAGGGCACTTGTCTGTATGTTTGTCTGTTTGTCTGTTTGTCTGTTTGTATGTCCACATACTCCTCCGAGAGCACCCAACAAACAGTCACACGGTTGACATCATTATGACCGGCCAGCCCCGGGACGTATAATATCTCAGAACCGGGGAAAAAAATGGACTCTTCGAGGGTCGACTGAGCACTTTTCTCCAATGGGGGGGTGCCTTTTTCCTCGATTTTCAACGTTGTTTAGTACTAATTTGAGAAAAAAACAAAGAATTTGAGAAATAATGCACCGTCATGATTTTAACAGGAAATGACGTCAGAGGAAATCCCTAACGGCTCTTTTTTGAACATGAGTTTATAGTGAAGCAAGTGTTGCTTAATCACAAACGGCACTTTTTTTGAACACGGGTCCATAGTCAAGCATGGGTTGCTTACTTACTAACGGCACTTTTTTGAACATGAGTCCAGTGTGATGCAAGGGTTGCTTAACTCCTAACGGCACTTTTTGATACATGCGTTTATAGTGACGCAAGTGTTGTTTAATCAATAACGGCACTTTTTTTAACATGAGTTCATAGTGATGCAAGGGTTGCTTAACTCCTAACGGCACTTTTTGATACATGCGTTTATAGTGACGCAAGTGTTGCTTAATCCCTAACGGCATTTTTTTGAACATGAGTCCATAGTGAAGCAAGGGTTGCTTAATTTCTAACGGCACTTTTTTGAACATGAATCCACAGTGAAGCCAGGGTTGCTTAATCAATAACGGCACTTTTTTCAACACGAGTTTGTAGTGAAGCCAGGGTTGCTTAATCCTAACTGCATTTCTTCTGTTGACATGATACCATCCTCCCAGGTATAACCTCCTTCTTTTTGAGAGGTGTGAAGTTAGTGTAGTATCAGTAAAATTAAAGTAATTATGCTCCACCATTGTTTTCACTAATATTTGTATACATATTAAATAACGTCTCAATAAGTAAAGTAAGAAGAAAAATAATTATGCTCCACCATTGTTTTCACTAATATTTGTATACATATGATATAACGTCTAAATAAGTAAAGTAAGAAGAAAAATAATTATGCTCCACCACTGTTTTCACTAAAATGTGTATACATATTAAATTACGTCTCAATAAGTAAAGTAAAAAGAGAAATAATTATGCTCCGCCACTGTTTTCACTAATATTTGTATACATATTAAATAACGTCTCAATAAGTAAAGTACAAAGAGATATAATTATGCTCCACCATTGTTTTCACTTATATTTTTATACATGTTAAATAACGTCTCAATAAGTAAAGTAAAAAGAGAAATAATTATGCTCCACCATTGTTTTCACTAATATTTGTATACATGTTAAATAACATTTTTTTGTTTTGAACTCAAAATATTTCTTAGGGTTGGGGGAGAGTGAAAAATTAGGGGGCTGGAGAGAATGAGGGCTCGGGGAAAATTTTAGGGCTCAGGCCGAACTTTTTAGGGGTCAGGCTAAATTTTTTTGTTTTTTTTGTTTTGAAGTCAAAATATTTCTCATCGTTAGAGAAGAGTGAAAAATTAGGGGGCTGGAGAGATTTAGGGGTCGGGGAAAATTTTATGGGTCAGGACGAACTTTTGAGGGGTCAGGCCAAATTTTTTTGTTTTTTTTGTTTTGAACTCAAAATATTTCTCATGGTTGGGGGAGAGTGAAAAATTAGGGGGCTAGCGAGATTTAGGGGTCGGGAAAATTTTAGGGGTCAGGCGGAACTTTTTAGGGGTCAGGCCAAACTTTTTTGTTTTTTTTTGGTTTTGAACTGAAAATATTTCTCAGGGTTGGGGGAAAGTGAAAAATTAGGGGGCTGGACAGATTTAGGGGTCGAGGAAAATTTTAGGGGTCAGGACGAACTTTTTAGGGGTCAGGCCAAATTTTTTTGTTTACTTTTGTTTTTAAGTCAAAATATTTCTCATGGTTGGGGGAGAGTGAAAAATTAGGGGCTGGAGAGATTTAGGGGTCGGAGAAAATTTTAGGGGTCAGAACGAACTTTTTAGGGGCCAGGCCAATTTTTTTTGTTTTTTTTTGTTTTTTGGGGTTTTAGAAGTCAAAATATTTCTCAGGGTTGGGGGAGAGTGAAAAATTAGGGGGCTGAAGAGATTTAGGGGTCGGGGAAAATTTTAGGGGTCAGGACGCACTTTTTAGGGGTCAGGCAAAATTTTTTTGTTTTCTTTTGTTTTTTTTTGTTTTGAAGTCAAAATATTTCTCAGGGTTGGGGGAGAGTGAAAAATTAGAGGGGCTAGAGAGATTTAGGGGTCGGGGAAAATTTTAGGGGTCAGGACGAACTTTTTAGGGGTCAGGCCAAATTTTTTTGTTTTTTTTTTGTTTTGAAGTCAAAATATTTCTTCATGGTTGGAGGGGAGTGAAAAATTAAGAGGGGCTGGAGAGATTTAGGGGTCGGGGAAAATTTTAGGGGTCAGGACGAACTTTTTAGGGGTCAGGCCAAATTTTTTTGTTTTTTTTTGTTTTGAAGTCAAAATATTTCTCATGGTTGGAGGAGAGTGAAAAATTAGGGGGCTGGAGAGATTAAGAAGTCGGGGAAAATTTTAGGGGTCAGGACGAACTTTTTAGGGGTCAGGCCAAATTTTTTTGTTTTTTTTTGTTTTGAAGTCAAAATATATCTCATGGTTGGGGGAGAGTGAAAAATTAGGGGGCTGGAGAGATTTAGGGGTCGGTGAAAATTTTAGGGGTCATGACGAACTTTTTAGGGGTCAGGCCAAATTTTTTTCTTTTTTTTTGTTTTTTTTTGTTTTGAAGTCAAAATATTTATCAGGGTTGGTGGAGAGTGAAAAATTAGGGGGCTGGAGAGATTTAGGGGTCGGGGAAAATTTTAGGGGTCAGGACGAACTTTTTAGGGGTCAGGCCAAATTTTTTTGTTTTTTTTGTTTTGAAGTCAAAATATTTCTCATGGTTGGAGGAGAGTGAAAAATTAGGAGGCTGGAGAGATTTAGGGGTCGGGGAAAATTTTAGGGGTCAGGACGAACTTTTTAGGGGTCAGGCCAAATTTTTTTGTTTTTTTTTGTTTTGAAGTCAAAATATATCTCATGGTTGGGGGAGAGTGAAAAATTAGGGGGCTAGAGAGATTTAGGGGTCGGGGAAAATTTTAGGGGTCAGGACGAACTTTTTAGGGGTCAGGCAAAATTTTTTTTGTTTTCTTTTGTTTTTTTTTGTTTTGAAGTCAAAATATTTCTCATGGTTGGGGGAGAGTGAAAAATTAGGGGGCTGGAGAGATTTAGGGGTCGGGGAAAATTTTAGGGGTCAGGACGAACTTTTTAGGGGTCAGGCCAAATTTTTTTGTTTTTTTTTGTTTTGAAGTCAAAATATTTCTCATGGTTGGAGGAGAGTGAAAAATAAGGGGCCTGGAGAGATTTAGGGATCGGGGAAAATTTTAGGGGTCAGGACGAACTTTTTAGGGGTCAGGCCAAATTTTTTTGTTTTTTTTTGTTTTGAAGTCAAAATATATCTCATGGTTGGGGGAGAGTGAAAAATTAGGGGGCTGGAGAGATTTAGGGGTCGGGGAAAATTTTAGGGGACAGGATGAACTTTTTAGGGGTCAGGCCAAATTTTTTTGTTTTTTTTTGTTTTTTTTTGTTTTGAAGTCAAAACATTTCTCAGGGTTGGGGGAGAGTGAAAAATTAGGGGGCTGGAGAGATTTAGGGGTCAGGGAAAATTTTAGGGGTCAGGACGAACTTTTTAGGGGTCAGGCCAAATTTTTTTGTTTTTTTTTGTTTTGAAGTCAAAATATTTCTTCATGGTTGGAGGGGAGTGAAAAATTAAGAGGGGCTGGAGAGATTTAGGGGTCGGGGAAAATTTTAGGGGTCAGGACGAACTTTTTAGGGGTCAGGCCAAATTTTTTTGGTTTTTTTTTGTTTTGAAGTCAAAATATATCTCATGGTTGGGGGAGAGTGAAAAATTAGGGGGCTGGAGAGATTTAGGGGTCGGGGAAAATTTTAGGGGTCAGGACGAACTTTTTAAGGGTCAGGCCAAATTTTTTTCTTTTTTTTTGTTTTTTTTTGTTTTGAAGTCAAAATATTTCTCAGGGTTGGGGGAGAGTGAAAAATTAGGGGGCTGGAGAGATTTAGGGGTCGGGGAAAATTTTAGGGGTCAGGACGAACTTTTTAGGGGTCAGGCCAAATTTTTTTGTTTTTTTTTTGTTTTGAAGTCAAAATATTTCTTCATGGTTGGAGGGGAGTGAAAAATTAAGAGGGGCTGGAGAGATTTAGGGGTCGGGGAAAATTTTAGGGGTCAGGACGAACTTTTTAGGGGTCAGGCCAAATTTTTTTGTTTTTTTTTGTTTTGAAGTCAAAATATTTCTCATGGTTGGAGGAGAGTGAAAAATTAGGGGGCTGGAGAGATTAAGAAGTCGGGGAAAATTTTAGGGGTCAGGACGAACTTTTTAGGGGTCAGGCCAAATTTTTTTGTTTTTTTTTGTTTTGAAGTCAAAATATATCTCATGGTTGGGGGAGAGTGAAAAATTAGGGGGCTGGAGAGATTTAGGGGTCGGTGAAAATTTTAGGGGTCATGACGAACTTTTTAGGGGTCAGGCCAAATTTTTTTCTTTTTTTTTGTTTTTTTTTGTTTTGAAGTCAAAATATTTATCAGGGTTGGTGGAGAGTGAAAAATTAGGGGGCTGGAGAGATTTAGGGGTCGGGGAAAATTTTAGGGGTCAGGACGAACTTTTTAGGGGTCAGGCCAAATTTTTTTGTTTTTTTTGTTTTGAAGTCAAAATATTTCTCATGGTTGGAGGAGAGTGAAAAATTAGGAGGCTGGAGAGATTTAGGGGTCGGGGAAAATTTTAGGGGTCAGGACGAACTTTTTAGGGGTCAGGCCAAATTTTTTTGTTTTTTTTTGTTTTGAAGTCAAAATATATCTCATGGTTGGGGGAGAGTGAAAAATTAGGGGGCTAGAGAGATTTAGGGGTCGGGGAAAATTTTAGGGGTCAGGACGAACTTTTTAGGGGTCAGGCAAAATTTTTTTTGTTTTCTTTTGTTTTTTTTTGTTTTGAAGTCAAAATATTTCTCATGGTTGGGGGAGAGTGAAAAATTAGGGGGCTGGAGAGATTTAGGGGTCGGGGAAAATTTTAGGGGTCAGGACGAACTTTTTAGGGGTCAGGCCAAATTTTTTTGTTTTTTTTTGTTTTGAAGTCAAAATATTTCTCATGGTTGGAGGAGAGTGAAAAATAAGGGGCCTGGAGAGATTTAGGGATCGGGGAAAATTTTAGGGGTCAGGACGAACTTTTTAGGGGTCAGGCCAAATTTTTTTGTTTTTTTTTGTTTTGAAGTCAAAATATATCTCATGGTTGGGGGAGAGTGAAAAATTAGGGGGCTGGAGAGATTTAGGGGTCGGGGAAAATTTTAGGGGACAGGATGAACTTTTTAGGGGTCAGGCCAAATTTTTTTGTTTTTTTTTGTTTTTTTTTGTTTTGAAGTCAAAACATTTCTCAGGGTTGGGGGAGAGTGAAAAATTAGGGGGCTGGAGAGATTTAGGGGTCAGGGAAAATTTTAGGGGTCAGGACGAACTTTTTAGGGGTCAGGCCAAATTTTTTTGTTTTTTTTTGTTTTGAAGTCAAAATATTTCTTCATGGTTGGAGGGGAGTGAAAAATTAAGAGGGGCTGGAGAGATTTAGGGGTCGGGGAAAATTTTAGGGGTCAGGACGAACTTTTTAGGGGTCAGGCCAAATTTTTTTGGTTTTTTTTTGTTTTGAAGTCAAAATATATCTCATGGTTGGGGGAGAGTGAAAAATTAGGGGGCTGGAGAGATTTAGGGGTCGGGGAAAATTTTAGGGGTCAGGACGAACTTTTTAAGGGTCAGGCCAAATTTTTTTCTTTTTTTTTGTTTTTTTTTGTTTTGAAGTCAAAATATTTCTCAGGGTTGGGGGAGAGTGAAAAATTAGGGGGCTGGAGAGATTTAGGGGTCGGGGAAAATTTTAGGGGTCAGGACGAACTTTTTAGGGGTCAGGCCAAATTTTTTTGTTTTTTTTTGTTTTGAAGTCAAAATATTTCTCATGGTTGGAGGAGAGTGAAAAATAAGGGGCCTGGAGAGATTTAGGGATCGGGGAAAATTTTAGGGGTCAGGACGAACTTTTTAGGGGTCAGGCCAAATTTTTTTGTTTTTTTTTGTTTTGAAGTCAAAATATATCTCATGGTTGGGGGAGAGTGAAAAATTAGGGGGCTGGAGAGATTTAGGGGTCGGGGAAAATTTTAGGGGTCAGGACGAACTTTTTAGGGGTCAGGCCAAATTTTTTTGTTTTTTTTTGTTTTTTTTTGTTTTGAAGTCAAAACATTTCTCAGGGTTGGGGGAGAGTGAAAAATTAGGGGGCTGGAGAGATTTAGGGGTCAGGGAAAATTTTAGGGGTCAGGACGAACTTTTTAGGGGTCAGGCAAAATTTTTTTGTTTTCTTTTGTTTTGAAGTCAAAATATTTCTTCATGGTTGGAGGGGAGTGAAAGATTAAGAGGGGCTGGAGAGATTTAGGGGTCGGGGAAAATTTTAGGGGTCAGGACGAACTTTTTAGGGGTCAGGCCAAATTTTTTTGTTTACTTTTGTTTTTAAGTCAAAATATTTCTCATGGTTGGGGGAGAGTGAAAAATTAGGGGCTGGAGAGATTTAGGGGTCGGAGAAAATTTTAGGGGTCAGAACGAACTTTTTAGGGGCCAGGCCAATTTTTTTTTTTTTTTTTTGTTTTTTGGGGTTTTAGAAGTCAAAATATTTCTCAGGGTTGGGGGAGAGTGAAAAATTAGGGGGCTGAAGAGATTTAGGGGTCGGGGAAAATTTTAGGGGTCAGGACGCACTTTTTAGGGGTCAGGCAAAATTTTTTTGTTTTCTTTTGTTTTTTTTTGTTTTGAAGTCAAAATATTTCTCAGGGTTGGGGGAGAGTGAAAAATTAGAGGGGCTAGAGAGATTTAGGGGTCGGGGAAAATTTTAGGGGTCAGGACGAACTTTTTAGGGGTCAGGCCAAATTTTTTTGTTTTTTTTTTGTTTTGAAGTCAAAATATTTCTTCATGGTTGGAGGGGAGTGAAAAATTAAGAGGGGCTGGAGAGATTTAGGGGTCGGGGAAAATTTTAGGGGTCAGGACGAACTTTTTAGGGGTCAGGCCAAATTTTTTTGTTTTTTTTGTTTTGAAGTCAAAATATTTCTCATGGTTGGAGGAGAGTGAAAAATTGGGGGGGGGCTGGAGAGATTTACGGGTCGGGGAAAATTTTAGGGGTCAGGACGAACTTTTTAGGGGTCAGGCCAAATTTTTTTGTTTTTTTTTGTTTTGAAGTCAAAATATTTCTCATGGTTGGAGGAGAGTGAAAAATTAGGGGGCTGGAGAGATTAAGAAGTCGGGGAAAATTTTAGGGGTCAGGACGAACTTTTTAGGGGTCAGGCCAAATTTTTTTGTTTTTTTTTGTTTTGAAGTCAAAATATATCTCATGGTTGGGGGAGAGTGAAAAATTAGGGGGCTGGAGAGATTTAGGGGTCGGTGAAAATTTTAGGGGTCATGACGAACTTTTTAGGGGTCAGGCCAAATTTTTTTCTTTTTTTTTGTTTTTTTTTGTTTTGAAGTCAAAATATTTATCAGGGTTGGTGGAGAGTGAAAAATTAGGGGGCTGGAGAGATTTAGGGGTCGGGGAAAATTTTAGGGGTCAGGACGAACTTTTTAGGGGTCAGGCCAAATTTTTTTGTTTTTTTTGTTTTGAAGTCAAAATATTTCTCATGGTTGGAGGAGAGTGAAAAATTAGGAGGCTGGAGAGATTTAGGGGTCGGGGAAAATTTTAGGGGTCAGGACGAACTTTTTAGGGGTCAGGCCAAATTTTTTTGTTTTTTTTTGTTTTGAAGTCAAAATATATCTCATGGTTGGGGGAGAGTGAAAAATTAGGGGGCTAGAGAGATTTAGGGGTCGGGGAAAATTTTAGGGGTCAGGACGAACTTTTTAGGGGTCAGGCAAAATTTTTTTTGTTTTCTTTTGTTTTTTTTTGTTTTGAAGTCAAAATATTTCTCATGGTTGGGGGAGAGTGAAAAATTAGGGGGCTGGAGAGATTTAGGGGTCGGGGAAAATTTTAGGGGTCAGGACGAACTTTTTAGGGGTCAGGCCAAATTTTTTTGTTTTTTTTTGTTTTGAAGTCAAAATATTTCTCATGGTTGGAGGAGAGTGAAAAATAAGGGGCCTGGAGAGATTTAGGGATCGGGGAAAATTTTAGGGGTCAGGACGAACTTTTTAGGGGTCAGGCCAAATTTTTTTGTTTTTTTTTGTTTTGAAGTCAAAATATATCTCATGGTTGGGGGAGATTGAAAAATTAGGGGGCTGGAGAGATTTAGGGGTCGGGGAAAATTTTAGGGGTCAGGACGAACTTTTTAGGGGTCAGGCCAAATTTTTTTGTTTTTTTTTGTTTTTTTTTGTTTTGAAGTCAAAACATTTCTCAGGGTTGGGGGAGAGTGAAAAATTAGGGGGCTGGAGAGATTTAGGGGTCAGGGAAAATTTTAGGGGTCAGGACGAACTTTTTAGGGGTCAGGCCAAATTTTTTTGTTTTTTTTTGTTTTGAAGTCAAAATATTTCTTCATGGTTGGAGGGGAGTGAAAAATTAAGAGGGGCTGGAGAGATTTAGGGGTCGGGGAAAATTTTAGGGGTCAGGACGAACTTTTTAGGGGTCAGGCCAAATTTTTTTGGTTTTTTTTTGTTTTGAAGTCAAAATATATCTCATGGTTGGGGGAGAGTGAAAAATTAGGGGGCTGGAGAGATTTAGGGGTCGGGGAAAATTTTAGGGGTCAGGACGAACTTTTTAAGGGTCAGGCCAAATTTTTTTGTTTTTTTTTGTTTTTTTTTGTTTTGAAGTCAAAATATTTCTCAGGGTTGGGGGAGAGTGAAAAATTAGGGGGCTGGAGAGATTTAGGGGTCGGGGAAAATTTTAGGGGTCAGGACGAACTTTTTAGGGGTCAGGCCAAATTTTTTTGTTTTTTTTTGTTTTGAAGTCAAAATATTTCTCATGGTTGGAGGAGAGTGAAAAATAAGGGGCCTGGAGAGATTTAGGGATCGGGGAAAATTTTAGGGGTCAGGACGAACTTTTTAGGGGTCAGGCCAAATTTTTTTGTTTTTTTTTGTTTTGAAGTCAAAATATATCTCATAGTTGGGGGAGAGTGAAAAATTAGGGGGCTGGAGAGATTTAGGGGTCGGGGAAAATTTTAGGGGTCAGGACGAACTTTTTAGGGGTCAGGCCAAATTTTTTTGTTTTTTTTTGTTTTTTTTTGTTTTGAAGTCAAAACATTTCTCAGGGTTGGGGGAGAGTGAAAAATTAGGGGGCTGGAGAGATTTAGGGGTCAGGGAAAATTTTAGGGGTCAGGACGAACTTTTTAGGGGTCAGGCCAAATTTTTTTGTTTTTTTTTGTTTTGAAGTCAAAATATTTCTTCATGGTTGGAGGGGAGTGAAAAATTAAGAGGGGCTGGAGAGATTTAGGGGTCGGGTAAAATTTTAGGGGTCAGGACGAACTTTTTAGGGGTCAGGCCAAATTTTTTTGGTTTTTTTTTGTTTTGAAGTCAAAATATATCTCATGGTTGGGGGAGAGTGAAAAATTAGGGGGCTGGAGAGATTTAGGGGTCGGGGAAAATTTTAGGGGTCAGGACGAACTTTTTAAGGGTCAGGCCAAATTTTTTTGTTTTTTTTTGTTTTTTTTTGTTTTGAAGTCAAAATATTTCTCAGGGTTGGGGGAGAGTGAAAAATTAGGGGGCTGGAGAGATTTAGGGGTCGGGGAAAATTTTAGGGGTCAGGACGAACTTTTTAGGGGTCAGGCCAAATTTTTTTGTTTTTTTTTGTTTTGAAGTCAAAATATTTCTCATGGTTGGAGGAGAGTGAAAAATAAGGGGCCTGGAGAGATTTAGGGATCGGGGAAAATTTTAGGGGTCAGGACGAACTTTTTAGGGGTCAGGCCAAATTTTTTTGTTTTTTTTTGTTTTGAAGTCAAAATATATCTCATAGTTGGGGGAGAGTGAAAAATTAGGGGGCTGGAGAGATTTAGGGGTCGGGGAAAATTTTAGGGGTCAGGACGAACTTTTTAGGGGTCAGGCCAAATTTTTTTGTTTTTTTTTGTTTTTTTTTGTTTTGAAGTCAAAACATTTCTCAGGGTTGGGGGAGAGTGAAAAATTAGGGGGCTGGAGAGATTTAGGGGTCAGGGAAAATTTTAGGGGTCAGGACGAACTTTTTAGGGGTCAGGCCAAATTTTTTTGTTTTCTTTTGTTTTGAAGTCAAAATATTTCTTCATGGTTGGAGGGGAGTGAAAGATTAAGAGGGGCTGGAGAGATTTAGGGGTCGGGGAAAATTTTAGGGGTCAGGACGAACTTTTTAGGGGTCAGGCCAAATTTTTTTTGGTTTTTTTTTGTTTTGAAGTCAAAATATATCTCATGGTTGGGGGAGAGTGAAAAATTAGGGGGCTGGAGAGATTTAGGGGTCGGGGAAAATTTTAGGGGTCAGGACGAACTTTTTAAGGGTCAGGCCAAATTTTTTTCTTTTTTTTTGTTTTTTTTTGTTTTGAAGTCAAAATATTTCTCAGGGTTGGGGGAAAGTGAAAAATTAGGGGGCTGGAGAGATTTAGGGGTCGGGGAAAATTTTAGGGGTCAGGACGAACTTTTTAGGGGTCAGGCCAAATTTTTTTCTTTTTTTTTGTTTTGAAGTCAAAATATTTCTCATGGTTGTGGGAGAGTGAAAAATTAGGGGGCTGGAGAGATTTAGGGGTCGGGGAAAATTTTAGGGGTCAGGACGAACTTTTTAGGGGTCAGGCCAAATTTTTTTGTTTTTTTTTGTTTTGAAGTCAAAATATTTCTCATGGTTGGGGGAGAGTGAAAAATAAGGGGGCTGGAGAGATTTAGGGGTCGGGGAAAATTTTAGGGGTCAGGACGAACTTTTTAGGGGTCAGGCCAAATTTTTTTGTTTTTTTTTGTTTTGAAGTCAAAATATATCTCATGGTTGGGGGAGAGTGAAAAATTAGGGGGCTGGAGAGATTTAGGGGTCGGGGAAAATTTTAGGGGTCAGGACGAACTTTTTAGGGGTCAGGCCAAATTTTTTTGTTTTTTTTTGTTTTTTTTTGTTTTGAAGTCAAAATATTTCTCAGGGTTGGGGGAGAGTGAAAAATTAGGGGGCTGGAGAGATTTAGGGGTCGGGGAAAATTTTAGGGGTCAGGACGAACTTTTTAGGGGTCAGGCCAAATTTTTTTGTTTTTTTTGTTTTGAAGTCAAAATATTTCTCATGGTTGGAGGAGAGTGAAAAATTGGGGGGGCTGGAGAGATTTACGGGTCGGGGAAAATTTTAGGGGTCAGGACGAACTTTTTAGGGGTCAGGCCAAATTTTTTTCTTTTTTTTTGTTTTGAAGTCGAAATATTTCTCATGGTTGGAGGAGAGTGAAAAATTAGGGGGCTGGAGAGATTAAGAAGTCGGGGAAAAGTTTAGGGGTCAGGACGAACTTTTTAGGGGTCAGGCCAAATTTTTTTGTTTTTTTTTGTTTTGAAGTCAAAATATATCTCATGGTTGGGGGAGAGTGAAAAATTAGGGGGCTGGAGAGATTTAGGGGTCGGGGAAAATTTTAGGGGTCATGACGAACTTTTTAAGGGTCAGGCCAAATTTTTTTGTTTTTTTTTGTTTTTTTTTGTTTTGAAGTCAAAATATTTATCAGGGTTGGGGGAGAGTGAAAAATTAGGGGGCTGGAGAGATTTAGGGGTCGGGGAAAATTTTAGGGGTCAGGACGAACTTTTTAGGGGTCAGGCCAAATTTTTTTGTTTTTTTTGTTTTGAAGTCAAAATATTTCTCATGGTTGGAGGAGAGTGAAAAATTAGGAGGCTGGAGAGATTTAGGGGTCGGGGAAAATTTTAGGGGTCAGGACGAACTTTTTAGGGGTCAGGCCAAATTTTTTTGTTTTTTTTTGTTTTGAAGTCAAAATATTTCTCAGGGTGTGGGGAGAGTGAAAAATTAGGGGGCTGGAGAGATTTAGGGGTCGGGGAAAATTTTAGGGGTCGGGACGAACTTTTTAGGGGTCAGGCCAAATTTTTTTGTTTTTTTTTTGTTTTGAAGTCAAAATATATCTCATGGTTGGGGGAGAGTGTAAAATTAGGGGGCTGGAGAGATTTAGGGGTCGGGGAAAATTTTAGGGATCAGGACGAACTTTTTAGGGGTCAGGCCAAATTTTTTTTTTTTTTTTTTTTGTTTTGAAGTCAAAATATTTCTCAGGGTTGGGGGAGAGTGAAAAATTAGGGGGCTGGAGAGATTTAGGGGTCGGGGAAAATTTTAGGGGTCAGGCCAAATTTTTTAGGGTCTGCCCAAATTTAGGGGCGGCGATATGTCTGTATTTAGCTTCCACACCGGGGCGGCGATAGGTACTTATTTAGCATTCAGCAGTGGTGATAGGTACTTATATAGCATGTGCACATGGGCGGTAATAAGTACGTATATAGTATGCACACCGGGGCAGTGATAGGTATGTATTTAGCATGCGCACTGAGGAAGCGATCGGTTCATATATAGCACGCGCACCGGGGCGGCGATAGGTACGTATATAGCACGCGCACAGGGGCGTCGAAAGGTACATATTTAAAATTCACACCGGGCGGCGAAAGGTACATATTTAAAATTCACACCGGGGCGGCGATAGGTACGTATTTAGCATTCAAACCGGGGCAGCGATATGTACGTATTTAGCTTCCGCACCGGGGCGGCGATAGGTACGTATTTAGAATTCACACCGGGGCGGTCATAGGTACGTATTTTGAATTCACACCGGGGCGGCGATAGGTATGTATTTAGCATTCGCACCGGAGCGGCGATATGTACGTATTTAGCTTCCACACCAGGGCGGCGATAGGTACGTATTCAGAATTCAGGGGTGGCGATAGCTACGTATATAGCATGTACACACGGGCAGCAATAAGTACGTACATAGCATGCGCTCTGCGTCGGCGATCAGTACATATATTGCATGCGTACCGGGGCGGCGAAAGGTATGTATTTCGCATTCGCACTGTAGTGGTGATAGGTACGTATTTAGCATTCGCACTGGGGCGGCTATAGGTACGTATTTAGCATTCGCACCAGGGCGGCTATAGGTACGTATTTAGCATTCGCACTGGACCGGCGATAGGTACGTATTTAGCATTCACACCAAAGCGGCAATATGTACATATTAATTATTCGCACTAGGGCAGTGATAGGTACTTATGTAGCATGCACACCGGAGCGCAATTGGTATGTCTTTAGTATTCGCACTAGGGCAGCGATAGGTACTTATGTGGCATGCACACCAGGGCGCAATAGGTATGTATTTAGCATTCACACCGGGGCAACGATAGGTACTATTTAGCATTCGCAACGGGGCGGCGATAGGTACTTAAATAGTATCTGCACCAGGGCGGCGATAGGTACGTATATAGTATGTGCACTGGGGCGGCGATAGGTACGTATATAGTATGTGCACCGGGGTGATGATAGATACGTATATAGTATGAACACCGTGGAGATAAGTACCTATATAGAAGGCGCAGATAGAGGTGTTACTTTTTATAGAAATATGTCATACTATTACCCTGGGCAATAGGAGAAATGGTGGGGAAGAAACAGCTTTTGCAAAAGGCAAAATTAGAAAGTAGCGGCGAAATGGGGCGACCAGGAAAGAGAAAGGTAGCAGATAAAGAGACGGCTATAGAGAGAGGGGGCGGACATAGAAGTTTGAATATAAAGATGTTACACACACGATCTTTCTTCAAATATATGTTTTTATGACCCCGAGCAACGCCGGGTAGCCCCGCTAGTCTCCTATATAAAGGGCAGTTGTCTGTATGTTTGTCTGTTTGTCTGTTTGTCTGTTTGTATGTCCAGATACTCCTCAAAAACTACGCGACGACATGTCAAAAAGTTGATATCTTTAGCACCGTACATATCCCGGAATCATAATATCTAAAAATCACGACAAACGATTCACTCGCTGACAGTCAACCGGACCACTTTCCGACAAAAGGTAGCAGTTTTTTCGTATTTTACACGAAATTTCAACGTTAATATGTAGTAAATTCGAAATAATCTAATGTATTTATGTACTAATACGATAAAAATGCAGTGTCACTATAAACATCCCATAATCCCTTGCCGGATGTACCCGGTTTTGCCCTAAATTGTGTCCGGTTCTATCAGATCATCCAATAACTTGTCCGGTTGCATCAATAACAACATAGGAATCCTACGTTAAGAGTGTGTAGTGAAACAAGGGTTGCGTAATCACATCCGCACCTGTCCCATAATCCCTTGCCGGATGTACCCGGTCTTGCCCTAAATTGTGTCCGGTTATATCAGGTCATCATGACGTCAGAGAGTGGCAGTTTTCCTTTCTGTGAATTTTTCCCTCTCACACTTTCTTTCTTAATTATTAATAGACGATAATATTCCCCCCCCTCCCTCCCTGTGGCCGTTCTGTTATCATGATAGGAATTACCTCCTCCTTTCAGGCCAAATTGGGGGGGGGTACGGTATTCGCCCGTGTGAGCATTACCTCCTCCTTTTTTGAGAAGTGTAGGGGTAGGGTAGTATCGGTTCCGTTGTCATGATGAACTGATCCCATGCATTACCTCCTCCTTTTTTGAGAAGTGTAGGGGTAGGGTCGTATCGGTTCCGTTGTCATGATGTCCTCATCCCATGCATTATCTCTCCCTTTTTTGAGAAGTGTTGAGGTAGGGTCGTATCGGTTCCGTTGTCATGATGCCCTACTCCCATGCATTATCTCCTCCTTTTTTGAGAAGTGTTGAGGTAGGGTCGTATCGGTTCCGTTGTCATGATGCCCTCATCCCATGCATTACCTCCTCTTTTTTTGAGAAGTGTAGATGTAGAATAGTATCGGTTCCGTTATCATGATGGGCTCATCCCATGAATTACCTCCTCCTTTTTTGAGAAGTGTAGGGGTAGGGTCGTATCGGTTCCGTTGTCATGATGCCCTCATCCCATGCATTATCTCTCCCTTTTTTTAGAAGTGTTGAGGTAGGGTCGTATCGGTTCCGTTGTCATGATGCCCTCATCCCATGCATTATCTCCTCCTTTTTTGAGAAGTGTTGAGGTAGGGTCGTATCAGTTCCGTTGTCATGATGCCCTCATCCCATGCATTATCTCCTCCTTTTTTGAGAAGTGTTGAGGTAGGGTCGTATCGGTTCCGTTGTCATGAAGCCCTCATCCCATGCATTATCTCCTCCTTTTTTGAGAAGTGTTGAGGTAGGGTCGTATCGGTTCCGTTGTCATGATGCACTATTCCCATGCATTACCTCCTCCTTTTTTGAGAAGTGTAGACGTAGGGTCGTATCGGTTCCGTTGTCATGATGCACTATTCCCATGCATTACCTCCTCCTTTTTTGAGCAGTGTAGAGGTAGGGTATGTGTGGGTACCCTGCGACCTGACGAAGTATGTGTGGGTACCCTGCGACCCCACGAAGTATGTGTGGGTACCCTGCGACCGCACGAAGTATGTGTGGGTACCCTGCGACCGCACGAAGTATGTGTGGGTACCCTGCGACCGGACGAAGTATGTATAGGTACCCTGCGACCGAACGAAGTATGTGTGGGTACCCTGCGACCGGACGAAGTATGTGTGGGTACCCTGCGACCGCACGAAGTATTTGTGGGTACCCTGCGACCGCACGAATATGTGTGGGTACCCTGCGACCGCACGAAGTATGTGTGGGTACCCTGCGACCGGACGATGTATAGGTACCCTGCGACCGGCCGAAGTATGTGTGGGTACCCTGCGACCGCACGAAGTATGTGATGGTACCCTGCGACCGAACCAAGTATGTGTGGGTACCCTGCGACCGGAAAAAGTATGTGTGGGTACCCTGCGACCGCACGATATATGTGTGGGTACCCTGCGACCGAACGAAGTATGTGTGGGTACCCTGTTACCGCACGAAGTATTTGTGGGTACCCTGCGACCGCACGAAGTATGTGTGGGTACCCTGCGACCGGACGAAGTATGTATAGGTACCCTGCGACCGCACGAAGTATGTGTGGGTACCCTGCGACCGCACGAAGTATGTGTGGGTACCCTGTGACCGAACGAAATATGTGTGGGTACCCTGCGACCGCAGGAAGTATGTGTGGGTACCCTGCGACCGGACGAAGTATGTGTGAGTACCCTGCGACCGCACGAAGTATTTGTGGGTACCCTGCGACCGCACAAAGTATGTGTGGGTACCCTGCTGCCTGACGAAGTATGTGTGGGTACCCTGCGACCGCACGTAGTATGTATAGGTACCCTGCTGCCTGACGAAGTATGTGTGGGTACCCTGCGACCGCACGAAGTATGTGTGGGTACCCTGCGACCGGACGAAGTATGTATAGGTACCCTGCGACCGCACGAAGTATGTGTGGGTACCTTGCGACCGCACGAAGTATTTGTGGGTACCCTGCGACCGCACAAAGTATGTGTGGGTACCCTGCGACCGCACAAAGTATGTGTGGGTACCCTGCGACCGCACGAAGTATGTATGGGTACCCTGCGACCGAACGAAGTATGTGTGGGTACCCTGCGACCGGACGAAGTATGTGTGAGTACCCTGCGACCGGACGAAGTATTTGTGGGTACCCTGCGACCGCACGAAGTATGTGTGTGTACCCTGTGACCGAACGAAATATGTGTGGTTACCCTGCGACCGCACGAAGTATGTGTGGGTACCCTGCGACCGGACGAAGTATGTATAGGTACCCTTCGTCCGGACGAAGTATGTATGGGTTCCCTGCGACCGGACGAAGTATGGGTTGGTACCCTGCGACCGCACGAAGTATGTGTGGGTACCCTGCGACCGCACGAAGTATGTGTGGGTACCCTGCGACCGCACGAAGTATGTGTGGGTACTCTGCGACTGCACGAATATGTGTGGGTACCCTGCGACCGTACGAAGTATGTGTGGGTACCCTGCGACCGGACGAAGTATGTGTGGGTACCCTGCGACCGGACGAAGTATGTGTGGGTACCCTGCGACCGCACGAAGTATGTGTGTGTACCCTGTGACCGAACGAAATATGTGTGGGTACCCTGCGACCGCACGAAGTACGTGTGGGTACCCTGCGACCGGACGAAGTATGTATAGGTACCCTGCGTCCGGACGAAGTATGTATGGGTACCCTGCGACCGGACGAAGTATGGGTTGGTACCCTGCGACCGCACGAAGTATGTGTGGGTACCCTGCGACCGCACGAAGTATGTGTGGGTACCCTGCGACCGCACGAAGTATGTGTGGGTACTCTGCGACTGCACGAATATGTGTGGGTACCCTGCGACCGGACGAAGTATGTGTGGGTACCCTGCGACCGGACGAAGTATGTGTGGGTACCCTGCGACCGCACGAACTATGTGTGGGTACCCTGCGACCGCACGAACTATGTGTGGGTACCCTGACGTCAGAGAGTGGCAGGAAGAAATTCACTCACACTACAACCATTTTTTTCTTTCTCTCTTTTTTTCCGCTCACTCCCACACTTTCTTTCTTAATTATTAATAGACGCTAATATCCCCCCCCCTCCCTATGGCCGTTCTGTTATCATGATAGGCATTCCCTCCTCCTTTCGGGGGGGGGGAGTCGGCATTCGCCGGTGTGAGCGCTTCAGGTGAAATTTGGGGGAGGGGGAGTGTCGGCATTCGCCGGTGTGAGCGCCTCAGGCCAAATCTGGCGAGGGGGAATGTCGGCATTCGGCGGCTCAGGCCAATCTGGGGAGGGGAGGAGGGAAATGTGTGCATTCGGCGGTATGAACGATCGCCTGTGGGGCGCCTCAGGCGAAATTTAGGGATGGGGCGTATTGGCATACGCCGGTGAGGCAGGCGAAATTTGGGGGAGGGGGAGTGTCGGTATTCGCCGGTGTCAGCGCCTCAGGCGAAATTTGGGGGGAGTCGTCGGTGAGACAGATCCCGACCTTGGGGGTATATCAACCGGTACTTTAGGGGAGAGGAAGTGAGCTAAAGGAAAAGGGATTAAAAAATAAAATGATAATCTGATTTTTGATTCGACAGTGTAAGATCGACACCTATCGGATAGGACTAGATATACACTTGATCTCAAGGCAATAATGCCGAGAACAGATACTACACTTTGATCTTAGCCAAAAGGCCGAGAAACATCCGAAATTCAGCTATTTATCAACTTTCCGACAAAAGGTAGCAGTTTTTTCGTATTTTACACCACTTTTTCAACGTTAATATGTAGTAAATTCGAAATAATCTAATGTATTTATGTACTAATCCGATAAAAATGCAGAGTCACTGTAAACATCCCATAATCCCTTGCCGGATGTACCCGGTCTTGCCCGACATTCAGCCCGGTTGTATCAAATCATCCAATAACTTCTGTCCGGATAAATCAATAACAACATAGGAATCCTACGTTATAAGTGTGTAGTGAAACAAGGGTTGCTCAATCACATCCGCACCTGTCCAATAATCCCTTGCTGGATGTACCCGGTCTTGCCCTAAATTGTGTCCGGTTATATCAGGTCATAGTACTCGGCGTTGTCCGGGAAAAAAGTGCTCAATGTCCTAGATAGAGCTACTGTAGAGATAGGTTTGGATAATATTTTAACAGCATCTACGCTGAAAAGGATGGGGGAATCGATAAGAGTTATTTCAGTAGTGCTCAGGAGGCCTCTTTGATTTTCAAAGTACTCGGCGTTGTCCGGGAAAAAAGTGCTCAATGTCCTAGATAGACCTACTGTAGTGATAGGTTTGCATAATATCTTAACAGCATCTACGCTGAAAAGGATGGGGGGATCGATAAGAGTTATTTCAGTAGTGCTCAGGAGGCCTCTTTGATTTTCAAATACTCGGCGTTGTCCGGGAGAAAAGTGCTCAATGTCCTAGATAGAGCTACTGTAGTGATAGGTTTGGAAAATATTTTAAAGCCATCTTCGTTCCCCTTTGGACTATTTGGCAGATTAAAAGGAGGGATACCTAAGTGATTTCAGTAGTCCTCAGGAGGCCTCCTTTGTTATCAAAGTACTCAGCGTTGTCCGGGAGAAAAGCGCTCAATGTCCTAGATAGAGCTACTGTAGTGATAGGTTTGGAAAATATTTTAACGCAATCTTCGTTCCCCTTTGGACTATTTGGCAGATCAGAAGGAGAGAGGATACCTATGTGATTTCAGTAGTCCTCAGGAGGCCTCCTTGATTATCAAAGTACTCGGCGTTGTCCGGGAGAAAAGTGCTCAATATCCTAGATAGAGCTACTGTAGTGATAGGTTTGGAAAATATTTTAACGCCATCTTCGTTCCCCTTTGGACTATTTCGCAGATCAGAAGGAGAGAGGATACCTAAGTAATTTCAGTAGTCCTCAGGAGGCCTCCTTGATTATCAAAGTACTCGACGTTGTCCGGGAGCAAAGTGCTCAATGTCCTAGATAGAGCTACTGTAGTGATAGGTTTGGAAAATATTTTAACGCTATCTTCGTTCCCCTTTGGACTATTTCGCAGATCAGAAGGAGAGAGGATACCTAAGTGATTTCAGTAGTCCTCAGGACGCCTCCTTGATTATCAAAGTACTCGGCGTTGTCCGGGAGAAAAGTGCTCAATGTCCTAGATAGAGCTACTGTAGTGATAGGTTTGGAAAATATTTTCAAGCCATCTTCGTTCCCCTTTGGACTATTTGGCAGATCAAAAGGAGGGATACCTAAGTGATTTCAGTAGTCCTCAGGAGGCCTCCTTTGTTATCAAAGTACTCAGCGTTGTCCGGGAGAAAAGCGCTCAATGTCCTAGATAGAGCTACTGTAGTGATAGGTTTGGAAAATATTTTAACGCTATCTTCGTTCCCCTTTGGACTATTTGGCAGATCAGAAGGAGAGAGGATACCTATGTGATTTCAGTAGTCCTCAGGAGGCCTCCTTGATTATCAAAGTACTCGGCGTTGTCCGGGAGAAAAGTGCTCAATATCCTAGATAGAGCTACTGTAGTGATAGGTTTGGAAAATATTTTAACGCCATCTTCGTTCCCCTTTGGACTATTTCGCAGATCAGAAGGAGAGAGGATACCTAAGTAATTTCAGTAGTCCTCAGGAGGCCTCCTTGATTATCAAAGTACTCGACGTTGTCCGGGAGAAAAGTGCTCAATGTCCTAGATAGAGCTACTGTAGTGATAGGTTTGGAAAATATTTTAACGCTATCTTCGTTCCCCTTTGGACTATTTCGCAGATCAGAAGGAGAGAGGATACCTAAGTGATTTCAGTAGTCCCCAGGAGGCTTCCTTGATTATCAAAGTACTCGGCGTTGTCCGGGATAAAAGTGCTCAATGTCCTAGATAGAGCTACTGTAGTGATAGGTTTGGAAAATATTTTAACGCCATCTTCGTTTCCCTTTGGACTATTTCGAAGATCAGAATGAAGAGAGGATACCTAAGGGATTTACGTAGTGCTCATGAAGCCTCCTCGATTTTCAAAGTACTCGGCGTTGTCCGGGAAAAAAGTGCTCAATGTCCTAGATAGAGCTACTGTAGTGATAGGTTTGGATAATATTTTAACAGAATCTACGCTGAAAAGGATGGGGAATCGATAAGAGTTATTTCAGTAGTGCTCAGGAGGCCTCTTTGATTTTCAAATACTCGGCGTTGTCCGGGAAAAAAAGTGCTCAATGTCCTATATAGAGCTACTGTAGTGATAGGTTTGGATAATATTTTAACGCTATCTTCGTTTCTCTTTGGACTATTTCGCAGATCAGTAGGAGAGAGGATACCTAAGTGATTTCAGTAGTCCTCAGGAGGCCTCCTTTATTATTAAAGTACTCGGCGTTGTCCGGGAGAAAAGTGCTCAATGTCCTAGATAGAGCTACTGTAGTGATAGGTTTGGAAAATATTTTAACGCCATCTTTGTTCCCCTTTGGACTATTTCGCAGATCAGAAAGAGGGGGAGAGGATACGTAAGTGATTTCAGTAGTGCTCATGAGGCCTCCTTGATTTTCAAAGTACTCGGCGTTGTCCGGGAGAAAAGTGCTCAATATCCTATATAGAGCTATGATGAAGACTTTCATGAGAGGATTGAAAAGGATGAAGACTTTCATGAGAGGATTGAAAATGATGAAGACTATCATGAGAGGTTTGAAAATGATGAAGACTATCATGAGAGGTTTGAAAATGATGAAGACTATCATGAGAGGTTTGAAAATGATGAAGACTATCATGAGAGGTTTGTAAAATGATGAAGACTATCATGAGAGGTTTGAAAATGATGAAGACTATCATGAGAGGTTTGAAAATGATGAAGACTATCATGAGGGGTTTGAAAATGATGAAGACTATCATGAGGGGTTTGAAAATGATGAAGACTATCATGAGAGGTTTGAAAATGATGAAGACTATCATGAGGGGATTGAAAATGATGAAGACTATCATGAGGGGATTGAAAATGATGAAGACTATCATGAGGGGATTGAAAATGATGAAGACTATCATGAGGGGATTGAAAATGATGAAGACTATCATGAGGGGATTGAAAATGATGAAGACTATCATGAGGGGATTGAAAATGATGAAGAATGTCATGAGAGGATTGAAAATGATGAAGAATAGACTGACAGGATTGAAAATGATGAAGAATAGACTGACAGGATTGAAAATGATGAAGAATAGACTGACAGGATTGGAAATGATGAAGAATAGACTGACAGGATTGGAAATGATGAAGAATACCATGAGGGGATTTAAAATGATGAATAATATCATGAGGGGATTGAAAATGATGGAGAATATCATGAGGGGATTAAAAATAATGAAGAATATCATGAGAGGATTGAAAAAATGAAGAATATCATGAGAGGATTGAAAAAATGAAGAATATCATGAGAGGATTGAAAATTATTAAGAATATCATGAGCGGATTGAAAATGATGAGGAATATTACGAGAGGATTGAAAATGAGCAAGAATATTATGAGGGGATTGAAAATGATTAATAGTATGAGGAGATTGAAAATGATTAATAGTATGAGGAGATTGAAAATGATTAATAGTATGAGGAGATTGAAAATGATTAATAGTATGAGGAGATTGAAAATGATGAAGAATATTATGAGGGGATTGAAAATGATTAATAGTATGAGGAGATCGAAAATGATGAATATAACGAGGGGAGTTAAAATGATGAAGGATATCATGAGGGGATTCAAAATATATAGTATGAACACCGGGGCGGTTATAAGTACCTATATAGAAGGCGCAGACAGTGGTGGTACTTTTTATAGAAATAAGTCATACTATTGCCCTGTGAAACGTAGGATGAAATGGTGGGGAAGAAACAGCTTTCGCAAAAGGCAAAATTTAAAAGTAGCGACCAGGGTAGAGAAATGTAGAAAGATAAAGAGACAGCTATAGAGAGAGAAGGAGAGAAATAGAAGTTTTAATATAAAGATGTTACATACGCAATTTTTCTTCAATTATGTTTTTATGACCCCGAGCAACGCCGGGTAGCCCCGCTAGTTTTATATAAAAAACAAAAGCAAAAATAAAAAACCAACACCGTTATGTATTGTTTCGGAATTCACGAATAAAAACTAAAGTTAACACATTAGCATAAAAAACAGTGTAAAATATATATATATATATATATATATATATATATATATATATATATATATATATATATATATATATATATATATATATTGTTAAATATTACAGATGACTCGTGTACGCATATTTTTCTTTATCTTTTCTAGATACCTGATAAGTTTTCGAGTTTTAGACTGGAACTGACAGATGAATTTGCCGCACTCGTCATGCATCCTTGTGCATTCTGTCTCTTCTGGAGCTATCTTCATGGTGTGTATTAAGTAAAAAACATGTATTGTATATATTCATTCAGCCATCGCTGTGTTGATTTGTGGAACAGATTGTCATCAAGTGTAATTGAAGCCGAAACTGTAAAGATATTTGAGAAGCGGTTGGATAAGTTCTGGATTGACCAAGAAATCAAATTCAATTATAAGGCTGCTGTCATCACTGGACGCATACAACGATGAAGACAAGGAGCTGGTGCCATAGGACGACTCATGTCCTTCTACCAGAATTCATCTATGTTTCTATGTATACGTTTAGTGATGGTCTTGGCGGAAACCGTGTGATTTGTTGCAGTATTAATCGAGTATTAGTGTTAGTATTAATCGAGTATTAGTGTTAGTATTAATAGCATTTTAGGATTTCTACATCGAAATTAATTTATTAATAATAGTTTTTTTTAGTTTTATAAGTAGGGCTAGGGTTAGAGTTAGGGTTAGGGTTAGAGCTTCTAATATCTGTAGTCTTAGTTTCTTATCTTCATATTCTAATACAGATTTATTGTCTACAATAATTGTTTCCAAGTTGAGAGAGAGGGGGCAAGAATATTTAGTTTTTAGATGCTGGCCTATTGCATTGGTGTCGGAGAGGTGCATAGTGAGACGTCTCGATAGAGTTATGGTTTTCAAGCTTACGTGTATGTTTTTTCGTCATTGTTGGAGACACAGTCTTCCAAGGAATATTTAAACTCATATACGAGGTGTGTCATATCCAAAACCCTGGTCGACGGGGATCATTGTTGGTCATGATAAGACTAGAGATTTTAAATTTGCTATGATAAATAATAAGTTTTATTTTGATTTGGATCGATGTGGAGTACATTTTTATCAATTTAGTTTAAGTATCCTGTGTCTCCGACGATGACGAAAAAATATATACGTAGGCTTGACTAACACAACTTTATCGAGATGTCCCACTGTGCACCTATTCGGCATCAGTGAAATAGCCAAGCATCTAAAAACTAAAAATGTTTACCCAAGCTAGAATACGAACATAAGAAATTAAGATTACAGATATTAGAAGCCCTACTTATAAAAACTAAAAAGCTAGCTATTATAAAATTAATTTCGATAATAGTGAAAATATCCTAAAACGCTTTTAATACAAATACTAATACAAATACTCCATTAATACTACCACAAATCACACGGTTCCCGCCAAAACCATCATTAAACATTTAATATCCACTCCCTGAAGATGTCTCCAGAAAGAACTGACAGTACTAGGGTACACAACGAGTATGGCAAATTCATCTGCTAGTTTCAGCCTAAAACTGGAAAACTTATCAGACATCTAGAACGAATCAAGTCATCTGTAATTAATATTTAACGAAATATGCCTTCAAGAAAAAATCTCTCTCTCTCTCTCTCTCTCTATATATATATATATATATATATATATATATATATATAGTTATAAATTCAAATACAGATAATTTTTTACATAAATACAGAAAAGAAATATGAAACAAAAGATTAAAATATGACATATGGAAATAGGGGTTTAAAGAATATGTCTAACCGATTAGCAAATAACACATTTAAATATACAATACCAGTTTATGATAGAAATTGGAGTTTCAACTTACAGTATATTGGTGAGTAATTCAGAAGCTATTCCACATAAGAGTTAAATAGTACAGAATGTAATAAAGTTCTCTCGGTGAGAATACTAGTAAAATGACTAAGAGTTGATAGGCAAAATAAAAGTGAGTCGGGTCAGTATAGTGCATAGAGGAGTTGCATACGTTGTGATAAAAAAAAACCAAGATGAGAACAGTAGTCCGAATATACCAAATTCTCTCTATCTCTCTCTCTCTCTTTATATATATATATATATATATATATATATATATATATATACGGCAGATCACCAAAGTTAAGCGGCGTCGAGCCTGGCCAGTACTAAATGGGTTACCATTTAGGAATACCAGGTGCTGTATGTGCTCTCTGCTTATCTCGGCATTGTTTCCAGTCGTCTTGTATTACTACTTGCCATTGGAATCAAGCAATGCCGACTCAGGAGAGCGGTTGTTGGGGATTACGCAACCCTTGCAATTACAAATTCATGCACGGGCAGCCCCTGGTGGAGCACTCATACGTCGAAATCGACGGGAGAGTCTATCATATATATATATATATATATATATATATATATATATATATATATATATATATATATGGGGGTGATAATATGAAAAAAACACTTCTTTTATATAGTTCCGATCGATACTTATGGAACTCAAATTCCATAGCAAAATGAAGCTTAATATTCAAAGCGTCAAATAGTAATTTTAAAATGTGTAATAGATTTGCTACAAATAAAGAAATTGAGAGCTCATACTGTGATTTATTCTCAGTTTCGAAGCAAAGAAAAGCTACCACGTTTTTCTAGCAGAATTAAAAACATACTTGAAACAAATCTAAGTAGTAGACAAAAAACTTCCGTCGTCAGATCATTGGTGTCAGATGAAAAACCGTACACCATCAAAGCGAAATATATATATATATATATATATATATATATATATATATATATATATATATATATATATACAGGGTGTTTCAGAAGTCTTGGGAACATTACAAATGCGTATATCTCATGAACTATTCCAGGTAGAAAATTGAAACTGGTGCCATTTTAAAGCTTGCTTAATCAAGTTTTTGGTCATACTAATGATTTTCGTGTTATCTTTCCAGGTGCAGTAATGGCGTTCTCTAAACAAGACAAGGCATTTTGCATCCTCCAATTTGCAAAGACTGAATCGTGGACATGTGTTCAGCGTGCATTTCGCAGGAAATTTAAAAAAGAAGCCCCTGAAAGGAAATCCATTGTCAGATGGCATGCTAAATTTGTGAAAGATGGGTGTTTGTGCCCAAGTAAGCGAACAGGTCGCCCTTCAACTTCAGAAGATGCAGTTGAGCAAGTTCGGACAGCCTTTCAGCGGAGCCCCCATAAATCAGTGAGAAGAGCCAGCAGGGAACTTCAGCTTGCTCCAGCAACTGTCTGGCGTGTCTTAAGGAAACGACTGCAAATGGTACCTTACAAGCTCAAGTTGGTCCAAAAGTTGAAGGACACTGATAAGCCACTTCGCCGTGACTTTTGCATTGCAATGCAAGAGAAGTTGGAAGATAACGGCTTTGATGACCGGCTTGTTTTTAGCGATGAGGCGACCTTCCATCTGAATGGCAAAGTTAACAAGCATAACACTCGCATATGGGGTACTGAGAATCATCATGAACTTCTTGAGCACGAGCGAGATTCACCAAAATGAACGTGTTTTGTGCAATTTCCAAGAAAGGTGTCTATGGACCGTTCTTCTTTGAAGATGCAACTATCACTGGTGAATCCTATCTCAACATGCTGGAAGACTGGTTAATGGCTCAGTTGGAACAAGCAGAATCTGATGACTTCATTTTTCAACAAGATGGAGTCTTAGAGTAAGGCAGTTTCTTAACACAAGGCTGCCTGGTAGATGGATTGGGAGATTCGGGCGAGGTGATGACGTTCTCATGCCCTGGTCTCCTAGGTCTCCAGATCTTACCCCGTGTGACTTTTTCCTTTGGGGCTTTGTCAAGCAACAAGTCTATGTGCCGCCCCTTCCAAGAGATATTGACGAACTAAAGGCTCCAGTAACGGCAGTTGTGGGAACCATTGACGTCAAGATGCTGGAACGCGTTTGGCAGGAAATGGACTATCGACTAGATGTCTGCCGTGTGACGAATGGTGCTCATATTGAGCAACTTTGAAGATTCCCCACAAAACTTGAAACTTTAACCTTTCCAACGGTACCAATTTCATTTTTCAACTCCTAATAGTTTTTGAGTTATTAAAAATCGTTATGTTCCCAAGACTTTTGAAACACCCTGTATATATATGTGTGTGTGTGTGTGTCTGTGTGTGTGTGTGTGTGTGTGTGTGTGTGAGAGGTGAGAAAATAAAGATAAAACTTATACCTTTAAATGATATCCTATCTTGAATAGTCAAAGCTCGATATACGAGATAGAGCTATAGTATAAGTAGTTAAATGATGAGAGTAAAAATTGGATAAAAAGGAATATTTATTAAATCATCAATTGTTCAAAACAAGTATGGGGTAAGTTTATTACTTACTGCCCGGGGACTGCCGACGGGGCTGTCCAGGCAACGTTTTCTATGCCACAGTGCTCCTTCTTTAGGGGTGCTGGCTTGACTCTTCCCACCTTCCAGTCTTGTGCCACATCTTCCTGTGGTGGGAAGAAAGTAAATACCTGGAACCACACCAGTTCATACTGGCAGTCACGACTGACGTACAACCACTATTGTTCTCTGTTGTATTATATTTTTTTCAATATACTTGTTTTCTCGAGTTTGTGTCTTCCTTCCGGCCCCTTTACAGGGGCACAGCACATACATACTTGTTCTTCCATTAAAAACTAACCATCATTTATAAATATTTCTTCTTCTTTTTTAATGAACTCAAAACAAAGAACAGATACTTACCTGGAATTTTGGCTAGGAAGAAAGTGTAGTATCTGTTCCGATGAATACTGCACCCTATAGACCGGTGTCGTCTTGTCCTTCGGGGCTTGATTCCGCCGGTCTATGGGTTTGTCCTGTGCAGTTCTAGGAGGTACATCCTCCCCGGCTTTGCCTCCCCTCTTTGGGGAGGAGTAAGTTTATTGCTTACTGCCTGAGGCGCCCCTACCGGGGAATGCCGACGGGGCTGCCCAGGCAATTTTTAATGGCCCACCTTCTCGGACGCTGGCTTTTCAAGTCCCACTTTTCAAGTCACATCTTACCTTGTGGGAGTAAGATAAAACTGGCCTTGTGCCTAACCTCCTGGAGAAGAGGTAAATAAATCATAACGAAGAACAGATGGTCCAATTGATTTGAGTATTGTATGTAAAGTAAATTGTATTAAATATTAGAGGCAAATTACTATATCAATAAAAAAAAGTTTTTTTAAAATATGTCAATCCTACTCGTGTGTCTATGTGTGTTTCGCGTGTCAATGTAACATTGATAAATTACACATCGAAACATTATATTTTCTATTCACTATTAATCGAATATTTATTGAAATCAAAAATGCAATAACACGAAATAAAAAATTTTAAAATTTAAATCCTATTTTTAAAAATAATTTCATTAAGAAATTAAATTGACCAGAATGCATTTCGATTTCTTGTAAACATGTAAACCATTTTAATCTTTTTAATAGTTAATAGTATTATTAATAATATAATTACTTCGTGACCCTTCCAAATTTTAAACGAATGTAGCAAGAGGTGTCTGTTGATAACACAGAGCTCCCCCCCCTCCCCATGTTTTCTGGGAGAAGAGGACATTACAAAGTATAAAACAGCAGTATCGGTACGACATGAGAGGAACTCAGCCTTTTAAACTACCGACAATTATCTAAGTCAAAAATATATGCATTACGTTTTGGCTAATATATCGTAATGCAATTTCCCTTTTTGAAACATGTCATACTAACCTTCTAAAGGAATCTGGAAGCATTTAGACTTGCGAACAGAGAGTCATTTCTGGCTTTAAAAATTCTTAGTAAATCGTCATGTAAGATTGAAAATTTTAGAAGTTATTACATCCAATAAATTCAGAAATAGAGATTCGTCTTGAAAGTCGTACCAGAAAGAGGAAGAGTCTTGTTCTGAAATGTTAAACATGTGAGTAGAACCAGATTAAAAACGTTCATGCCGAAAGCGCCCTGTTGCGTTAGTTTCGAAAATATATATCCAAGAGAGACAACTATGTCCCAACAATATAATTAGGAACACTTGTGTGTTGTTATTTGTTTTTAATTTTATTGTATCATTTCATTTCACACTAGCGGAACCCGTCGCCCGGCGTTGCATGGGAGAAAGTACTACCTATTGCATGACGTTGAATAAAAAAAGAAACGGCCTATTGTTCTTTCTCCCCCTCCCCCATCTACCGGGTTGGCAAATGTTTTAAATTTAAAAAAAAAATAAAGAAGTGGTAGAGTAGAATGGGATCGAACGCTGAAACTGGCGATCATGAAACCTGCCTTCTTAACGACTGCGCCACGGTTTCGAGTTAAAAATAAATGTGAAAATAGGTGAAGTAAGCTAAGCTTGTTCATTGACATGCGTGTTATGTTAAGATTTAGCTTCTGCCGATCAAATGTAAAGTTCAACAATGACACGGTTTAGGTCATTTGTAGTTGATGAAATAAATGGATTTGGGCAAGTTTTCTATAATATGAGTGTTAGAGGTGTATTATTTTGAAGATGTAAATGTATCGGGGTCTACGAGAATCTTGGCGGTTATTGAATTAAGTACGAAGTCGATTCGATCAAGAAATTTTAGCCGCCGTGTTGAATGATTAAATGTTGCAGGAACTGTGTTCGTTAATTTCATTCGCTTAATTCCGGAATGAATATAAATATAGAAGTCATAGGTAGAAATAGAAATAACGTAGTCTGATATTCGCGGAAAATCATCTGAGTGAACGGGAGCGGTCATTAAGTCTTTGCGTATTGCTGTATATTATGTAGTAAATTAATACCAGGTAAATAATAAATAAGGACGAACTGTTTTGTGAAAATTAAAGTGTGTTTATTAGTTCCCGGTGTCGATGAGTAGAGTGACAGTACAGAATTGTTAGGGAGGAAAGTTTTTGCTACCACCTATATGGATTTGCTTTGGCGGAGAGTCGTAGATGGTGGGCCGAATGTAATATTTAGTGTTAGCTGGAAAAAAGTAATAACAAATTTACTAAAACACGCTCGAGTGAATAAGTGTAATATAGTGGTGAGTTTAGTAGCCTGTGATGCATGTGGTTATTTTCCTATTCTCCGAGAAGCTACAGGGGAAAAATCGTCTTAACTGTATATATTAGATCCGATAGAAAATATAATAATTAGTTTCATGTATATGGAGAAAATGAAATGCTTCTAAAATTACACCAAACATGGAGTAAGGTTAAAAACTGTAGTAATTTCTATTTTTACGGTTGAGACTTGGTAGGTATCTGCACTGTATTCAGTGCTATTCTAACTATCAATTATGACATTATTAATTTGCTGCTTATATAGTGAAAACGGTACACTGAATATACATTACATCTAAATAATAGTTGTATAATAATAGAATATACCTTTAATCTGTTTATTTATTTGCTTTAAGAAGCGTTTTATTTGGTTGACATTGATCAGAAGAAAATGTCAACAATGAATGAAACTAACAAATGAAATGCATCGCATTAGAAATTGAAATATCAACTACATTATCATCAATTCATTGTATGAAGATGTTTTTACCAATGAAATGCATTGAATTTGAAATTGAAATATCAACTACATTATCATCAATTCATTGTATGAAGATGTTTTTACAAATGAAATGCATTGCATTAGAAATTGATATATCAACTACATTATCATCAATTCATTGTATGAAGATGTTTTTACAAATGAAATGCATTGCATTAGAAATTGAAATATCAACTACATTATCATCAATTCATTGTATTAAGATGTTTTTACAAATGAAATGCATCACATTTGAAATTGAAATATCAACTACATTATCATCAATTTATTGTATGAAGATGTTTTTACAAATGAAATGCATTGCATTTGAAATTGAAATATCAACTACATTATCATCAATTTATTGTATGAAGATGTTTTTACAAATGAAATGCATTGAATTTGAAATTGAAATATCAACTACATTATCATCAATTCATTGTATGAAAATGTTTTTACAAATGAAATGCATTGCATTAGAAATTGAAATATCAACTACATTATCATCAATTCATTGTATGAAGATGTTTTTACAAATGAAATGCATTGAATTTGAAATTGAAATATCAACTACATTATCATCAATTTATTGTATGAAGATGTTTTTACAAATGAAATGCATTGCATTTGAAATTGAAATATCAACTACATTATCATCAATTTATTGTATGAAGATGTTTTTACAAATGAAATGCATTGAATTTGAAATTGAAATATCAACTACATTATCATCAATTCATTGTATGAAGATGTTTTTACAAATGAAATGCATTGCATTAGAAATTGAAATATAAACTACATTATCATCAATTCATTGTATTAAGATGTTTTTACAAATGAAATGCATCGCATTTGAAATTGAAATATCAACTACATTATCATCAATTTATTGTATGAAGATGTTTTTACAAATGAAATGCATTGCATTAGAAATTGAAATATCAACTACATTATCATCAATTTATTGTATGAAGATGTTTTTACAAATGAAATGCATTGCATTTGAAATTGAAATATCAACTACATTATCATCAATTTATTGTATGAAGATGTTTTTACAAATGAAATGCATTGAATTTGAAATTGAAATATCAACTACATTATCATCAATTTATTGTATGAAGATGTTTTTACAAATGAAATGCATTGAATTTGAAATTGAAATATCAACTACATTATCATCAATTCATTGTATGAAAATGTTTTTACAAATGAAATGCATTGCATTAGAAATTGAAATATCAACTACATTATCATCAATTCATTGTATGAAGATGTTTTTACAAATGAAATGCATTGCATTAGAAATTGATATATCAACTACATTATCATCAATTCATTGTATGAAGATGTTTTTACAAATGAAATGCATTGCATTAGAAATTGAAATATCAACTACATTATCATCAATTCATTGTATGAAGATGTTTTTACAAATGAAATGCATTGCATTAGAAATTGAAATATCAACTACATTATCATCAATTCATTGTATTAAGATGTTTTTACAAATGAAATGCATCGCATTTGAAATTGAAATATCAACTACATTATCATCAATTTATTGTATGAAGATGTTTTTACAAATGAAATGCATTGCATTTGAAATTGAAATATCAACTACATTATCATCAATTTATTGTATGAAGATGTTTTTACAAATGAAATGCATTGAATTTGAAATTGAAATATCAACTACATTATCATCAATTAATTGTATGAAAATGTTTTTACAAATGAAATGCATTGCATTAGAAATTGAAATATCAACTACATTATCATCAATTCATTGTATGAAGATGTTTTTACAAATGAAATGCATTGAATTTGAAATTGAAATATCAACTACATTATCATCAATTTATTGTATGAAGATGTTTTTACAAATGAAATGCATTGCATTTGAAATTGAAATATCAACTACATTATCATCAATTTATTGTATGAAGATGTTTTTACAAATGAAATGCATTGAATTTGAAATTGAAATATCAACTACATTATCATCAATTCATTGTATGAAGATGTTTTTACAAATGAAATGCATTGCATTAGAAATTGAAATATCAACTACATTATCATCAATTCATTGTATTAAGATGTTTTTACAAATGAAATGCATCGCATTTGAAATTGAAATATCAACTACATTATCATCAATTTATTGTATGAAGATGTTTTTACAAATGAAATGCATTGCATTAGAAATTGAAATATCAACTACATTATCATCAATTTATTGTATGAAGATGTTTTTACAAATGAAATGCATTGCATTTAAAATTGAAATATCAACTACATTATCATCAATTTATTGTATGAAGATGTTTTTACAAATGAAATGCATTGCATTAGAAATTGAAATATCAACTACATTATCATCAATTCATTGTATGAAAATGTTTTTACAAATGAAATGCATTGCATTAGAAATTGAAATATCAACTACATTATCATCAATTCATTGTATGAAGATGTTTTTACAAATGAAATGCATTGCATTAGAAATTGATATATCAACTACATTATCATCAATTCATTGTATGAAGATGTTTTTACAAATGAAATGCATTGCATTAGAAATTGAAATATCAACTACATTATCATCAATTCATTGTATTAAGATGTTTTTACAAATGAAATGCATCGCATTTGAAATTGAAATATCAACTACATTATCATCAATTTATTGTATGAAGATGTTTTTACAAATGAAATGCATTGCATTAGAAATTGAAATATCAACTACATTATCATCAATTTATTGTATGAAGATGTTTTTACAAATGAAATGCATTGCATTTGAAATTGAAATATCAACTACATTATCATCAATTCATTGTATGAAGATGTTTTTACAAATGAAATGCATTGCATTTGAAATTGAAATATCAACTACATTATCATCAATTCATTGTATGAAGATGTTTTTACAAATGAAATGCATTGCATTAGAAATTGAAATATCAACTACATTATCATCAATTCATTGTATGAAGATGTTTTTACAAATGAAATGCATTGAATTAGAAATTGAAATATCAACTACATTATCATCAATTCATTGTATGAAGATGTTTTACAAATGAAATGCATTGCATTTGAAATTGAAATATCAACTACATTATCATCAATTCATTGTATGAAGATGTTTTTACAAATGAAATGCATCGCATTTGAAATTGATATATCAACTACATTATCATCAATTCATTGTATGAAGATGTTTTTACAAATGAAATGCATTGCATTAGAAATTGAAATATCAACTACATTATCATCAATTCATTGTATGAAGATGTTTTACAAATGAAATGCATTGCATTTGAAATTGAAATATCAACTACATTATCATCAATTTATTCTATGAAGATGTTTTTACAAATGAAATGCATTGCATTTGAAATTGAAATATCAACTACATTATCATCAATTCATTGTATGAAGATGTTTTTACAAATGAAATGCATTGCATTTGAAATTGAAATATCAACTACATTATCATCAATTCATTGTATGAAGATGTTTTTACAAATGAAATGCATTGCATTTGAAATTGAAATATCAACTACATTATCATCAATTCATTGTATGAAGATGTTTTTACAAATGAAATGCATCGCATTTGAAATTGAAATATCAACTACATTATCATCAATTCATTGTATGAAGATGTTTTTACAAATGAAATGCATTGCATTTGAAATTGAAATATCAACTACATTATCATCAATTTATTGTATGAAGATGTTTTTACAAATGAAATGTATTGCATTTGAAATTGAAATATCAACTACATTATCATCAATTCATTGTATGAAGATGTTTTTACAAATGAAATGTATCGCATTTGAAATTGATATATCAACTACATTATCATCAATTCATTGTATGAAGATGTTTTTACAAATGAAATGCATCGTATTTGAAATTGAAATATCAACTACATTATCATCAATTCATTGTATGAAAATGTTTTTACAAATGAAATGCATCGCATTTGAAATTGATATATCAACTACATTATCATCAATTCATTGTATGAAGATGTTTTTACAAATGAAATGCATCGCATTTGAAATTGAAATATCAACTACATTATCATCAATTCATTGTATGAAAATGTTTTTACAAATGAAATGCATCGCATTTGAAATTGAAATATCAACTACATTATCATCAATTCATTGTATGAAGATGTTTTTACAAATGAAATGCATCGCATTTGAAATTGATATATCAACTACATTATCATCAATTCATTGTATGAAGATGTTTTTACAAATGAAATGCATTGCATTAGAAATTAAAATATCAACTACATTATCATCAATTCATTGTATGAAGATGTTTTTACAAATGAAATGCATTGCATTAGAAATTGATATATCAACTACATTATCATCAATTCATTGTATGAAAATGTTTTTACAAATGAAATGCATTGCATTAGAAATTGAAATATCAACTACATTATCATCAATTCTTGTATGAAGATGTTTTTACAAATGAAATGCATTGCATTTGAAATTGAAATATCAACTACATTATCATCAATTCTTGTATGAAAATGTTTTTACAAATGAAATGCATTGCATTTGAAATTGAAATATCAACTACATTATCATCAATTCATTGTATGAAGATGTTTTACAAATGAAATGCATTGCATTTGAAATTGAAATATCAACTACATTATCATCAATTCTTGTATGAAAATGTTTTTACAAATGAAATGCATTGCATTTGAAATTGAAATATCAACTACATTATCATCAATTCATTGTATGAAGATGTTTTTACAAATGAAATGCATCGCATTTGAAATTGATATATCAACTACATTATCATCAATTCATTGTATGAAGATGTTTTTACAAATGAAATGCATTGCATTAGAAATTGAAATATCAACTACATTATCATCAATTCATTGTATGAAGATGTTTTTACAAATGAAATGCATTGCATTTGAAATTGAAATATCAACTACATTATCATCAATTCATTGTATGAAGATGTTTTTACAAATGAAATGCATTGCATTAGAAATTGAAATATCAACTACATTATCATCAATTTATTCTATGAAGATGTTTTTACAAATGAAATGCATTGCATTTGAAATTGAAATATAAACTACATTATCATCAATTCATTGTATGAAGATGTTTTTACAAATGAAATGTATCGCATTTGAAATTGAAATATCAACTACATTATCATCAATTCATTGTATGAAGATGTTTTTACAAATGAAATGCATTGCATTTGAAATTGAAATATCAACTACATTATCATCAATTTATTGTATGAAGATGTTTTTACAAATGAAATGCATTGCATTTGAAATTGAAATATCAACTACATTATCATCAATTCATTGTATGAAGATGTTTTTACAAATGAAATGCATTGCATTAGAAATTGAAATATCAACTACATTATCATCAATTCATTGTATGAAGATGTTTTTACAAATGAAATGCATTGCATTTGAAATTGAAATATCAACTACATTATCATCAATTTATTGTATGAAGATGTTTTTACAAATAAAATGCATTGCATTTGAAATTGAAATATCAACTACATTATCATCAATTCATTGTATGAAGATGTTTTTACAAATGAAATGCATTGCATTAGAAATTGAAATATCAACTACATTATCATCAATTCATTGTATGAAAATGTTTTTACAAATGAAATGCATTGCATTAGAAATTGAAATATCAACTACATTATCATCAATTTATTGTATGAAGATGTTTTTACAAATGAAATGCATTGCATTTGAAATTGAAATATCAACTACATTATCATCAATTCATTGTATGAAGATGTTTTTACAAATGAAATGCATTGCATTAGAAATTGAAATATCAACTACATTATCATCAATTCATTGTATGAAGATGTTTTTACAAATGAAATGCATTGAATTTGAAATTGAAATATCAACTACATTATCATCAATTTATTGTATGAAGATGTTTTTACAAATGAAATGCATTGCATTTGAAATTGAAATATCAACTACATTATCATCAATTTATTGTATGAAGATGTTTTTACAAATGAAATGCATTGAATTTGAAATTGAAATATCAACTACATTATCATCAATTCATTGTATGAAGATGTTTTTACAAATGAAATGCATTGCATTAGAAATTGAAATATCAACTACATTATCATCAATTCATTGTATTAAGATGTTTTTACAAATGAAATGCATCGCATTTGAAATTGAAATATCAACTACATTATCATCAATTTATTGTATGAAGATGTTTTTACAAATGAAATGCATTGCATTAGAAATTGAAATATCAACTACATTATCATCAATTTATTGTATGAAGATGTTTTTACAAATGAAATGCATTGCATTTAAAATTGAAATATCAACTACATTATCATCAATTTATTGTATGAAGATGTTTTTACAAATGAAATGCATTGCATTAGAAATTGAAATATCAACTACATTATCATCAATTCATTGTATGAAAATGTTTTTACAAATGAAATGCATTGCATTAGAAATTGAAATATCAACTACATTATCATCAATTCATTGTATGAAGATGTTTTTACAAATGAAATGCATTGCATTAGAAATTGATATATCAACTACATTATCATCAATTCATTGTATGAAGATGTTTTTACAAATGAAATGCATTGCATTAGAAATTGAAATATCAACTACATTATCATCAATTCATTGTATTAAGATGTTTTTACAAATGAAATGCATCGCATTTGAAATTGAAATATCAACTACATTATCATCAATTTATTGTATGAAGATGTTTTTACAAATGAAATGCATTGCATTAGAAATTGAAATATCAACTACATTATCATCAATTTATTGTATGAAGATGTTTTTACAAATGAAATGCATTGCATTTGAAATTGAAATATCAACTACATTATCATCAATTCATTGTATGAAGATGTTTTTACAAATGAAATGCATTGCATTTGAAATTGAAATATCAACTACATTATCATCAATTCATTGTATGAAGATGTTTTTACAAATGAAATGCATTGCATTAGAAATTGAAATATCAACTACATTATCATCAATTCATTGTATGAAGATGTTTTTACAAATGAAATGCATTGAATTAGAAATTGAAATATCAACTACATTATCATCAATTCATTGTATGAAGATGTTTTACAAATGAAATGCATTGCATTTGAAATTGAAATATCAACTACATTATCATCAATTCATTGTATGAAGATGTTTTTACAAATGAAATGCATCGCATTTGAAATTGATATATCAACTACATTATCATCAATTCATTGTATGAAGATGTTTTTACAAATGAAATGCATTGCATTAGAAATTGAAATATCAACTACATTATCATCAATTCATTGTATGAAGATGTTTTACAAATGAAATGCATTGCATTTGAAATTGAAATATCAACTACATTATCATCAATTTATTCTATGAAGATGTTTTTACAAATGAAATGCATTGCATTTGAAATTGAAATATCAACTACATTATCATCAATTCATTGTATGAAGATGTTTTTACAAATGAAATGCATTGCATTTGAAATTGAAATATCAACTACATTATCATCAATTCATTGTATGAAGATGTTTTTACAAATGAAATGCATTGCATTTGAAATTGAAATATCAACTACATTATCATCAATTCATTGTATGAAGATGTTTTTACAAATGAAATGCATCGCATTTGAAATTGAAATATCAACTACATTATCATCAATTCATTGTATGAAGATGTTTTTACAAATGAAATGCATTGCATTTGAAATTGAAATATCAACTACATTATCATCAATTTATTGTATGAAGATGTTTTTACAAATGAAATGTATTGCATTTGAAATTGAAATATCAACTACATTATCATCAATTCATTGTATGAAGATGTTTTTACAAATGAAATGTATCGCATTTGAAATTGATATATCAACTACATTATCATCAATTCATTGTATGAAGATGTTTTTACAAATGAAATGCATCGTATTTGAAATTGAAATATCAACTACATTATCATCAATTCATTGTATGAAAATGTTTTTACAAATGAAATGCATCGCATTTGAAATTGATATATCAACTACATTATCATCAATTCATTGTATGAAGATGTTTTTACAAATGAAATGCATCGCATTTGAAATTGAAATATCAACTACATTATCATCAATTCATTGTATGAAAATGTTTTTACAAATGAAATGCATCGCATTTGAAATTGAAATATCAACTACATTATCATCAATTCATTGTATGAAGATGTTTTTACAAATGAAATGCATCGCATTTGAAATTGATATATCAACTACATTATCATCAATTCATTGTATGAAGATGTTTTTACAAATGAAATGCATTGCATTAGAAATTAAAATATCAACTACATTATCATCAATTCATTGTATGAAGATGTTTTTACAAATGAAATGCATTGCATTAGAAATTGATATATCAACTACATTATCATCAATTCATTGTATGAAAATGTTTTTACAAATGAAATGCATTGCATTAGAAATTGAAATATCAACTACATTATCATCAATTCTTGTATGAAGATGTTTTTACAAATGAAATGCATTGCATTTGAAATTGAAATATCAACTACATTATCATCAATTCTTGTATGAAAATGTTTTTACAAATGAAATGCATTGCATTTGAAATTGAAATATCAACTACATTATCATCAATTCATTGTATGAAGATGTTTTACAAATGAAATGCATTGCATTTGAAATTGAAATATCAACTACATTATCATCAATTCTTGTATGAAAATGTTTTTACAAATGAAATGCATTGCATTTGAAATTGAAATATCAACTACATTATCATCAATTCATTGTATGAAGATGTTTTTACAAATGAAATGCATCGCATTTGAAATTGATATATCAACTACATTATCATCAATTCATTGTATGAAGATGTTTTTACAAATGAAATGCATTGCATTAGAAATTGAAATATCAACTACATTATCATCAATTCATTGTATGAAGATGTTTTTACAAATGAAATGCATTGCATTTGAAATTGAAATATCAACTACATTATCATCAATTCATTGTATGAAGATGTTTTTACAAATGAAATGCATTGCATTAGAAATTGAAATATCAACTACATTATCATCAATTTATTCTATGAAGATGTTTTTACAAATGAAATGCATTGCATTTGAAATTGAAATATAAACTACATTATCATCAATTCATTGTATGAAGATGTTTTTACAAATGAAATGTATCGCATTTGAAATTGAAATATCAACTACATTATCATCAATTCATTGTATGAAGATGTTTTTACAAATGAAATGCATTGCATTTGAAATTGAAATATCAACTACATTATCATCAATTTATTGTATGAAGATGTTTTTACAAATGAAATGCATTGCATTTGAAATTGAAATATCAACTACATTATCATCAATTCATTGTATGAAGATGTTTTTACAAATGAAATGCATTGCATTAGAAATTGAAATATCAACTACATTATCATCAATTCATTGTATGAAGATGTTTTTACAAATGAAATGCATTGCATTTGAAATTGAAATATCAACTACATTATCATCAATTTATTGTATGAAGATGTTTTTACAAATAAAATGCATTGCATTTGAAATTGAAATATCAACTACATTATCATCAATTCATTGTATGAAGATGTTTTTACAAATGAAATGCATTGCATTAGAAATTGAAATATCAACTACATTATCATCAATTCATTGTATGAAAATGTTTTTACAAATGAAATGCATTGCATTAGAAATTGAAATATCAACTACATTATCATCAATTTATTGTATGAAGATGTTTTTACAAATGAAATGCATTGCATTTGAAATTGAAATATCAACTACATTATCATCAATTCATTGTATGAAGATGTTTTTACAAATGAAATGCATTGCATTAGAAATTGAAATATCAACTACATTATCATCAATTTATGGTATGAAGATGTTTTTACAAATGAAATGCATCGCATTAGAAATTGAAATATCAACTACATTATCATCAATTCATTGTATGAAGATGTTTTTACAAATGAAATGCATTGCATTTGAAATTGAAATATCAACTACATTATCATCAATTTATGGTATGAAGATGTTTTTACAAATGAAATGCATTGCATTTGAAATTGAAATATCAACCACATTATCATCAATTTATGGTATGAAGATGTTTTTACAAATGAAATGCATTGCATTTGAAATTGAAATATCAACTACATTATCATCAATTTATTGTATGAAGATGTTTTTACAAATGAAATGCATTGAATTTGAAATTGAAATATCAACTACATTATCATCAATTCATTGTATGAAAATGTTTTTACAAATGAAATGCATTGCATTAGAAATTGAAATATCAACTACATTATCATCAATTCATTGTATGAAGATGTTTTTACAAATGAAATGCATTGCATTTGAAATTGAAATATCAACTACATTATCATCAATTCATTGTATGAAGATGTTTTTACAAATGAAATGCATTGCATTAGAAATTGAAATATCAACTACATTATCATCAATTCATTGTATGAAAATGTTTTTACAAATGAAATGCATTACATTAGAAATTGAAATATCAACTACATTATCATCAATTCATTGTATGAAGATGTTTTTACAAATGAAATGCATTGCATTTGAAATTGAAATATCAACTACATTATCATCAATTCATTGTATGAAGATGTTTTTACAAATGAAATGCATTGCATTTGAAATTGAAATATCAACTACATTATCATCAATTCATTGTATGAAGATGTTTTTACAAATGAAATGCATTGCATTTGAAATTGAAATATCAACTACATTATCATCAATTCATTGTATGAAGATGTTTTTACAAATGAAATGCATCGCATTAGAAATTGAAATATCAACTACATTATCATCAATTCATTGTATGAAGATGTTTTACAAATGAAATGCATTGCATTTGAAATTGAAATATCAACTACATTATCATCAATTTATGGTATGAAGATGTTTTTACAAATGAAATGCATTGCATTAGAAATTGAAATATCAACTACATTATCATCAATTTATTGTATGAAGATGTTTTTACAAATGAAATGCATTGCATTTGAAATTGAAATATCAACTACATTATCATCAATTTATTGTATGAAGATGTTTTTACAAATGAAATGCATTGCATTTGAAATTGAAATATCAACTACATTATCATCAATTCATTGTATGAAGATGTTTTTACAAATGAAATGCATTGCATTAGAAATTGAAATATCAACTACATTATCATCAATTCATTGTATGAAGATGTTTTTACAAATGAAATGCATTGCATTTGAAATTGAAATATCAACTACATTATCATCAATTTATGGTATGAAGATGTTTTTACAAATGAAATGCATTGCATTTGAAATTGAAATATCAACTACATTATCATCAATTTATTGTATGAAGATGTTTTTACAAATGAAATGCATTGCATTTGAAATTGAAATATCAACTACATTATCATCAATTTATTGTATGAAGATGTTTTTACAAATGAAATGCATTGCATTTGAAATTGAAATATCAACTACATTATCATCAATTCATTGTATGAAGATGTTTTTTACAAATGAAATGCATTGCATTAGAAATTGAAATATCAACTACATTATCATCAATTTCATTCTATGAAGTGTTTTTACACATGAAATGCATTGCTTGGTATGAAGATGTTTTTACAATGAAATGCATTGCATTAGAAATTGAAATATCAACTACCATTTATTCATCAATTCATTCTTTGAAATATCAACTACATTATCATCAATTCATTCTATGAAGATGTTTTTACAAATGAAATGCATTGCATTTGAAATTGAAATATCAACTACATTATTATCAATTCATTGTATGAAAATGTTTTTACAAATGAAATGCATTGCATTTGAAATTGAAATATCAACTACATTATCATCAATTCATTGTATGAAGATGTTTTTACAAATGAAATGCATTGCATTTGAAATTGAAATATCAACTACATTATCATCAATTCATTGTATGAAGATGTTTTTACAAATGAAATGCATTGCATTAGAAATTGAAATATCCACTACATTATCATCAATTCATTCTATGAAGATGTTTTTACAAATGAAATGCATTGCATTTGAAATTAAAATATGAACTACATTATCATCAATTCATTGTATGAAAATGTTTTTACAAATGAAATGCATTACATTAGAAATTGAAATATCAACTACATTATCATCAATTCATTGTATGAAGATGTTTTTACAAATGAAATGCATTGCATTTGAAATTGAAATATCAACTACATTATCATCAATTCATTGTATGAAGATGTTTTTACAAATGAAATGTATCGCATTTGAAATTGAAATATCAACTACATTATCATCAATTCATTGTATGAAGATGTTTTTACAAATGAAATGTATCGCATTTGAAATTGAAATATCAACTACATTATCATCAATTCATTGTATGAAGATGTTTTTACAAATGAAATGCATTGCATTAGAAATTGAAATATCAACTACATTATCATCAATTCATTCTATGAAGATGTTTTTACAAATGAAATGCATTGCATTAGAAATTGAAATATCAACTACATTATCATCAATTCATTGTATGAAAATGTTTTTACAAATGAAATGCATTACATTAGAAATTGAAATATCAACTACATTATCATCAATTTATTGTATGAAGATGTTTTTACAAATGAAATGCATTGCATTTGAAATTGAAATATCAACTACATTATCATCAATTCATTGTATGAAGATGTTTTTACAAATGAAATGCATTGCATTAGAAATTGAAATATCAACTACATTATCATCAATTCATTGTATGAAGATGTTTTTACAAATGAAATGCATTGCATTAGAAATTGAAATATCAACTACATTATCATCAATCTATTGTATGAAGATGTTTTTACAAATGAAATGTATCGCATTTGAAATTGAAATATCAACTACATTATCATCAATTCATTGTATGAAGATGTTTTTACAAATGAAATGCATTGCATTTGAAATTGAAATATCAACTACATTATCATCAATTCATTGTATGAAGATGTTTTTACAAATGAAATGCATTGCATTAGAAATTGAAATATCAACTACATTATCATCAATTTATTGTATGAAGATGTTTTTACAAATGAAATGCATTGCATTTGAAATTGAAATATCAACTACATTATCATCAATTCATTGTATGAAGATGTTTTTACAAATGAAATGTATCGCATTTGAAATTGAAATATAAACTACATTATCATCAATTCATTGTATGAAGATGTTTTTACAAATGAAATGTATCGCATTTGAAATTGAAATATCAACTACATTATCATCAATTCATTGTATGAAGATGTTTTTACAAATGAAATGCATTGCATTAGAAATTGAAATATCAACTACATTATCATCAATTCATTGTATGAAGATGTTTTTACAAATGAAATGTATCGCATTTGAAATTGAAATATCAACTACATTATCATCAATTCATTGTATGAAGATGTTTTTACAAATGAAATGCATCGCATTTGAAATTGAAATATCAACTACATTATCATCAATTCATTGTATGAAGATGTTTTTACAAATGAAATGCATTGCATTTGAAATTGAAATATCAACTACATTATCATCAATTCATTGTATGAAGATGTTTTTACAAATGAAATGCATTGCATTAGAAATTGAAATATCAACTACATTATCATCAATTTATTGTATGAAGATGTTTTTACAAATGAAATGCATTGCATTTGAAATTGAAATATCAACTACATTATCATCCATTCATTGTATGAAGATGTTTTTACAAATGAAATGCATCGCATTTGAAATTGAAATATCAACTACATTATCATCAATTCATTGTATGAAGATGTTTTTACAAATGAAATGCATTGCATTTGAAATTGAAATATCAACTACATTATCATCAATTCATTGTATGAAGATGTTTTTACAAATGAAATGCATTGCATTAGAAATTGAAATATCAACTACATTATCATCAATTTATTGTATGAAGATGTTTTTACAAATGAAATGCATTGCATTTGAAATTGAAATATCAACTACATTATCATCAATTCATTGTATGAAGATGTTTTTACAAATGAAATGTATCGCATTTGAAATTGAAATATCAACTACATTATCATCAATTCATTGTATGAAGATGTTTTTACAAATTAAATGCATTGTATTTGAAATTGAAATATCAACTACATTATCATCAATTCATTGTATGAAGATGTTTTTACAAATGAAATGCATTGCATTAGAAATTGAAATATCAACTACATTATCATCAATTTATTGTATGAAGATGTTTTTACAAATTAAATGCATTGCATTTGAAATTGAAATATCAACTACATTATCATCAATTCATTGTATGAAGATGTTTTTACAAATGAAATGTATCGCATTTGAAATTGAAATATCAACTACATTATCATCAATTCTTGTATGAAGATGTTTTTACAAATGAAATGCATTGCATTTGAAATTGAAATATCAACTACATTATCATCAATTCATTGTATGAAGATGTTTTTACAAATGAAATGTATCGCATTTGAAATTGAAATATCAACTACATTATCATCAATTCATTGTATGAAGATGTTTTTACAAATGAAATGCATTGCATTTGAAATTGAAATATCAACTACATTATCATCAATTCATTGTATGAAGATGTTTTTACAAATGAAATGCATTGCATTAGAAATTGAAATATCAACTACATTATCATCAATTTATGGTATGAAGATGTTTTTACAAATGAAATGCATTGCATTTGAAATTGAAATATCAACTACATTATCATCAATTCATTGTATGAAGATGTTTTTACAAATGAAATGCATTGCATTAGAAATTGAAATATCAACTACATTATCATCAATTTATTGTATGAAGATGTTTTTACAAATTAAATGTATCGCATTTGAAATTGAAATATCAACTACATTATCATCAATTCATTGTATGAAGATTTTTTTACAAATGAAATGCATCGCATTTGAAATTGAAATATCAATTACATTATCATCAATTCTTGTATGAAGATGTTTTTACAAATGAAATGCATTGCATTTGAAATTGAAATATCAACTACATTATCATCAATTAATTGTATGAAGATGTTTTTACAAATGAAATGCATTGCATTTGAAATTGAAATATCAACTACATTATCATCAATTCATTGTATGAAGATGTTTTTACAAATGAAATGTATCGCATTTGAAATTGAAATATCAACTACATTATCATCAATTCATTGTATGAAGATGTTTTTACAAATGAAATGTATCGCATTTGAAATTGAAATATCAACTACATTATCATCAATTCATTGTATGAAGATGTTTTTACAAATGAAATGTATCGCATTTGAAATTGAAATATCAACTACATTATCATCAATTCATTGTATGAAGATGTTTTTTACAAATGAAATGTATCGCATTTGAAATTGAAATATCAACTACATTATCATCAATTCATTGTATGAAGATGTTTTTACAAATGAAATGCATTGCATTTGAAATTGAAATATCAACTACATTATCATCAATTCATTGTATGAAGATGTGTTTACAAATGAAATGCATCGCATTTGAAATTGAAATATCAACTACATTATCATCAATTCTTGTATGAAGATGTTTTTACAAATGAAATGCATTGCATTTGAAATTGAAATATCAACTACATTATCATCAATTTATTGTATGAAGATGTTTTTACAAATGAAATGCATTGCATTAGAAATTGAAATATCAACTACATTATCATCAATTTATTGTATGAAGATGTTTTTACAAATGAAATGCATTGCATTTGAAATTGAAATATCAACTACATTATCATCAATTTATTGTATGAAGATGTTTTTACAAATGAAATGCATTGCATTTGAAATTGAAATATCAACTACATTATCATCAATTCATTCTATGAAGATGTTTTTACAAATGAAATGTATTGCATTTGAAATTGAAATATCAACTACATTATTATCAATTCATTGTATGAAGATGTTTTTACAAATGAAATGTATCACATTTGAAATTGAAATATCAACTACATTATCATCAATTCATTGTATGAAGATGTTTTTACAAATGAAATGTATCGCATTTGAAATTGAAATATCAACTACATTATCATCAATTTATGGTATGAAGATGTTTTTACAAATGAAATGCATTGCATTTGAAATTGAAATATAAACTACATTATCATCAATTCATTGTATGAAGATGTTTTTACAAATGAAATGCATTGCATTAGAAATTGAAATATCAACTACATTATCATCAATTTATTGTATGAAGATGTTTTTACAAATGGTAATGTATCGCATTTGAAATTGAAATATCAACTACATTATCATCAATTCATTGTATGAAGATGTTTTTACAAATGAAATGTATCGCATTTGAAATTGAAATATCAACTACATTATCATCAATTCATTGTATGAAGATGTTTTTACAAATGAAATGCATTGCATTTGAAATTGAAATATCAACTACATTATCATCAATTCATTGTATGAAGATGTTTTTACAAATGAAATGCATTGCATTTGAAATTGAAATATCAACTACATTATCATCAATTCATTGTATGAAGATGTTTTTACAAATGAAATGCATTGCATTTGAAATTGAAATATCAACTACATTATCATCAATTCATTGTATGAAGATGTTTTTACAAATGAAATGCATTGCATTTGAAATTGAAATATCAACTACATTATCATCAATTCATTGTATGAAGATGGTTTTACAAATGAAATGCATTGCATTAGAAATTGAAATATCAACTACATTATCATCAATTCATTGTATGAAGATGTTTTTACAAATGAAATGCATTTCATTAGAAATTGAAATATCAACTACATTATCATCAATTCATTGTATGAAGATGTTTTTACAAATGAAATGCATTGCATTAGAAATTGAAATATCAACTACATTATCATCAATTCATTGTATGAAGATGTTTTTACAAATGAAATGCATTGCATTTGAAATTGAAATATCAACTACATTATCATCAATTCATTGTATGAAGATGTTTTTACAAATGAAATGCATTGCATTAGAAATTGAAATATCAACTACATTATCATCAATTTATTGTATGAAGATGTTTTACAAATGAAATGCATTGCATTTGAAATTGAAATATCAACTACATTATCATCAATTCATTGTATGAAGATGTTTTTACAAATGAAATGTATCGCATTTGAAATTGAAATATCAACTACATTATCATCAATTCTTGTATGAAGATGTTTTTACAAATGAAATGCATTGCATTTGAAATTGAAATATCAACTACATTATCATCAATTCATTGTATGAAGATGTTTTTACAAATGAAATGCATTGCATTTGAAATTGAAATATCAACTACATTATCATCAATTCATTGTATGAAGATGTTTTTACAAATGAAATGCATTGCATTTGAAATTGAAATATCAACTACATTATCATCAATTTATTGTATGAAGATGTTTTTACAAATGAAATGCATTGCATTTGAAATTGAAATATCAACTACATTATCATCAATTCATTGTATGAAGATGTTTTTACAAATGAAATGTATCGCATTTGAAATTGAAATATCAACTACATTATCATCAATTCATTGTATGAAGATTTTTTTACAAATGAAATGCATCGCATTTGAAATTGAAATATCAACTACATTATCATCAATTCTTGTATGAAGATGTTTTTACAAATGAAATGCATTGCATTTGAAATTGAAATATCAACTACATTATCATCAATTCATTGTATGAAGATGTTTTTACAAATGAAATGCATTGCATTTGAAATTGAAATATCAACTACATTATCATCAATTCATTGTATGAAGATGTTTTTACAAATGAAATGCATTGCATTTGAAATTGAAATATCAACTACATTATCATCAATTTATGGTATGAAGATGTTTTTACAAATGAAATGCATTGCATTTGAAATTGAAATATCAACTACATTATCATCAATTCATTGTATGTAGATGTTTTTACAAATGAAATGCATTGCATTTGAAATTGAAATATCAACTACATTATCATCAATTCATTGTATGAAGATGTTTTTACAAATGAAATGCATTGCATTTGAAATTGAAATATCAACTACATTATCATCAATTTATTGTATGAAGATGTTTTTACAAATGAAATGCATTGCATTTGAAATTGAAATATCAACTACATTATCATCAATTCATTGTATGAAGATGTTTTTACAAATGAAATGCATTGCATTTGAAATTGAAATATCAACTACATTATCATCAATTTATTGTATGAAGATGTTTTTACAAATGAAATGCATTGCATTTGAAATTGAAATATCAACTACATTATCATCAATTCATTGTATGAAGATGTTTTTACAAATTAAATGCATTGCATTTGAAATTGAAATATCAACTACATTATCATCAATTCATTGTATGAAGATGTTTTTACAAATGAAATGCATTGCATTTGAAATTGAAATATCAACTACATTATCATCAATTTATTGTATGAAGATGTTTTTACAAATGAAATGCATTGCATTTGAAATTGAAATATCAACTACATTATCATCAATTCATTGTATGAAGATGTTTTTACAAATGAAATGCATTGCATTTGAAATTGAAATATCAACTACATTATCATCAATTCATTGTATGAAGATGTTTTTACAAATGAAATGCATTGCATTTGAAATTGAAATATCAACTACATTATCATCAATTTATTGTATGAAGATGTTTTTACAAATGAAATGCATTGCATTTGAAATTGAAATATCAACTACATTATCATCAATTCATTGTATGAAGATGTTTTTACAAATGAAATGCATTGCATTTGAAATTGAAATATCAACTACATTATCATCAATTCATTGTATGAAGATGTTTTTACAAATGAAATGCATCGCATTTGAAATTGAAATATCAACTACATTATCATCAATTCTTGTATGAAGATGTTTTTACAAATGAAATGCATTGCATTTGAAATTGAAATATCAACTACATTATCATCAATTCATTGTATGAAGATGTTTTTACAAATGAAATGCATTGCATTTGAAATTGAAATATCAACTACATTATCATCAATTCATTGTATGAAGATGTTTTTACAAATGAAATGCATTGCATTTGAAATTGAAATATCAACTACATTATCATCAATTTATGGTATGAAGATGTTTTTACAAATGAAATGCATTGCATTTGAAATTGAAATATCAACTACATTATCATCAATTCATTGTATGTAGATGTTTTTACAAATGAAATGCATTGCATTTGAAATTGAAATATCAACTACATTATCATCAATTCATTGTATGAAGATGTTTTTACAAATGAAATGCATTGCATTTGAAATTGAAATATCAACTACATTATCATCAATTTATTGTATGAAGATGTTTTTACAAATGAAATGCATTGCATTTGAAATTGAAATATCAACTACATTATCATCAATTCATTGTATGAAGATGTTTTTACAAATGAAATGCATTGCATTTGAAATTGAAATATCAACTACATTATCATCAATTTATTGTATGAAGATGTTTTTACAAATGAAATGCATTGCATTTGAAATTGAAATATCAACTACATTATCATCAATTCATTGTATGAAGATGTTTTTACAAATTAAATGCATTGCATTTGAAATTGAAATATCAACTACATTATCATCAATTCATTGTATGAAGATGTTTTTACAAATGAAATGCATTGCATTTGAAATTGAAATATCAACTACATTATCATCAATTTATTGTATGAAGATGTTTTTACAAATGAAATGCATTGCATTTGAAATTGAAATATCAACTACATTATCATCAATTCATTGTATGAAGATGTTTTTACAAATGAAATGCATTGCATTTGAAATTGAAATATCAACTACATTATCATCAATTCATTGTATGAAGATGTTTTTACAAATGAAATGCATTGCATTTGAAATTGAAATATCAACTACATTATCATCAATTTATTGTATGAAGATGTTTTTACAAATGAAATGCATTGCATTTGAAATTGAAATATCAACTACATTATCATCAATTCATTGTATGAAGATGTTTTTACAAATGAAATGCATTGCATTTGAAATTGAAATATCAACTACATTATCATCAATTCATTGTATGAAGATGTTTTTACAAATGAAATGCATTGCATTTGAAATTGAAATATCAACTACATTATCATCAATTTATTGTATGAAGATGTTTTTACAAATGAAATGTATCGCATTTGAAATTGAAATATCAACTACATTATCATCAATTCATTGTATTAAGATGTTTTTACAAATGAAATGCATTGTATTTGAAATTGAAATATCAACTACATTATCATCAATTTATTGTATGAAGATGTTTTTACAAATGAAATGCATTGCATTTGAAATTGAAATATCAACTACATTATCATCAATTCATTGTATGAAGATGTTTTTACAAATGAAATGCATTGTATTTGAAATTGAAATATCAACTACATTATCATCAATTCATTGTATGAAGATGTTTTACAAATGAAATGCATTGCATTTGAAATTGAAATATCAACTACATTATCATCAATTCATTGTATGAAGATGTTTTTACAAATGAAATGCATTGCATTTGAAATTGAAATATCAACTACATTATCATCAATTCATTGTATGAAGATGGTTTTACAAATTAAATGCATTGTATTTGAAATTGAAATATCAACTACATTATCATCAATTTATTGTATGAAGATGTTTTTACAAATGAAATGCATTGTTTTTGAAATTGAAATATCAACTACATTATCATCAATTTATGGTATGAAGATGTTTTTACAAATGAAATGTATCGCATTTGAAATTGAAATATCAACTACATTTTCATCAATTCATTGTATGAAGATGTTATTACAAATGAAATGCATTGCATTTGAAATTGAAATATCAACTACATTATCATCAATTCATTGTATGAAGATGTTTTTACAAATGAAATGCATTGCATTTGAAATTGAAATATCAACTACATTATCATCAATTCATTGTATGAAGATGTTTTTACAAATGAAATGCATTGCATTTGAAATTGAAATATCAACTACATTATCATCAATTCATTGTATGAAGATGTTTTTACAAATGAAATGCATTGCATTTGAAATTGAAATATCAACTACATTATCATCAATTCATTGTATTAAGATGGTTTTACAAATGAAATGCATTGCATTAGAAATTGAAATATCAACTACATTATCATCAATTCATTGTATGAAGATGTTTTTACAAATGAAATGCATTGCATTAGAAATTGAAATATCAACTACATTATCATCAATTCATTGTATGAAGATGTTTTTACAAATGAAATGCATTGCATTAGAAATTGAAATATCAACTACATTATCATCAATTCATTGTATGAAGATGTTTTTACAAATGAAATGCATTGCATTAGAAATTGAAATATCAACTACATTATCATCAATTCATTGTATGAAAATGTTTTTACAAATGAAATGCATTGCATTAGAAATTGAAATATCAACTACATTATCATCAATTCATTGTATGAAGATGTTTTTACAAATGTAAAATTACTTAATACATCAATAACCCCACTAGAAATCTTAATGCAAAAAAGGGGTTCATTTCGGCTTACAAAAAATTGGCTTTTGGTAAAGTTTCAACACTGATAGAGGATGAATGTTGTATAACACTATCGTCCACCCTGTTTCCTTGCAATTAAGATTTCTCACACCCACCGTAGAACCAATGTCTATATAAATATTGACTCTGTTACTTTACCATGCATACGTGATAAAGTCCACACGTGGAGGAAATACTGAATCAAACCATGTCTGCGTTCATCTCTTTTTGTTCTAATTAGTTTGTCTTTTGGCTTATATAATTTTTCCATTTCATACCTGTACATTCTGTAATATACCTTACACATTCACACGCATATATATATATATATATATATATATATATATATATATATATATATGTATATAATATTTAAAAGGAGCTTATCTTAACACAGTGTTAAAATAAGTCCCTTTAAAATAGTTGTTATTGTTATGAAGCTCTATCTGAAAGAATATCGAGCCCTTTATGCGTGCAAGATTAGCTCTCTGTTCTGACTCAGAGACGTTGATTTCTCATGTAATTGACACATACATTAAATATAACGAAGCATTAATTTTCGATTTGGGCCTGCTTCCGGCTTGAAACCTATGGTACCGTGTTGATTTGACCTGATCTTCTGTAACATTATTAATAAATATATATTATTATTAAATAATTGAACACTGTTGGATTTTTTCTACAAAACAAAATTCCCTCTCTCTCTCTCTCTCTCTCTCTCTCTCTCTCTCTCTCTCTCTCTCTCTGTTTTTTTGCATATTGTGTGTGTTGTGAAGTAGTCCAACAGTAAAAAGAAGAAGTCAAGTCGATGCTGGGTTAAGATAACAAGTGTATTAACATAAAAGGTACAAAGGTAAGGAAACTGACTGGCACTCGGCTAGACAGTTACAATACTGTCCTTTTTCTTCCTGGTGATTGTCTACTCGCACTATTTATAGTGAGAACCGGTGTAGTTTCTCTTCTGTTAGAACGGCCGGTGTAACAGTGTGTATTCTTGTTTATCTATTTATTATTTCATTTGTTTATTATTATTAAAATTATTATTTTATTTATATTGGCTATACCGATTTATTTCTCTGCATTTTAAATTACGTCATAAACATTCCTCCTGCATTTTCCTACTTTTTACAAAAGATCTTTCTGGGTGGAATTCTCGGGTATTTAGCGTCCAATACATTTTGATGTTTTTAAATTTTTAAATTGTAATAAATTATTGTCAATTGTCAATTGACGTCATCAAAATTCTTAACAAAAATTGCGTTTCATTATTTTTTTAACAAAACGATTCGTTTTGGCGTCTATTTTTCGAATGTTGTGTGACTTTGAATTTTCTTCATAATTTATAGTTTCGTGTCTTTTTTTCTCCTCATCAGTAAACTTTATGACTAATTTAAACGTGTTTCCTCCATAGTGCTACATACATGCATGCGCGCATGTATAAAAATCGAAATGTTAACAGTTAGAACATTCAAATAAGTTTCAATAAGGGTTAAATTTTTCACAGAATCTAAAGACACCATTGAAATTTTCTTTAGATTCTATCTAGAGCCACTAGGGTCAAGTATCGGTTAGATCCATAAAACAGCTGAAATATATTAGAACATAAAGAAACGAAATTCATTTCTTAAATAGATTTTTTCGTTTCACAAAACAAAAAAATTAAACAATGACTATTTCAGTAAAGAATTTATTTTTTTAAAATTTATTTTTAAAAAATTTATTTAAAAAAAATTTTTTAAACTAATTTAAAATAATTTTTTTTTAAATTTATTTTTAAAAAATTTATTTTTAAAAATGGTTTGAATATTTAAATAATTATTTTTATTGATATTTTTAAGATTTAAAATAATTACATGAAAACGTTTTACAGCTGTCTGCGAAAGAAATACAACGTCCAGACTAAATCAACTTCATTTTCTTATACGAATCTAATTTGATATTATTTTTTATGTGTAAATAAAACAATATTTTAAATTTTAGGGAAAACAAACTTTCGCATAGAAGTTGATTGGAAAAGTTGGCAAAATAGCAGATAACATCGTCTCTTGAACAGATAAAAAAAACATTGAAAATCTTAAATAAAATAAAATAAACTATATTTATATTATATTGTATACTATAAATGTACAGAATATCATTGGGTTGGACGCAAAAGGACATAGTGTTTCTTGTTCCATCTTGGACAATGCAGAGGGGTGTGTTCCTGCTAGTTAATCAATAAAAAATATAGTATGCATTCAGTGTATAACATTATGAGTCAGAATGCAGGTTTTTAACCTGGATCGTCTGCAGACAGGTTTGAGATCAAAATCAAACGAACAAAAGAATTATTTTTTGAAAGAAATGAACAAAGCGAAAAATATTCCTTGTGTGTAATGTACCCCAACCGCTCCTAGCGTCGGTAACGTCACCAATTTGGCCGTTCCTGAGTTCGGTTGATCACCCGGTACCGCTCGGGAAAAGTTGCCGCTCCGATGAAAGTCGCAGATGTCGAAAGGCCTCGTCCAGTGATTACTCACTCCCACGCTTTGTTTGATAGATCAGTGGGTAATTATTTGTGTTGGGTCAGAAACTTAGTAGCAGTGCGAAGCGAAGGGTCATTTCAAGCAGAATAAGTAAAAGAAAAAAGAAAAATCTTCATGTTGAGTTTTTTTTAGAAGAAGAATTATTTGGTAAAGAAGATAGAAGAAAAAAAACTTGTATAATTACAAGTCAAAGATAGTTCTATAATTCCTAACTCCTAACTGTGTTTTTGGATCGACGCTCTTAATGTTAATGGGCGATGTTTAGGTTGTTAGCGGGATTGCCTAAGTCCCGGGGGGTCCATCTCAGAGCGACGTGGATTCGGTGGGGGAGCAAAATGGAGTCAAGTCTCTTTTAACTATGTGTCTCGGGCCGGAAAAGTCTCAACACGCTCCGGGTGATCATGATCTAGACACATCAATAGCCAGTCTGGAGGAGGGTCCGTCTCCCACAGACGTGGACATCGGTGACAAGCAAAAACGCCTGTTACGGTTCGCCTTATATTGAAATCAGTTGGACATGCCCCGCCTAACTCCTAACAGAATTTATTCAGAGAACAAAAGAAAAAATGTTGCCTCATTATCGTTCTCTCTTTCATATTTAGGATTTTCAATCCGCGCTTCTATCCCTCAGCGCTCTCTAGTACGAGGAGGAGGGCCCCCCTCCTATTAACAGAAAACAGAAAAATGTAATTTCACCAATGGCCGTAAGTCTTCTTAACTAACATCCACCGAAACCAACTTGTCGGCGAAATACTTGATCTGCTGTTATCGGTTCAGATCACACCTGTCTCGTGTACTGGTTACGACTTGGTGCAGCAAGTGACATTTTCTCCAACCAGGCTAGACATGGTGACAACTGTCTCCACAATCCTTGTGTTCGTTATCAAAAGGAACAACTTATTCACTTTTCTGACATCAAATCTTATTTTTCCGGACCCATCTGTTTTCTATATTGGCCGTTATTTCAGCAACCACAGTGGCGTCTAGGCTAACCAACCTAGACTGACGCGCGCCATCATCTGCTTTTATCGGTTTTTGTTTAATGAAAATATCGATGTCTTTCCCTGTTAATTCATACTAGTGCGATACCCTGGTCGTCGAACTTCGTAGGATCACTTCTAATTCATACTAGTGGTGTATTTTGGTTTTCATCTTCCGTAGGTCCGTTCAACATTGTCACACTTGTCCATGACGGCCTCACATAATAGTATTGTCCGAGAAAGCGGTGAATTTGAATCGGGTAAACTGCTGACCTCAGAAAAGAGATCGGATGACGTAAGCAAATGTTATTTAACATGTGCACTGTTGAGGCCAAGGACAGAAAAGGCATAACATGTGGTTGGTCTTGGCCCTCTGGGCGTCTGAGAGTCAGTTTGGTTTTCTGGTGGCTTACAGGAGTTCGGTCTGTGTGTCTCTCAAAGTAGGATGGCCTCTGGCATATGTGTTTTGATTTGGCCAGGAAAAAATTTCTCATTTTGGTAAGTCTGTTGTTCCAAAAGAGTAACAGAGTTTTGTTTGGCAGGAGGATTCTTCTGTTTCAGCATTAACTGAGACCACACGGTTGACTGGTGTCAAAATCGAAGAACAACATTGGACTGGCACAATGAGCTAACGGTCTCTGTCTGTGCATTCCAATGCCTTTCGCTTATTATAATCACTATTTGTTGTATGTTTTTATTTTATAAATCTTTCTTTCTCTCTCTTTCCCCTATCTTCTTTCTCTCTCTCTTTCTCATTCCATCTCTCTCATCCTTCTGATTAAGTGTGCACGGTGACAAACAAGCAAGGCAAGAACAACATCATCAGTTTTAGTTGTGTGTAGATACAATAATGGAACAAGAAAACTGCTTGTTATTAATATTTCGTTTTTCTCTTTTTCAGTTAAAAATAATCAACCATTTGCAAGACACTGATCTTAATGGCAGTCAAATGGCTAATGATGGGTCGTTCTTTCTTCTATTCTTTTAGATTTTTGCTTAATGTTGAATAGTGATTTTATCTGGATCCCCACGTGTGGATCGTGCAGTCATCTTGGATTTCATTCTTCCTAATGACTGGACAGCGTGGATGACTTTTGAATGTTTGCAGATGTTAATTATTTTTAGTATATTTTCTGTGAGACTGTAGTTACTTTAGTGTTTGAATATTTTGTGTAGTTTATCAAATGGAGGTTTGAAAAATCTTTTTCCTTTGATTTGTTTTTACATTTTTTTTATTATACGGTTGATTAATTTGAGTTTTGTTAATCATCGATAAACGAATGTGTTCAGCTTGTTACAATAGTTATTATTGATTTATCGTGCACAGAAAAAAAACGTTTCCTACAAACTGAAACCTGTTTCGAATAACAGAAAAGTATATAAAGGGAAGCGTTGAAACAAAAAACAGTTTTACAATATCAGTGTCACCAAAGTAGAAGATCAAGTACAACAGCTGGTTGCAAACTTTTAGATCGGCTCAGATTTGTCACTGATAATGATACAATTAGATACCATGGAAGTTCACAAGGAAAGTAACAGCTTTATATTTGTAACAACTGCTTTATTGCTAACTAGCTGGGCTACCCGGCATCGCCCAGGGTCCTAATTTCCATAAATTGCGTGGAGTACAGAAAATAATAAAGGTAAAACAAAATAATATGTTCAATATTGTAATTTGAAATGTCTAAGTTCATTTGTGACAAAATCAGAGTAAAAATGATTATGCCCCAGGTGAGGTTCGAACTCACAGACTCTGTCACTACAAACGGCATGCTACGGGGCAAGTACGACATGACAACACTATTAATTCAATACATAAAACAGACTGTCTCCCTCTCTCTCTCTCTTTCTCTCAATCTCTCTCCTCTCTCTTTCCCTCTTTCTCAACAAAAGGCAGGAGGGAAAAGAAGCAAAATACATGAAGACTGTTTTCTCTCTCTTTTTCAGTTACAGGTCTGCTGCTGCTGCTATCTAGGTCATTATTGAAATATATATCACTTTTAAAAATCTTCCGATATGAATAAATAATTTTTTGAAAAAAATTAAATCTAAATACACTTTTTTGTTGTTAAGAACATGGACGAATGTTCCACAAAAGAAACTGGTGAATCTCAAAATCAAATTTTGATTTTGTAGGAAAAAATTAATTAAGCACGCAAAATTGAGAAACAGACTCGCTTTACTTGTCAATTGAAATGTAATCAAGCATTGTAAGATGTTGCTCTTTGACACATTTTGATGTAAGATAGTATACCTGACGTTTATGATCATGTACATATTTGGTGGCTATGTTTGTTTGCAAGGATATAGCCCCACGACTCTTAGGATCCTTTGGAAAATGTCACTCAGAAACAACCACATGAGAGAGCAGACAAGGTTCTTTCTAGAAGGTGTAATTACCACTTGAGATAACCGCAAACCAATGGGATATATTTTAATGTGTGAAATACGATCTAATGCTGCACTTACACTCTTTCCTTCTTTCCTTCTTTCCTTCTTTCCTTCTTTCCTTCTTTCCTTCTATGCCAGTTGGAATTCCAAGAGACACTGGAAATATGGGGTGAGATAATTTAACACAGATGCTAATGTCTAAACAATCAAATTCTTCCAATCTTCCACCATCATTATCAATCATCGCGGTGTTGTTTTATCATCCACCTGACACTCGTTAACCCTTATCCTCGAGTGGCTTTTAGTAAAAAAAAAAAAAAATTAAAACATTCGCCGAATCTTGAAGAAGAGGGAGAATCTGGTTGCTGGGTTGGACAAAGGTGAAGGCAGTTGGGGTTCATACTAGAGATGTGAGCTAGGTGTTTTGATCAGTTTGTTAGGATTTTTGTTGCTATTATCGCTATCTTCAGGTTAGGAAAATAAAATCGATTGTGTCTAGATTACGTCAACTCAAATTTTTTAAAAAATGATTAATCGCTAACAACACGGTTTTCATTTCAATAAAACCTGTGTTGTTCCAGCATAACCACGGCTGGTATGAAAATCGAATCCTATTGATTTTGGGCAGGACATACACATTCACAATGATCAAAGACCTCAATTGGATGCTATGATGGCAACGTCCTTGACTACACTTGGCACATTCTCTTATGCCAGCATTGGTATAGCTAGGTTGGCACAATGATGATTGGGTCTGAATTAGGTGTCATTCTATTGTAGGGAGAGCGCTTTGATCTGATATACATTAGACTAGTTGTTAGCCAAGGCTTTTTTCTTCTTCCCAGCTACTTCAACTCAGTTGAATAGACATGATTCGAAGTCAATACATGTACGTGTGCAGTCAACAGAAAATCTCAAAATAGCTTTTAATAAATTAATATTCTAATATACAGTTTTAATTTTGCATTGTCCTATTTTCTTATATATACACAATATTTTAGGCGATAATAAAACGTCTGATGTCGCTGAATTGCTGTGAACAGATACTACACTTTGAGCTTAGCCAAAAGGTCAAGTAACCATAAAAATAATATTTTTATAGCAAGGCATTTTTAAATGAATGAAAAAAAAATGATTTAATCTATTATTATATCATTTTTTAATAGGGGTGTGTAGTGTAGTATCGGTTTTGTTGTCATGAGACCGTCATCCCAGGAATTACCTCCTCCTTTTTTAAGAGGGTGGGAGTACTCCTCCCAGGTATTACATTCTCATTTGGAGAAAAGGGTAATGTAGTATCTGTCCTATTGTTATGAGACCATCTTCCCAGGGACTACCTTCTCCTTTTTGGGGAGTGGGGTGGGAGGTAGTGTAGTATCTGTGCTGTTGCCATGATACCATACTCACAGGCATTATCTTCTCCTTTTATAGGGCGATTCTCCCAGGTATTACCTCCTCTTTTTGTGTGTGTGGGGAAGGGTATAGTATATGTTCGTTCTTCATGATACCATCCTTCAACGATTCCTTTTTTGAGGAAGTATCTGTTCTGTTGTCATAATATTATCCTCCCAGGCATTAACTCTTCCTTTTGAGGGTGAGGGGCCTCCGTGTTGATACCATTCACTCTATCATTACTTCTTTTGGGGGTCATTTTAGTATATATTCGTTCACTATGATATCGTCCTTCTAGGCAAGCAAAATTATGCGACTGGTGAGAGCATAGATATATATGAGGGTAAAAAGCCCGAAACAATATCGTCTTTAGGTAAAAAAAACACTTTGATATTTACTAAAAAAATATTTATAGTTAAAAAAAAAACCTTTAAAGATGAAATAGCCTTGAAAGTAGAGCACCATGAAATTGAGAAAGTCTGTTGTCATTCACGACAAAGCGAGTTCCGCACTAGCGCTGAACACTGCGGACAGCAATAACACTTCCCCCTGCCTCCCCGGGGAAATGTATCTTAATTTCAATTACTGTCTGTGTTGATTGTCGGTCGCCGAGTGCTCCTGAATGTTTGTCTCCTGATTCTAGCCTGAATCTATGAACTGCATTCGATCCCATGCGACTGCCTGCAACCACCACTCCTGCCCTGATTAGAATAAAAAGCCTGAAACGATATCGTCTATAGGTAAAAAATATTTATAGTATATATATATATATATATATATATATATATATATTAGTGGTACCCATGTTCTGGTGTTGCCTTTTCAAACTAGAAACTCAAGAAAGTCTTTCCCCCACCTATGAACCCCTATTATTAATTTCATTTTATCTTTTTTACGTTGTGTAAATATAGATTTTCACGTTATAGATAAAAGCTTTGTTGTTTATGGATGTTCGACCCAAAAGCAGACCCCAATATTTATCAGCATCCCAAATGTGTATTTAAGTTGATGAAACGATAATTTGGATGGAATGCTGCTGCTTCTGCTATCATCATCATCATCATCATCATCATCATCATCATCATCATCATCATCATCATCATCAAATTATTATCATCATTATTATTATTATTAAATTATTATTATCATTATTATTATTATTATTATTATTATTAGCATCATCATCATCAAATCATCATCATCATCATCATCATCATCATCATTATTATTAAATTATTATTATTGTTATTATCATCATCATCATCATCATTCTTATTATAATTTTCTTCTTTTTCTTAACATATACCGTAGGGTTCTCCTTCTACATTTTAGATTGGTGTTCTTTTGCGTATTTTAATTCATTAATGACAAATGTAATTAACTTTTAAAATCATAGAAAATAATGAAATCGCTGGCAGCCATTTCTTAAATAAATTTATGGGTTAAACGAAACCAGGTAGTTTTCCCAGGTAGTAAATGCCGACGTTCCAGTTTTCAATTGCAAACTAATGCCTCCCATTTTTCGAATTTTTCTAAGATAACAGAAGCACAGAAACTTACAGCAATTAGCAATACTTAATATGTTGTAGAAATTAGCTTAACAATTATAGTTATCGGCTGAAATTGACTGTCCTTGCGTGCAGATTGCAAAATAAAAATGGCGTAGAAGAACAGTTATGGAGAGATTAATGATTTTATTTTACGAAATCGGGATTGTGATGTCTACAAAAAAAATATAAAATTATATTTATAAAAAGTAAATAATAGAAAAAAAATAAGCATAGGTTTTGTAAGGCTTTTGTAAGTCGATACAGTTTTATGCTGAACGACACTGGCGTTGTTAGGTCATAAACGGGAAAATTCCACCATATACAGAATAATTTTTTTTTTAAAAAAACGAAACAGTATTTTGTTGCAATAAACGTGTTCAAACGAAGAAGATGAATTGAGTTGTCAGAATAAAATATATATTGGTCAGAGGCAATGCTATATCGGTTTAAATTTGAGAATCTGACTAACTTTTTATACATATAAAGTTAGTGTGAAAGAAGTTAAACAGAGCACATAATATAAATGTAATTCTAATGGTTAAACTGCTTAGATTTACATTTATATATTCTTGATCTTGAGAATTCTATCGTGCATGAATAATCCTGCTTATTACATCAGTGTAAAAAAAACTTTTATGTAGTCGTCACATGTTAAGACAGGCTCCAATTTTAGGAGTTTTTTACTCATTGACTGCAACCACCACCACCCCCCTCACACTTCCCACCCGGATATGCTCACATTGTGCACGTTCCAGGGTTAGTAGGTTGCATTTAATACCTTGATACATTCTCCTAAATACACAAATCCAGTTCTCGTCTTTGGAGACCTATAAAGTTACAGGTGACTCATGAAAGGCAGTTGAATATTCAAAAGTGATTTTGAATATTCAAAAGTGATTTTGAATATTCAAAAGTGATTTTGAATATTCAAAAATGATTTTGAATATTCAAAAGTGATTTTGAATACATATCCTGCACACACTGTACATATACATTCACACTTATAACTTAAGGATTGCCCTGACACGCACGTACACGACCCCTGGTAAAAAATAAGCATAAATGTGAGACAAAACCTGTTTTATTAAATAACTCAATTTTCTGGCCTCATGAAACACACACTGCAAATGTATTAAAATAAAATGATTTTAATAATCGAAAATTTTTCAACATAAATTAGAGTAAAAATATGGAAGAAGCAAATTTTTAAACTTAATTTATTTTTATGGATTAAAAATAAGCGAATAAACCTTTTCAAAAGATAGTGAGTCCAGATTTTCGTCAAGGATATATCAAGGGAGGCGCAAGAGCGCTCTATCCCTTAATAGACTTCACGAATGGCCTATGCTGGAAATCTCATTTCTTTGATCAATCATAACTCAAAAACCAATAAACCAAATTAGTTAAAACTTTGCACAAAATTTTTATTTAAGTACGTGAAAATATTGGGTAGACATGATGGGTTGATGGGAAGAAGTAGTAGCCATTACTGGGCGCGCAGACCCGAGGTAGTGAACACAAAAGGGACATAAAAAACAATAACTCTCTCAGTGCACTTTTCTCCCATGCATTAGAGCACGGTCATGCTTTCAAATTTGAACAAGCCAAAATCACCAAATACATCCACAACAAAGCTCGGCGAAGACTACTAGAAACCGCATTGATCACAGCCTCCAACACCATTAGACAACGAAATGGCTTTTATAATCTATCTCCCTTAATAAGCAAAATTATCCTCACTGAACAAAAACTCAACCTAGATCATGGCTAACCTCTATTTTTTTTCTCTTCGCTCTCTGTTATACTCACATACCAGTCTCGGCATACACACTCACACACAACCCCCCCCCCACACACACACACACACACATACACATTTTCATTCACCACGAATCCAAACTTAACTTACTCATTCCACACATTCTTAACATAGCCAGCCGGTCAAAACCTACTACTCACCAAAAATTGCATACCTACCCACAACAAAATCACCCCGCTCACCCCCTCACCCATTTCACCCTTCCGACTACTTCTCCCATACTCTTACCCACCTACCCCTCCCACTTTCAAACCACCTTCATTTTTTCAAATCTTTTCTAAAACACTGACATACCCACACACCAAAATCACAGAGCCTCCCCCCTCCTCTTTCCCTCACCCCTCCACTTCTTCACTAACAGCCACCCACATTATTTCCGTTCACCCCCACCCCTCCACTTTTTCACTCAGAACCATCTTCATTTATTTCATTCCATGCTACCGACTTCACTAAGCCCAGACCTCGGGTCTGCGCACCCAGTAATGGCTACTACTTTTTCTCCTCAACCCATCATGTCAACCCAATATTTTCACGTACTAGCATGACATTTTTCTTCAAATTATCATCCTGAGGAAGTCTTACAAATAAAGACGAAACGTTGATGAATATATAAAAAAAACATCCTTTTTGGTTTTTCCTTTTTCATTTCCCATATATATATATATATATATATATATATAACAAGTGCCCCACACGCGTCTCCACATCATGGAATCGTTGGCACCTCACACACAGGTGTATGATATCCTGATCGCGGTGCCAGATTGTGAACCCCACTCGTGAACAGATCTTGCAAGACCGTGAACACTCTTCAGCCGATCATCGTAGTGGCAATAAAAAAAATATGTCGATCGAAATTCCTCTAGGCTGGAATGACGATGATGACGATGACTTCGTCGATCCTCGTCGTCTCGTCCAACTCCCACGTTGAAACTGTTTGAGCGATTACTGAGTGAACAGCAATCGGTTGGTTCTGTGGGAGCAAAAGATTATTCAAAACAGAATAAAGCGAACGGAATAATGTTCAACAACTTAGTCGGTTCTTTTTGTATGAAAGAGTTATTATTAATAACAATAAAAGAATTGATTTTACATTAGGTTGATGTCTACCGTGTTCGTAAAAGGCTGTTTGTGCTAAGCTACTTCGTTGTCTCTCCGTGTGTGTGTGAATCCGTTTACAATGGTTATTTAGTCACAAGTTACTATCTAAGGAAAACGATGGTGAGAATACTTCAGCCGATGTGTTCTATCATCGGAACGAGAAGGTCAAACGTCCGACCCTCTCGTTCTGTGGTCTCCTTTGTTCTGGCGTCTCGTGGTTCTCGCAAAACGTAATTTCTCTTATTGAGATGTCTATCACTACACTCTCCCTTTCTCCACCATATTCCTTTCTGTGTTTCTTCCTCTCTCAGGGGTTAGGAGGATGGTGTGAGGACGGGCGCCTCACCTTAAATTAACATCTGGTAAGCATGTGCTTTGTGTAGCGATGACCAGAATTGACACCCAACATGACTTTTCTTAGACAACCAGGCGCCTTAAACCAGTTTGTTTGAATAGCTGATTTCACGTCGAATATATACTGGTCTTATATCTCCATTTCGTCTCTATGCAGGGTCCAGCATCATCACTAAGATGCATACTAGCGCGTAACTAGGGTACCCGATCCCCATAGGCCCCGGATACTTTGTCACATATATATATATATATATATATATATATATAGAGAGAGAGAGAGAGAGAGAGAGAGAGAGAGAGAGAGAGAGAGAGAGACAAAGAGAGAGAGAGAGAAATGAAAGAAGAGAAATAATAGATTTGTCAATCTATTACATCTTCAGTTATTCAAGATAATAAAAGAATGTTTTTTCCTTTCCTTAAACCAGGCTTTTCAAAGAATGGTTTCTTATCATCAGAGGAATTTAAATAGATAGATAAGTTAGTGGGGAATAAACCAAAAGTCATAATTTGACAAATTTGAAAAAGTTATATAATGTAGATGTAAGTGGGTGAGAAGAGTGTCGAAAACGCAAAGGCCTGCAGATTGAGATGGGAATGCCGCAGCAAACAATAAATCAATAAATTTTTTAATTATATCCTACACATAGATATGGTGTTCAAAAAATATATGTGTAATATTAAATTAATTAACTGGTCAGTAATCAACTGTTTGTTGTAATAATATAATTTTTATTTTTCATTTTATTTGTTTATTCTTTTTATATAAATCTTATTTATTTATATTTTTTCATTTAATTTTTTTTCATTATCATATATTTAATTAAGAATATTGGTTGTAGATTTTCTTAAATTTAATTATAGAAATACTGAAATCTGTTACTAATTAAAGGACATTTATAGTCATGGACGGCGGCACCGGGGGGCAGGGGGGGGGGCTCAAGCCTCCCCCCTCCCATTTTACGGTCATCAATAATGATTTTATATATGCATGTGTTTAACCGGGCTCCTCCCACTTTTTAGGAGAGCCCCTCCCCCACTTTTATAACTGTCCCGCCGATCCTGATAGCCTATATTTAATTTTATCGAAGTGGGTGAAGCTAATTAAAATATAAATCTCAACCGTAAAACAAGGGGAATAACTCTGAGTGAGACTGAATTAAATCTTAGGATATCAGATTTAAATGTCCAATTTCTAATTTTTTTTTTTTTTTATATTTTAATCCAACATAAATTTAATATCATGTCAGACTTGAAACAGGAGTCTGTGGTTTAGGGTACAGATGCTTGAAATTAATTTTATAGATTCAGTCGACAAAAGTCCATACATTATTGTACCTCACAGAGCACATACTTAAAAGGCAAGTACAGAATCGACTACGAAATCTGGCGACGGATGATCTATATTTCATCTATATATTATTAGATCTCTATTTAATTCTACATAGAATCCCATGTTATGCATTTACTTATCACAATTATAGAGAGATATTATGTAAGGGAACATGTTCAAATTGGAGGGTACCATTTCGTAGGGTACGCTGTGCTGAGTTATTATTTTTTTAGCCCATACTTTTAATGGGCAAATACATTCTGAGCCACAAGCCGCCATAATTCTTATGGGTGTTTCTACAGAATTTGAACCGAACCAAACTGACTTTTGACAAACAAAACTTATAACTTAGTTTAGGGTGTGTTTAGGGTTAGGTTATGGTTAGATTAGGGTAAGGTTAGGGTTATGTTTAAAAAAACTCAGTTAAGTTCAGATTCTGTAGAAGTTTTGTTTTATGCATAAGATTGACAAGTCGAAGAGATGAATCTTCACATGAAAAGAATAAAACGCAAAGAATGGGTCTTTGTCAGAAATAAACAAATAAAAACGCAATTAATTGAACAGAATTTATTTACATAATGTACAAGTGTGAATTGTTATATAATAGGTTAAAAAAACGTTTATGGTTTAGTCAACAAAGTTGTGTTCAAAAAGTCAATTTTCTCTTCTTTTGATATGTGTGGGTAGCACGAAAACTTTGTTTCTTTGTGTCAAAAGCGATGCCCAATGTTAGAAACATAGGGTTAGGTACTGTTTCTTTTAACAATTCTTCTGTGGACTTACGCACAGACGATGAAAAAGTAGAAGAATTAGGGTTAGTTACTGTTTCTTTTAGGGTTGGGTTAGGGTAAGATACTGTTTCTTTTAGCAAATTTTCTGTGAACTTAAACACAGACGATGGAAAAGTAGAAGAAGAAGGGTTAGAGGACGTGGAAGGAAGCTGCTCAACAGGATACACTTCAGCAATGTGCTCTATATGGAGATGAAGAGAATTCTGAATTTTTGTCTCCACATAACTTCATGCAGGTAGCTGTCGATTAGATCTATGCAATATTTTCATCGCGTTTCCCAATTGTCGGCTGCTACAATTTTCGTTGGTTAACGTTTCGGCACTTTCTGACGGTTTACATAACCTGCCAGAATGTGACAATGAAAACATGGTTCGTAAACTGTATAAGTACCCTCAATCCTATAAGGTAGGAACTACCTTGGCAGTACCAGACTCGTGTTTGTCGAGATGAAGTATGGTCTATTTTGGTCTGAAAAAGTGCAGCCTTTCAGAAAGTACCTCCGCCTTTTGAGAAGTAGTTGGCTTACTGCTGATCGCATGAGGCGCTCCTATCGGTGAATGCCGATGAGACCGTTATTAACTACTTATTTATCCAGCCAGAGTTGCTGCTCGTTGGAGATGGCGAAGTCAAAGCTTGAATTCTATTTTGGTCCAAATTTTATAAGCTCACAATATAAGTTAATATGTTAGAATGGTTGTATGGATGAGAAAGGGGTATAAATTATACAATCCCAATCCAAAATGTAAAAGGTGTCCACATTTGTTCCAGGGTTGCACAAAACGGCCCGACAGGTTGAGTTCCTAGGAAGAAAACCCACAGATTGTCCCACGGAGATAAGTTCAAAGCACAACATTCATAATGGAGGAAAGATAGGGTTGAACTGACGCCTCCGATTCCTAGAGCACACACACCCAACTTGCAGAGGTCCGAATGGATATCGGAGTTGGCAACAGCAATGATAAGATGAATATAGAAAATTCTTATTAAAAAGGGTGGGATCTTTCGTATGTCCGGGTTGGTGTAGCTGCCCAAATCATTCGGAAAGATCAGCAACTCATCGGATATTTCTTCATCAACGGTTTGAATGATTGCTAATTCAAATAGGCATGCGCCTGTGAAGGCCAGTTCAAAAAAAAGCGTATATATTCTTATAACATGCATCCTCTTCTTCTTCAGCCAGAGATGAAAAAGGCTATCCAAGAAATATATAAAAGAAACTCTCCAAACAACATGTATAACTTCAGCGGACATCATGTCTTTTTGTTTAAAAACAAAAATACAGAGGTTTCCTAATGCCTCCATGCAAAACTAACACAATTGGTGATCAAACAGATACACACATTCACCCTTTATGACGTCACACTGTTTTTGTCACACTACAATTCAAACTTTATTACGTCACAAAGTTTTTGGCAATTACCATCCATCCTTTATGACGTCACAAAACACTTGGCAACTACCATTTTTTTTTACCATATTTTTATCTATAATAAATTGGAAGTTTTATTCAATCACAAATAAAAAATAAGAAATAAATATATTACACTGATCAATTCGGTGAAAAATTAAACTAAGATTAATAATTCAATAAATAATTAATAAATCCCTTATTCATCACTTGGACATTGTTTAGTTCAATATCGAGAAATCCCGATTACTTATATATAATCGTATCACAGTCCACTACCATTTATCGTCATCCATTTTCGAGTAAATTATCTTATTTTATTTTCTAAAATGGTAAAGCGTATTAAAATATGAAGAAATCATTTTGACGCACAATATACAAAAGAACAAGTAGTTTTAAAAGAAGATGTTATGCCGTAAAACAGAGATGGAGAAACCAGCCATCCCGTGTTCCATTATTGATGTTGTCTCATATGAACATCGAAACTATGCGTCTCTTAGAGGCCACAGGAAGTAGATAAAAAAAGACTAAAAAATTATTCTTTAAATAAAAATAAAATTTTATTTGGAACAAAAAACTCGGGGTTTTAATTCTACTTTTTTATTCGTGTGGTTGTTGGTGTTTATTATCGTGATGATTACTGATATATTCAAAACAAGCTAAACTGGCGCTGCACAATCTTTACATTTTGAATCTGATTCTATAATTAAAACATCCTCTTAGTCTAGAGAGACAATAGATTAATAATTCAATAAATAATTAATAAATCCCTTATCCGTCACTTGGACATTGTTTAGTTCAATATCGAGAAATCCCGATTCCTTATATATAATCGTATCACAGTCCACTACCATTTATCTTTAATAACGTCATCCATTTTCGAGTAAATTATCTTATTTTATTTTCTAAAATGGAAAAGCGTATTAAAATATGAAGAAATCATTTTGACGCACAATATACAAAAAAGGTAAGGTTGTCTGCGTGGGGAGTCTATAGTGAAGCCAGTGTTGTGTAATCCCGATCATGCCTCTCCTGAATCGGCATTGCTGGAGTCCAGTAGAAACTGGAAACAATACCAAAAGACTGGTATTGTTTCGGAGGCTCTTTTGCTTCATACTTGTTGTACACTCAAAGCCCCAGGATCTATTCCACCCTACTATTTAATCTATAGGTTAGGTGGAGGAAGGAAATATATGTATTCATGTCTTTTCAATATACATATATATATATATATAGGACATTTTTTGATAACTAATATAAGTTAGCTAAACATTTATCTGGAACAAAACTTAGATCTAATATACGGAACGTTTATGTTTTTGGCTTTTAAGGGAAGTGGGGTCTGATCAACTCTGCTGGGAAGCCATGAAATAAAATACTGTTTTGTTTTTAAATTCCCGAAACAGTTTTTCATGGTAAACAACTGATGATCCCTTAAATAATGTTAAGACTAGTGTAAATTCTTGGAAGTAAACTAATATAGTAACTACAAAAAATAAATTGACTTACATGAGTGATTTTCTACTGAACGACTTGGGACTAAAATGTTTTTTTGTTTGTTTTTTTTCCTTATATAGTTTTAATGGTTGAGAAACTTCCGAGACTATATATATATATATATATATATATATATATATATATATATTAGTGATGGGACGATTTCAAAATTTTTTCCCGATTCAGATACAATTACCAATTTCGATTCTTAAATTTCTAATATTTAATTAGAGATTTGTTGCTTTTTTTTTTAATTACTGTAAAACTCCTGTGTAATGTCAGCATATATTTTTGCAAACATAAAAAATACATTTAGGAGGTGCCTGTACTATAAAGAGTAAATCTTTCTAAATATTTTTTCTCCAATGTTTTCTTTGTAATTGATTGAAAATTGTGAGACAACTAAAGATTTATTTCTCTCTTAAAACAAAGCCGATTTGCATTAGTTCGTCGTTAGTTGATAAAATGCGCTTTGAATTTTTTCATGAACAAGTAAAAATAGTCAACGATTGGTATGAAAAATTAGAAAACGGTGTAGGAAAAACATAGTTAGCAAAGCCCCCTTCCCATGTTAAGAATGAGTTTCTAAATAATAATGTTACTATTTAGAAACCCTTCTTAACATGAGGAGGGGGGGTTGTGTTAACTATTCTGGGTCTTCCCCTCTATCAACGAATGTTTATATTTTTATCCTAATTATAAAGATTTGGTCTGTTATTGCCACTGTCAATATAACAGATATGTAGTGGATTGATTTGTTTTACTGTTAAAAGAAAAACAAGATACAGATAATAATAATAGTAATACTACAACTAATAATAATAATAATAATAATAATAATAATAATAAGAAGAAGAAGAAGAAGAAGAAGAAGAAGAAGAAGAAGAAGAAGAAGAAGAAGAAGAACGACTACATGGACGCTTTATAAGACTCACAAGCGATGAAGCCAATGAGAACAGCTGGGCATGGCTAAGAAAAGGACACTTGAACAGAAAAACGGAATCTCTGCTGACGGCCGCACAGAACAATGAGATTAGGACAAACTTTATTAAAGCAAAGATAGATAAAACCCAGGAAAACAGCAAATGCCGATTGTGTGGACAAAGAGACGAAACGATAAATCATATAATAAGTGAATGCAGCAAGCTAGCCCAAAAGGAATACAAGAACAGACATGACAGCGTGGGGAAAGAAGTACACCGGGAAATGTGCAAACAACTGAATTTCGAATATGCAAAAAACGGTACAAACACAAACCAGAAACTGTACTAGAAAACGAAAAACACAAAATCATATGGGATATGAATGTACAAACAGACAAACCCATAACAGCAAGGAGACCGGATATGATAATAATCAACAAGGAAGAAAAATCCTGCAAAGTCGTAGACTTTGCCGTTCCAGCGGACCACAGAGTGAAGATCAAAGAGACGGAAAAAAGAAGCAAATATACTGAACTTGCCAGAGAATTGAAAGGAATATGGAACACGAAGAAAGTCAGTATAACACCAATAATCATAGGAGCACTAGGAACAGTCCCCAAAAACATGGAGAAAAGACTAGGAGAAATAGGAATACAAAGGAATAACTGAGACCATACAAAGGACAGTAATGATCAAAACAGCTACAATCCTGAGAAATGTCCTCGAATGCGGAAACCAACCCACATAAGCAACGAATGGAGAACAAACACATGGAAGCACAAGACAACAGAACCGGGGGAAATACAACCGCACGAGAGAGGCGCAAGCATAGGCTAACGCCACGAAAATTATGGACAGAGGGTCGAAGAGGGAAAGCGCAAACCAGACCTCCACTGGAAGAGCGTGGACAGCTCTGGGACCTTGGGGAGGCTTGTTGCCACTCGGGCCCCAGAGGAGACCAATGGCCCTTATCACCGTAAAATCGTTGGTAGGTGGCTGTTGCGATACCGCAAGGTCATCAGAGGTGATGAACGAAAAGAGGTGGAGCATACTGGAAGTCTGAGGAGACTTGTTGTCACTCAGACTCCAGGGAATACCACAGGTTGTTGGCAGTGGGTGATCACTGACGATGACCAGTGTGATAACTCCTAGTGAGTAAGTAATAATACGACTACTAATAATAATTTAAAATTTGTAGATAAACCCTAACCTAACTTGGTGGAAAGAAAAAAAACAATTAATATAGAATTTAGAGTGGGAGATCAGTTTCGTATATAAATTTAACGTAAAATAATCATCATTTCTGGGTCATTCTAACTTTTTAGGGATGTTCATTAAATTTTTTTACCACTAACTCTTTAAAAAGATGGCTCCCGCCCACCACAAAAAAAAACGCACAGAATTTATCTTCTAGAGCAAAATAAACATTTTTGGTCAACTGCTCTAAAACACTAGAATGTCTCGGAAATGGGAAATCATTTTACATTAAATTTATATGTGAAATTGATCTCTCACTCTAAATTCTAAAATAATTGTTTTTTGGGGGGTTTTTCAGGGTGTTCGTAAAAAAAAAATAGAATCTCATTTTTCTTGGGGAGAGGAGGGGGTGGATGTAGCTTTAGCGGTGACTGGACAAAAGCCCATCAAAATAATTCAAACGAAAAAATGAATTAATTATAAAAATAATATTTTTAATCTTTTGATATTTAATTTTTTTAGAATAAATGTTTATCAGTAATTTTTTTATCCTGACAAAAATGTTTTTGATTTTATTTTTAAACATTTTTCCAGTACTTTGTAAATACTGCATTCTTATGAAATTATTGGTTCTTTTTCTTTTTTTTCGACAATTTGCAATTATAACTTTTTGTTGTGAAAGAAAATAAGGTATTATTAGAGTCCTGCACCCTTTGCTAATTAACCCCCCCCCCCCAAAAAAAAATGCGATTCTTCATTTTTTAGGTAATTACATGTAAACAGCCTGAAAAAGTTGATGGCAAAAATAAATAAAACAACAAAAAATCAGTTTTGCATATAAATTTAATGTAAAATGATCACCTCTTTTGGATTATACAGCATTTTAAGTATATGAAACCAATTTAATCTGTTTTAAATCTTCACCATGTTAATGTTCCTGATCAAATTTTAGTATAAAATATGTCATTGTTCAAAGTCATAAAAAACATGCTTCCTTCGTACTACTAATCCTAAGTCCGGGTGGTGATACGAAAAATAAAGCGATTAGTTAGCCAAATAACAACGAACGCTGCAATCACCAATAAAAATCATTACATAAAAATACATTAAATATTTAGGTGATAAAAATCGTACATATTTCTAGACGGAGCGTCTTGGTCCAGTGGTAGAACGCTGGACTATAGACATCAATTTCGAAGGTTCGATCTCTGTCTAAGTTAACTATGCTGATGACAGCTGTGAGCCAGAAACACGTATCCATGGATTACTTTTATGTACGTATAAAATAAATAAAAATATATATATTAACGAAAAATACGTCCTATGAAGTTAAGGGCGACTAATAATGCAATTTTCTGCATCTTAATCACTTAGGATGTGAGACAATCGAAATAATAGTAAGCAAAATAACAACGAACAATCACCAATAAAAATAATTACATAAAAATACATTATATATATACATATATACATATGTATACATACTTATATATATATATATATATATATATATATATATATATATATATATATATATATATATATATATATATACAGGGCTTTACGCGCTCCACTACTTTTGGAGCTGCTCCCGCTCCTGCTCCAAGTCCCAAAATTGGAGCTGGCTCCTCTCACGCTCCCCATTTTCAAAAAGGAGCCGCTCTTATAAAAGGAGCGGCTCTTTTTCAGCGCTCTATAATAAAAATGTACCTTCTTTCATAAACGTTCTATTCTGCCAATGAGTGGTCGAAGGACAGGGGCGGGCGTCAAAGGATCTCGTCAATATGGGTTGAGATGTCACTTTAAGTGTAGGACCATAAGATAATATTTGACAAAATCTCGCTAATATTTTGAGAGTTATAGGAAAACATGTCGGACAAAGTATAGGATTATACGTAAATTTTCGTTTCCTGAGAACAAGAAAACAATTTTGCTTTTTTAAATACATGGAAATTTTCTAAGAATTTAAAGCCAGTTTAAATGACTTTCTACTCGATAATTTATAAATTCCTTTCAAGTTTTGCACACACACGAAGTAATTGATGTTTTGTCAATTAAAATGGCTGACTTGTTTACGAAGAAATCTAAATGAATTATGATGGATTTAATCTCGTAACTTGATTACGAACCGGCTTGAAATAATAACATTATTAAGACAACGATTTTTTACATGGTGAGAATGGGGGGGGGGGGTGCTTTGTTAACTATTCTGTACTTTCACGTAACAATTTAATAAACAGAAGATATCGTAAAAATTGAATTTAACTTGAAAATTTTATGTAAAAAATAACCCGATCCAAACCTTTAATTTCGTAACGTAATTACGAACCGAATTGAAATAACATTATTTAGAAAGCCATTCTTAACATGGAGTGAGGGGGGCTTTGTTAACTTTTCTGTACTTTCACCTAAAAATTAATAAACAAAAGATATCGTAAAAATTTAATTTAACTTGAAAATATTATCTAAAAAATAGCCCGGTTCGTAAACTGCACAAGTACCAAAAAAATAATATAAAAAATATTCTTCACTGGGGAGGGGGTAGCCCCGTATTTACAAGTATATCTCCTGTAAAAACGGTTCTAAAATCTATTTTCAATCGATATTTATTCGATAATTGCCGAATTTTCCTACTTGGCCAAAATTGCCGAGTTTTCCATTGACGAATTTTCCGTTGCCGAGTTTTCCATTGACGAGTTTTCCTAAATTGTGTAGTATACATACATACTTCTATCCAGTCAATCAGACTATCTAGTCTAAGAGAAGAAAGACAACATAACTTTCACTAATAGGAACGGTATGAATCCACATATATCCTCCCCAAAGTTATATGAATTAAATAGTAGGGTAGACTGTACTCTGAAACCTTGATTGGGCAACTTACCTCCCCTATCTAGAGAGCTAATTTTCGGAGTTTTTATTCAACAGAAAGATAGCAGTGTACTTTTTAAAAGGGCCTTAGTAATTAGTTCAGGTCAGCTAGTAAACATTTTGAATTCTCTCTCTCTCGCCTCACTCCCGACCTGCACTCAGATTGTGTCAAAATCGTTCGTACCCCTAACTCAAATGTTTAATCTTTCCAAAGAAATAGAACGCTCAAGTCACTGACTGCAATAAAAACTTTAATGACACCTTTGATCTGTCTCATCGCTTGATAGCAAGTCGACTGGGTTAAGGGGGGGGGGGATTAACGAATAAAACAATAAAAAAAAAAGATTGTTAAAAACATTACAATTAAATCGTCTTCCACCTGAGCCTACTCCCTCTCTCTACCAGAGATATAAGTTTTTTAAATAATTCAGAGTAAACTCTGAGACTTTCTTTACTTTTACTTTATATTGCTGAATAAAAAACTAATGTTTAAAAAAAAATCAAATAATTTTGGAGCGAGGAGCGCGGAGCGATAAAACCACCGCTCTTTAGTCCCAAATCTAGTTGCTCTCGCTCAACTCCCGCTCAACTCCCGCTGAATATAAAATGAGCCCTCCTCTCCTTCGCTCCAGCAAAAAGGAGCGTGCTTCTGGAGCGCGCTCCTTTTTGGAGAGCTCCGTAAAGCCCTGTATATATATATAATATGAGACTAAAAGTATACTTTTAGAGAATTGAAGTTATACTAAAATGACTTAAGCTGAATATACGAGATAGAACAATTATAAAGATAAATGAAGGAAAAGCGATAAAGGTGTACGAGTGACAAATCTATTTTATCTTCGATTGTTCAATGCAAAGTGTGCTCGATAAAAACATGTTTGCTTTTTTTTCTCAAGCCAAGGCTTTTCGATTAAAATCTTATCCTCAGGGGAATTACATAGATTGATAAGTTGGCAGGGGAATAGCCAAAATTCAACATTTGAAAAAATTTAAGAAACAATATAAAATAATGGAAAGTAGAAGTGTGTGCGTAAAAAGGGTATCAAAATATGGAGTCTGTCCAGTTGGGAAAATGTCTGTTGCCAAAGAGATATATGAGAGAATACGACCTATCAGGTCTCAAAGGCCTAGAATGTACGGCTTACCCAAGGTTCATAAACCCAACATTCCTTTACGGCCTATTCTATCAATGTTGGGTTCTGCACAACATGCACTTGGTAAATGGTTAGTTGATATTCTTAAGCCCATACTTACTTTTTATTCGGACTATTGTATCTCTGATTCCTTCCAATTTGTGTCTTATATACACAAATTATCTCTCTCAAAGAATACCGAGTTCTTGACTTCCTTTGACATTAGTAGTCTGTTTACTAATCTACCTTTGGATGAAACCATTGGTATATGTGCAGATTATCTTTACCGTGGCCCCATAAAGTCTCCACAATTTTCTGAACGATTTTTTGTTGAACTGATGGAACTTGCTACTAAATCAGTTTCCTTCAGTCTCAATGATATAATGTATCGGCAAATTGATGGTATATCCATGGGCAGCCCTCTTGGTCCATCGTTAGCCAACATTTTCGTTGGATTTTTGGAAAACCAATTATTTTCCAAAGTGACCAAGCCAGCTTTCTACACACGTTACGTTGATGACACTTTTGCCTGTTTTCCCTCACAGAGTGATACTGAACAGTTTCTTCGTCTTCTTTGTGACTTGCATCCATCGTTGCAATTCACTATGGAGGTCGAGGATTGTGGTTCTTTGCCATTCCTCGATGTTTTAGTGTCTAAATCTGGTTTATCGTTTGAAACCTCTGTGTATAGAAAACCAACATTTACAGGCCTTTATCTAAATTGGTTTTCCTTCGCCCCAAGATCAAGAAAAATAAATCTTATTGGTACTCTCATTCATCGAGCACATGATTTGTTCACCAACACGACTCGATGCGGAACTTAGTGAAATTACTAATATTTTTCTTGCTAATGGATATCATAAAAAGCACCATTGCACGCAAAGTTGCTATATTTAATGGTGGTAAATTTATTGGCCCGTCACGTTGCCCTATTTATTTGAAACTCCCATGGTTGGGTTCTGACGGCCCTGACATTGTCCAAAGGATTTCTTCTTCTACTCAACGCTGTTTTCCAGCAACCATGTTGAGAGTAGTTTACACGACTCGAACCTTTTTCTCTTCTTTTCATAAGGATGTTTTGCCAGCCATTCAAAAGAATTCTGTAGTTTATAAATTCATGTGTCAGTGTGGAGCTGACTACGTTGGCAAGACATCCCAAAGATTAGAATTTAGAATATCCCAACACATACCACGTGATATTCGCTTACAAAAGGTTTCGAGATCATTCGGGAACTTTCAGGCACAGGAATCAGCCATTGGTAATCACCTCGTTAGTACAAATAGTTGTTTTGACAAGTATTCCGATGGGTGGTTTTCTGTTTTACACAGCGCCAGGTCGAACTACCATCTCAATATTATTGAGGTGTTAGTTATTAATAATTCTCGACCTAGCCTGTGTAGACAAAAGATTTTGAAGCATCAGTTAGAGATCTTTAATGATTCAAAGCCACCATAACATTGAGAGATTTACTTTTTTTTTCTTTTTTTTTCCTCTTTCAATCGTTTTCTCCAACTGAAACAATTTTTTCCCCTCATATCTCATTCGATTTTCTTAGTTTTTAATTTATCATTCTGACGTTTCCTCTTAGAGGGTCAGACGATAAGGCCTTAAGGAAAATTTTAACAATTTTCTTTTTTTTCCACCCGCCCGTTTCATTGATTAAAAAAATGTTTCCTCTGAAATTTATCCTACGATTTTGTTGTACGCGAAATTTACTTATATATATATATATATATATATATATATATATATATATATATATATATATATATATATATATTTATATATATATATACATATACATATACATATATATACATATATATATGTGTGTGTGTGTGTGATTCTAATGGTTACACTTCTTAGATTTACATTTATATATGTTCTATTCCTGATCTTCAGAATTCTATCATGCATAAATAACCCTGCTTATTACATCAAAGCAAAAAAGAGCTTTTTAAATCGAACAAGCTTTTATGTAGTCTGCACATGTTAAGACAGGCTCCAATTGTAGGAGTTTTTACTGGTTGACTGATTCCCACCGGATTTGCCCACGTTGTGAACGTTGCAGGATTGTAAGGTTGCATTTAATATCTCGATACATTCTCGTAAATACACAAATCCAGTTCTCTTCTTCGGAGACCTATAAAGTTACAATTGTCTCACGACAACAGTTGAATATTCAAAATCACTTTTGAATACATATCCTGCACACACTGTACATACACATTCACACTTATAACTTAAGGATCGCCCTGACACGCACGTACACGACCCCTGGCAAAACAATAAATGTGAGACAAAACCTGTCATCCTATAGTATCTACTAAATACCCAGAACCAATTACCCCGCCAACATAAAAAAGAACTTTACCTATCCACTGACAATAATTAGACAACATAACTATCATTTTATACCATATTCTATACTATACTTGATATAATTATCATATTCAATCTTCTATTTAATGAGAATCATAATTAGAGTCCATCACTAAGTATTGCCATCGAAACCATTATTACCATGTATTTGTGTGTGGGGGGTGTATGTATATATATATATATATATATATATATATATATATATATATATATATACATATTTATATATATATATATATAATTATTATTACTATCATTATTTTAATTATTATTGTTGTTATTATTATTATTTATTATTTTTATATTTTTATATTTATTTTTATATCTATTTCTATATTTATTTTTACTTTTTTATTATTTTATTTATTTATTATCATTACTACTTTTGGCTACCATTATATCTATTATTACCATAACAACCTCTACTATTATTATTAGTTTTATAAATTAATATTATTATTATTATTATTATTATTATTATTATTATTACTATTATCCTTATTAATACTACTATTATTTTTATTATTATCATTATCATTATTATAATAATAATTATTCAGATTATTATAGTTCCATTGTCATCATTATTATAGTAGATACTATAGGATGATAGGTTTAGTTATATATATATATATTATTATTACTATTATTAATATTATTAGTATTATTGCAACCAGTGATTTTTCTATTATCAAATAAATTATTTTTATTATCATATTTACAACAATTATGATTAATATTAATTGCTATCTTCTTTATTTTTATTATTATTATATTCTAATATTTCCTGATTATTTTTTATCCAACTATTGCTTATTATTATCGATTATTATTATTATTATTATTATTATTATTATTATTATTATTATTATTATTATATATTTATAACTATCATTACTTGCCATTTCTGCACCATTACCGAGATTATTATTATTATTATTAATATTAAAGTTTTTACTATTATTATCATAATTATTATTGTTTGTAGCAGTAGCAATGCAATATAACCACTTTTATTATTATTGTCAACACTATTGCTATAACGATAGTTATCGTAATCTAGCTTTTACTACTATTGTTATTATTAGTTTTGGTAGCAGGTGGTATTACCATTAGGGATATTGCCATTATTTTTTTTATTTTATTTTATTATTACTCTTATTATTATTTACTCACTAGGAGTTATCACACTGGTCATCGTCAGTGATCACCCACTGCTAACAACCTGTGGTATTCCCTGGAGTCTGAGTGACAACAAGTCTCCTCAGACTTCCAGTATTCTCCACCTCTTTTCGTTCATCACCGCTGATGACCTTGCGGTATCGCAACAGCCACCTACCACCGATTTCACGGTGATAAGGGCCATTGGTCTCCTCTGGGGCCCGAGTGGCAACAAGCCTCCCCAAGGTCCCAGAGCTGTCCGCGCTCTTCCAGTGGAGGTCTGGTTTGCGCTTTCCCTCCTCGACCCTCTGTCCATAATTTTCGTGGTGTCAGCCTATGCTTGCGCCTCTCTCGTGTGGTTGTATTTTCCCCGGTTCTGTTTTCTTGTGCTTCCATGTGTTTGTTCTCCATTCGTTGTTTATGTGGGTTGGTTTCCGCATTCGAGGATTATTATTATTATTATTATCATCATCATTATTATTACCACTTATTGTGTAAACAAAATTAATTTGTGAGTGAATTTGTTTAATTTATTAATTAATTATAATTTGATAAGTTTAAAAAACGGTTAAAACTAAGAACAAAAAAAAACAGTAGCCAATGTATTAACGACCTCTGACCCCCCAACACACACATACGCTGCTACTAACACTATCGCTGACTTAAACTTATGCTACGTGCCTTTTTAACCCTAGACTGATTTTGACACGTCCGATCGCATGTGTCTTCCTTCCCCACTTCTGACTCAATCCTAAACGACCTTATTTTATCTCTATCTATATATCTATCTATCTATCTATCTATCTATCTATCTGTCTTTTTATTCATCTATCTACCTTTTTTATTATTTCTCTCTCTTTTCACTTCATTTTATTTTATTTTATTTTATATTTTATACATTACCTTTTATATTTTATATTAATATTTTGTTTTTTTGACATCATTATTATTATTATTTATTATTTATTATTTATTATTTATTATTTATTATTTATTATTTATCATTTTTATTTTTTATTTTTTATTTTTTATTTATTTTTTTCTTCTTCTTGATTCTGATTCTTAACGGTCCAAATTTAAATTTTAAATTTCTTTTCTTTTTTCTCCATTTCATTCTTTCCAAATATGATCTAAGGTTAAGATCGGATTCTAACTCTTCCTGATGAGATCTCAGTTTATAATAGCTGTTGATCGATAACATCGACATGCCAGTGTCGCAGATTTTGTACATGTCTGTGTAAATAAAAATAATCATATATAAAAGGTCTATTAGATATTGAGCACTTTTTATAAATCCGGCTGAAATTCTTTGGATTACTATCCTGTGGATGTTTTACCTGGATTATTATTATTATATATATATATATATATATATATATATATATATATATATATATATATATATATATATATATATATATATATAACTAAAGGCTTTTTTTCTCAATATTTCATATTTGACTTAACTGATGAAGTGTTATATTTGTTTAAATAAAACTAACTATTTAAATATATTTTTGTGGGGGTTAAAAATAGGGGTACAGCTAAGAACGGTTTTCAATTTTTTTTCTAATATTATCTATTAAATATTTTTTTAATTATATACTATTGTTATTTTATTTTATTCTAACAGTGTCTTGGCTTTGGAAAATTGGCATTATTTTGAATTTTCCTCCGCTGCATGAGTGCACATGTTGGGAGACGAATAATTTACGGTTTTCTTTGATTTTATATAAAGATACTCTATTATTAAATGTTTTGGTCGCACCTATATAAGCTTCATTACATGTTGTACATTCTAGCACATAGACAACGTTCTTGGAGGTGCAGTTAAGGTCTTTTTTTATTGTGAATGTTTGTGTTGGGTGTCTAAATGTGTATGAGTTCCCCTCCATTATTATGGCACAGACCCCACATCTTTCCTTGTTGCATTTTGTGACCCCTTGTATTGTGTGTTGGTTGAGTTTAGATGAGGTTAAAATTTGTTTGAGGTTTTTTAGTTGGCGTTTGCTTTTTATTATTTTCATTGTTTTTAATATGTCGTTTAGTTTGTTGTTATGGTTGATTAGGGTTTGGTTTCTTGTTATTTCTGTGAATAATTCTGGGTTGTTTTTGTTGTGTGTAGAGATGTATACTAAATTTGTTCTTTGTTTCGTTTTTTGGGGATTCGTAATTGTTCTAATGGAATGTTTTCTGCTAGTTCTATACCTTTATGTATTATTTGTAGCGGGTATCCTCTTCTTTTTAAAGTTTTCCGTAGTTCCTCCAGTCGGACAATCCGAAGGTCTTTGTCACTGACTATAGTACAGATCCTGCGTGCTAGGGAATAGGGTATAGATTTAAGACTACACTTACTTACTAACACAAGAAAAGAACTTCATATTTAAATTTAATCCAGCATTAAACAGATAATAACTCTAACAACACACACTTTGATCACACTTTATCCACCTCTAGTTAAGTACAAACATAAATAACTATTTATAGTTGGAAGAGGCTATATTACCGGTCCCGGCAAAATAACGATTCCTGCGTTATTTTGCCGGTTCATGTATATTTAACTAAATTGTTAAACATACAGTGACGCCCGGCACAATAATTATTTACTAATGTAAAGGGATCGCTATTATGCCGGTTCATTATTTTTAAAAACCTAATTGTTATGGCCTTGCGAAAGAAAAGGTAATTAAATAAATAAGGGCAAATATTTAAAAACAATTTGTTTTCATCATCAGTTGTGTCGGTTAAAGAAATAAAAAAAAAATCGACCTGCCCTATTGTGTCGGTTAAAGAAATATCTGCTTATTTTTCATAATAGAATTAATGTTGATGAATTTTCCCAACATTACTAAGTCTGCTCTCGATTTAAGTAATTGAAATTTTCCTTAAGTTATATATAAGTTATATATAAAGAAAAAAATAAGCAACAAATAAATGTTACCAAGGGCAACATAAATTATTATTCTACCTACCTGTATAAGTTTATTTGTTTATTTTATTATTTATTTTGATAAATGATTTTTTTTATAAAAATAAATAATCAAATAAACAAATAAACTTATACAGGTAGAAGAATAATTTATGTTGCCTTTGGTAACATTTACTTGTTAAAAATGTGCTTTACAAAGGAAAGATTTTAATGTAAAATTCTCATTTTCTTTCTGAAGAAAAACTTCGATAATGTTAAAATATATAGAAAATCACTGGATTTAAACAGTTTCTATTTTAAAATGTTCTTTCAATGAAATCATAAAATAAGTCGTAATTTTGAAGAGTTCACTCCTAATCGAATCAACCGGAAGTAAAAATTAATTTTATCGTTATTTTAAAATATATTGTCGCTTAATAAAGTTTTAAATTATACAAAAAATCAATCAGGCAAAGATTAATTAAAAACAAACAAAAAAAATCAATCAGGCAAAGTTTTAAATTATAAATAAAATTTCGTTTGATAAAGTTTTAAATAATACAAAAAAATAATTTAAATAATAAAAAAAAAAGTAATTTATAGTTAAATAAGCACGAGCCGCCAAAATAACGTAAGACTCATTATTGTGCCGGGCGTCACTGTATGTTTAACAATTTAGTTAAATATACATGAACCGGCAAAATAACGCAGGAATCGTTATATTGCCGGTCACGGCAAAATAACGCAGGAATCGTTATTTTGCCGGGACCGGCAATATAGCCTATTCGTTTATAGTTATCTATAGACTGGAAAATTCTTATTCAAGGAAGATAATCTTAGTACATAACTTCTTATTACGCACTTCTACACAGCTATGAGTCGAATAGCAACTTGTGTTAAATGAATCATTTACAATAGACATTAAATTTGCACATTAAATACCGGACTATGAAATCGGCCAAACCAAGTTCAAATCTAGTTGGACCGTTTGCATTAACTTATCTTTTGCAAATATGTGTGTATATGTGTGTATGTATGTGTGTATGTATATATATATATATATATATATATATATATGTGTGTATGTATGTATGTATGTATATGTATGTAATTCAACCTCTATCCCCCTCTCTGTCACTATAACCACACGCCTGAGTGTGTGTGTGCTCATGGGTGTGTGTGTGCATATTTATGTGTCTGTGTGTATGTATCGCTCACCTATTCACAAGACTCAAGATTAGACCACACGCATATGGGCGCACACGCGTACGCAGACACGACATCATTCTTGGAGACGACGAAAGCAATAAAAAGTATTAAATTTCAAAAGAAACTCTACGCACCCTAGAAAACTGGAATGACCGATAGATCATGGATGGATAACACGTACTTGACCAAGAGAAGCAGGAAAAATAGCAAATAAAAAATAAATTAAGAAATAAAAGATACCCACACACCCGCAAACCCACGCATGCGCAAAAACAATAACAAATTTCCTCAAATGAAACAACATTCTCTCAAATCGAAAGACATTTCTTCAAATGGATTTACATATCTGATGAAAGCGGACCACCGCTTGAAACGCGTTATATAAAATTATAAAATGGTAAAACAACAAAATAATAAATAACTGTTGAAAAAAACATTCTACAAATGTTGGTAGCCTTACTCCTTTACATATATACTTTTCTCTCGTTAGAACTGCACTAATACTGCACTACCCTCTTTTATATATATATATATATATATATATATATATATATATATATATATATATATAGAGAGAGAGAGAGAGAGAGAGAGAGAGAGAGAGATATATATATACACATACAAATATAACACTAAATTTTAAATCTCCAATATATGATTTCTTTTAAATGCTAAGAAGGATTTTCTACACTTATTTGAAACTTTTAAATCTTTTTCCTTACCTTTGGATATTTATTTTCTAGTGTCTTAATTAGGTTTTTGTCAATTATAATCAGAATCAGGTTTTTTTGTTGTTTTTATTTTTGTTGTTTTTATTGTTTTTTGTTTTTGTTGTTGTTTTTGTTTTTCTCAATCAAACATTCAGTTTTAACAAGGGGATAAAATCACTTGAAAATTGTTATACGAACCTGTAACCCATGTATAAGTGTGTAATTCCAACAATATACACATAAACAAACATACACAAAACTATACATGCACACACATATACATGTGTATGCACATAAACAAACATACACAAAACTATACATACACACGCATATACATGTGTATGCATATATCATTCAATTATTGGAAGGTAAAAGTGAATCTATATTGTGTGTTATTCTATTCTATTTTTCTATTATTACATTTTTTTTTACTTATTTATTTATTAATTTATTAGTTTATTCATTTATTTTATTATCATTTTTGTTGTTTTTTTTATATTTATTTTAAATATTAAAAAAAAAAATTCTGAAGATTTTTATTTTCTCTTTTTTATTTATAGAATTTATTTGGCGGGTCATTTTAATATTTTGTAGAGGAAGAAGGGGAAATGTGTATCTATATACTAATTGCGTTATTCTATTAATATAAGAATATTAATTTTTATTTATTTTATTGTATTTTATATATTTTTTACATAATTTATCTTCCTCCCACAAGGTAAGATGTGACACAAGGTCGGGAAAGTGGGATTTGAAATGCCAGCGCCCGAGAAGGTGAGCACTCTGGCCTGGCAAAAATAGCCTGGGTAGCACCGTCGGCATTCCCCGGTACGGGCGCCTCAGGCCGTAAGCAATAAACTTACTCCTCCCCAAAGAGGGGAGGCAAAGCCTGGGAGAGTGGACCTCTTAGAACTGAACAGGACAGACCCATAGACCGGCGTAAATCAAGCCCCGAAGGCCAAGACAATACCAGTCTATGGAGTGCAGTATCCATCGGAACAGATACTACACTTTGATATTTTAACAGCAATGCTGTAATATTGCATACAGCAGTGCATGTGAATGTGGCATGCAGTATGCATATTAAATTCATGGTTATTTTTTTAACTATTATCATTATTACTTTTATTTTATAATACATTCTTTAATTAATTTATTTTTTCCCCTCTTTTATTTTTGGGGGAGGGGGTAATTGTAGATCCATATACCAAGTGTGTTGTTTTATTGATGATTCTTTAATCTATATCTTTTAAACTAATTCAAGTTTGCTTACAATTGTATTAATGCGATGTGTGTGGGCTGAGGTTTAATACGATATATACTATACTATATATTATATCATGAATGAGGAACTCAGTTAAGCCTGTTATTAAGTTTAGGACACAACCGAGAGATGAATAGAGCTTCTTTAATTCGAAGTTTTCCAATGTTCCTCTCTGTGGCCAAAATGTTAACTTTGATAAGTCTGTTAGTGTTTCTGCATGTGTTAAGGTGCTTGAAACAATGATGATGCTTGTGTTTGTGTATGTTCCTTAATCCTGATGTGTAGGGGTCTCATGGTACTACCTATGTAAAATTTGTTGCAGATGGTGCATTCTAATCTGTGACAAATGTCCGTGGTATTCATTGAACAGTTAGTCACGGTGTACGGTGTTGGGTTATATTGGTGTTTACATGTAGCTAGCTGCTTCCATAGTGCTTGACCTGAATGGGCAAGCTGTATGTTCAAGCCCTCTCTTCTAATGGCCTTGTGGATTGCTGTTGTGATTTTATCACTGAGATGAGGCAGGTTAAAGAAGCAGGTGTTGGATGTAAAGCGTCTCATCCATTTTTTAGAGTTCTCCAAGAGTCTGATGGTGGTGTTGGGGTATCCATTCAAATCCAGCACCTGATGGAATTGCCTAGTGCATGCGGTTTTGTCTGCTAATACACTACACTTGTCCCGGGTGCGTGCTATTTCATTCATTGCATATCCTATTTTGCCTCTTAGAGGGAGGGCTGACTTGTAAAAGCTTTCGTAGTCCCAGTGAAAGTGTAGCATAACAATATATATATATATATATATATATATATATATATATATATAATGGTAATAATCCAGGTAAAAACAACCACAGGGTAGTAATCCAAAGAATTTCAACCGGGTTTATAAAAAGTGCTCAATATCAAATAGAGCTTTATATATGATAATTTTTATTAAGAATCCGACCTTAACCTCAGATCATATTCTCTCCAAATATGATCTGAGGTTAAGATCAGATTCTAACTCTTCCTGATGAGATCTCAGTTTATAATAACTGTTGCTCGATAACATCGACATGCCAGTGTCGCAGATTTTGTACATGTCTATGTAAATAAAAATTATCATATGTATATATATATATATATATATATATATATATATATATATATATAGTGGATCTTGGGAGTTGATTTTTGGAAACAAAATTCTGATGTTTTTTTTTAGCTGGAATTTGGGTGCATGGCTTGTGTTTTCACCCACGCCGTCGGTCAGTCAACTTTATAGGATTGGGACAAATGTCAATCCTATAATAGTTATCGACTGTAAAATCTGAGCCGAGCCATGTTATCTTACTTGCTTAGATATGCGAAAATTTCTGATCGAATGTAATATCTAACCGAAACTAATTTTTCTCCTTTGGTCACCTTCCCCTCCCCCCACCAGATTTGTAGCAGTCATAAATAAAGACTTATTTTCTGTCTCGGAGTAATACCCCTGTTAAGCAATCCGATTACACACTGACCAATCAGCTTGCAGAGCTCATTGATTCTATTTGTGCCCTGAAGAACTACTTCAACTCCTTTGGAAATCGTGGTCGGTCAGCAGAGAGACTCCTGCAAGCAACGAGGAAACACATCTACATTGTCTCTCCTGCCCCTTGTCCACTGGACGCTCCAGCACCTACTATCTTCGCCTGAAGATAACTGCTCAGACTTTCGGTAGTACAAAATCTTCCTATTTTCCTTTCTCTGACTCAGACACTGTTCAGCTTTCTTCTAGCTAACCCAAACGGTGTAGGTGACTTCATTGAATAAACCCTTTTCGTTGTTGTTGCAAAAAAAAGGTTTTGTTATTTCCTTTCATGCGATGGTTTTCATGACTCAAACATTATACGTAAGAGTTGGTCTTAACAGCCCACTAACAGGAACAGCTCTTACGAATGGTGACCCGAATGCAAAAAACACAGGTCTTCGGAGAAACGGAACATCAAAAAGCACGAAAGAGAAAAACAACCTTTGTAAAGTTATTTCAACAAACGAAAAAGTCAGCCCCCGGCAAAAAGACGACCAAAAGAAGAAAGTCAGCCCACTTCAACTGACAGCAGCCTATAGAAAAAAAATATGGACGCATCACTGACACTCGCAAATAAAAAACAAACAAAAAGCTACCTTTCGATCCGTTTAGTTAACGTGACTGAAATAGGAATATAGCGCACAATCAGTCACGAAACCCAATTTTCGCCGAACAAACAAAATGTAAACATTTTTCAACACGGACAGACATTTATTTTCCCGTTGGAAACACACGCACAAAGAAAAAAAAACAATTATCGCGTCGAATGATTTTACGAAACCCTTTCACTTCTAAAATCAAACCTTTTCACTGGAAAAAGATTTGGTGAAAGAGAAAAATTCTGAGACACTATGTTAGGTGATACTATGAAAAAAGAAGAAAATTTCTTTAATTAAAATGATTTTTGAGTTATTTTAGTCTATCAGACTTCGAGACACCACTGTCCCCCCCCCCCACCTCCACCGTCAATATGGCACCCGGCAACAGTTTCTTTCACTAAAAAGCACAGAAGAGTTCAGCCACGGCTATCATAAGTAAAGGAGGCCAGAACGCTGGAAAATGACGTCATGCTATAAAGTAACAAACGAGATCTGTCGGAAAGTCAGACTATGGGCATTTTGACCCTTCACGTAAAAATTCAGGAAATCAAGCAATTTTGATTAAATTTTCAGTATTTATTAACGATCACAGAATATAATTAATCCATTAATTTATTAGAAATCTTAGTGAAAATGTATTATTTTGTGTAATTTGCTTGGGTTAGACAGCAAACATTGAATTAATAATAATAAAATGGTGTTGACATATTTTTTTAATTTTTAAAACATGAAAAGTTTTCTTTAAAAAATATTTGTCTGATTTAATATTCATTCTTTTAATAAGTTCATTCTTTCCGGTCTACATCGGATGAAAAGACTAGTATCAGTTATACTGCATGGAAATATCTCTTAGTTTATAAACACAAGAAGACAAATCCCTTTTCTTAGGCAGTTTTATTCTTTATTTGAACATTTCATTATCATGAGTTTTAGCTGAATTTTGTTTTATTTTTGAATAATTTGGTAAGAGTTGTTCTCATTTAAGAAAATAAAAATGTTTCTTGTTTTTTTAACTTTAAAGTAAATAAAACATGAAAAGTAAATCAAAAATGAAAGATTACGAATTCAGTCAAGTAACACAAAATCAATAATTCAAAATAATTAATTAATAGAACATTTATTTGAATAAATTAAAATGTGTTTTCTTTTGGGTTTTTTGTGCAAAACGAACAGTTTATTTACAATATGGTAAAAATTTGTAATAAATTAAAACAGTCATGTTTTTTGGAGGGGGGATTTTGGATGAAACTTATTGATTAGTCTAAAATTGTAATTTTTATCTCAAAATAAAATTCTAATTTATTTTTTTAAGACTTGAAATTCGAACTTTAATGCAATGCTTTAATCTTTGAACGCCATGTTGGATTTTTTTATTGTCTTTTGCGCTTGACAACTATAAAAAAGGAAATAGGTTTGAAAAAAGGAACAAGTTAACAATGATTTCCAAGTGAATGAATTATCCTATGGAGTTGAGTCTGCTTGCTATTATTAGTTGCTTTGATTACAGATGGACGCATGCGCGTTAAGCGCCTTCAGGCACTTCCGGTCCTCATTGATTGTGGTTCTTACTACCACTATCAATGGCATTACCAGAAAAACTCGACTCAGTTGACAGACTTCATCCTTCATGAAAGCCGTGGTTCAGCAGACTTCAACAAAGTAAAAATAAAAAACGAAGAGAAGAAACTTTTTTCTTTAAAAATAACAAAACTTTGTTTACGAATATTTTTTACAGCCGCCTACCCCGCATCAACGTGAGTAAAAGTTCATTTGCTTACACAAACACACAAAAATACACTTTTCTTATCTCTTTTCTGTCCGCTAAAACATATATATTTATATTATTAATGACGATAGAAGCCCTTTTTACAATGCGAGACAAATTTTATTTTATTTTTTTTTTTCAAATTAATTTCGGAAAAATCTCCATCATCAGAGATATTGTTTTTTCTCTCTCTTTTTTTTATTATATAAAATAAACAAACTTTTACTTTTGTTTATTGGTAAGACGTCCTTGGGTTGGTGTGACGTTATCCGCTGAGTTGTAATACGCGGTTTTGAGAAGAACGGAAATGACAGGGCATGCCGGTATTTTAATTATTTTAGATATTATTCGATCTTTTTTTTTATAAGCATTGACTGAAAAGTAATATAAATGACGATAGAAGCCCTTTTTACAATGCGAGACAAATTTATTTCTTTTTTCTTTTTTTCCAATTAATTTCGGAGAAATTCTTCATCATCAGAGATATATTCTTTTCTCTCTTTTTTATTTTTTTATTATATAAAATTTCCGTTCTTCTCAAAACCGTGTATTACAACTCAGCGGATAACGTCACACCAACCCAAGGACGTCTTACCAATAAACAAAAGTAAAAGTTTGTTTATTTTATAAAAAAAAAGAGAAAAAAATATATCTCTGATGATGGAGAATTTTTCCGAAATTAATTGGAAAAAAAGAAAAAAGAAATAAATTTGTCTCGCATTGTAAAAAGGGCTTCTATCGTCATTTATATTACTTTTCAGTCAATGCTTATAAAAAAAAGATCGAATAATATCTAAAATAATTAAAATACCGGCATGCCCTGTCATTTCCGTTCTTCTCAAAACCGCGTATTACAACTCAGCGGATAACGTCACACCAACCCAAGGACGTCTTACTAATAAACAAAAGTAAAAGTTTGTTTATTTTATATAATAAAAAAAAGAGAGAAAAAAAAATATATCTCTGATGATGGAGAATTTTTCCGAAATTAATTTGAAAAAAAGAAAAAAGAAATAAATTTGTCTCGCATTGTAAAAAGGGCTTCTATCGTCATTTATATTACTTTTCAGTCAATGCTTATAAAAAAAAAGATCGAATAATATCTAAAATAATATATATTTATCATTATTGTCCCTTTCGTTTTTTCTTTCTAGTGTGTTTCCTAGAAATTGTTTTTCTATATTTTTTTGGTCCGTATATATTTTTTGGTCTGTTATCCATATATATATATATATATATATATATATATGGGTGCCATTACAGGATAGCTAGCCTCCGTGACTATTATGTTACAGGCTGAAGCCTATCTGTCTTCTCTAATGGCGGCCACTCAACCCCTCGTAGATATAGTTATACTCTAAGCCATAAAAGGCCTCACTCAAGAGGTGAGAAAACTGCACAGGTCGGAGCCGCAGTCGCACATGTGCCGACTCCAAAATCCTTCCTCATCTCTATGCCGCTACCACTCAAAAAACTGTGTCTATATTATAACGGACTCTCTAACTCAAGCACATTGCTTGGTCAACACAGGAGCAGCTTGTAGTATTTAAGCACTGAAACTCCTGACCATCCGCCATCGTCACCAGTTTCATTGCAAGCCATAAATCACTCCCCTATTCCCACGTACGGTGAAATTTTTCGTTCTTTGGACTTGGAATTGCATAGAGAATTTACGTGGGTCTTTACAGTAACTGATTTACCTTACCCCATTCTGGGTTCGGACTTTCTGCACCACTTTAACCTCTTAGTGGATATGTGCAGACATCGGCTGATAGATGCTAATATGGAACTTTCCGTCCAAGGTTTAAAATCAAGCACCTCATCTATCAGCCTGGTATTCTTCATTGTGTCTACCGATGACACATACCAGACCCTATTACACTCCTACCCGGAGTTAACAAACTTGAATTTTGTTATGAGCAAACCAACTCACTCAACTAAACACCATATTGAAACCACAGGTGCTCCTGTGTTCTCACACTCTCGCTGCCTCCCTGCAAAGAAACTAAAAGCAGCAAAGGTGGAGGTTAACTGCAGTTGGGAATTATATGCCTCTAGTCCAGTTTATGGGCTTCCCCTTTGCATATGGTCTCCGAGCACTTCGAAGATTGGCGTCCGACTGGAGACTATCGACGAATTAATGCCATAGCGGTACCTGATCGTTACCCATACAGGATTTTGCTTTGTTCTGACCTTCTCCAAACTAGATTTCGTTAAGGCTTACCATCAGATCTTAGTGAATCTATCGAACACTCCTAAAACTGCAGTAACAACTCCATTTGGAGCGTTTGAATTTCTTACTATGCCTTTCGGTTTGCGAAATGTGGCTAGTACCTTCCAATGCTTCATGGACGAAGTAGTGCGAGATTTTGACTTTATCTATAACTATATAGACGACATAGCATGAGGAACATGTAACTCATCTCTGCCTACTGTTCAAACGGTTTTAGCAATACCAGGTGAGGATTAACCCTGGTAAATGTGTTTTCGGTGTTTTGTCGCTAGTTTTCTTAGGGCACATTACCAGCCCTGAAAGCATATCTTCCTTACCCGAAAATGTTAAAGCTCTACAAGACCTTCAAACACCCACTTCAATTCGTCACCTATGGTCTCGCTTTGATCTGTTAAATTATTACAGACGCTTTATCCCACACTGTGCGGATCTCCTGTCTCCTCTTTCTGACCTGTTACGTAACAGGAAGAAGAAAATTTAGCAAATTTTGCTGAATGATATTCAGCTGAAAGCCTTCAACGAAGTGAAGCAAAAACTAGAGACGACATCCTTACTTGCATATTCTGTGTCCAATGCCTAGTATCACTGGCTGTTGATGCACCGGACACAGCTGTAGGTGCAGTGTTGCAACAGCAGCACCAACAACAACTACAACCTCCTGTATATTTTTTTGAGACAACGTAAACCGGCAGAACTACGTTACATCACGTTTGACCGTGAACTCCTGGCAATGTACCCTGCAGTGAAACACTTTCAGCATTTACTCGAGGACTGTCAATTTATGATCTACACTGATCACTGTCCGCTTTCATACGCATTGCGTGCTAAGCCGGACAAATATTCTCCTCACGAAACTCGCCACTTGGATTTTGTTTCGCAATTTACCAATGATATCTGACTTATCTCTGGTGAACAGAATGCTACAGAAGACGCCTTGTCCCGCCTTCCTATCAATTCTCTGTCCTTACCTTCGGATATCGACCTACAAGAGATGGCCTTAGAGCAGCCAAATCTGAACACTTTGGATCTGTTGTCACCTGAATTTGAAACTTGCGAATTCACATACCTGTCTGTGCCCATTTCATACATGTAGATCATATGTGACACTTCAACAGATTCACCTTGCCTTTTTATTCCAATGACTCATCATAGGGTTATGAAGAACGATCTTAAATACTCTTCGGCTGAACTTGTTTATGGAGTACGTCTATCGTTATCGGGTCAGATGCTGCCCTGACAGATTTAACAGCAACAGATCAAGCTCTGTACACAAACAGACTGCGAGCTTACTTTAGTATGCTCCCACCTATGAACCCTAGGCAACAGACCATTAAATCTGTGGTCACGAAAGACATTTTGTCATAGACTCACGTTTTTCGTAGAAAGATTGCTCTGAAAGCCCCTCTCACTCCACTTTATACTGGTCCTTATCACGTGCTTTCATGCACTGACAAATTTTCACCCTTGACATTAGTGACAAAAGAGAAACTGTATCCATAGACAAAGTAAAAACACCTCAGCCCCATATTTCTCCTACATAAACATTGCATCAACCCACTCTTACACTAATAAAAGTGCATACACCTCCAAAAGACAATTATGTCACCACCACACATAGTGGTCAGAAAGTAGATTAGCCGAAAAAACTATGTAAGGCTCTATATAGCGAGAATTATATTTTTGACTCCTTGTACTCTATTGTACAATTTCTGCTTTTTAAAAAAATATTTTTCACAGAAAAGCAAACATTTTTTCCAGAAAATACTGTTTTAAGAAAAGTCATAAACATGTTTTCTTTTCACTGAAAAGTAAAACATTTAAAAAAAAAAAAAATTCTGCAAACTGAATGGACATTCTCTCGGCCTTCTTGCCTAAGCAGGGAGTTATGTAGCAGTCATAAATAAAGAATTATTTTCTGTCTTGGAGTAATACCCTTGTTAAGCAATCCGGTTACACACTAACCAATCACCTTGCAGGGTGCATTGATTCCATATGTCCCCTGAAGAAATATACCAGACCATTTGGGAATCACGGTCGGTTAGCAGAGAGACTCCTGCAAGCAACGAGTGAACACGTCTACATTGTCTCTCCTTCCCCTGTCCACTGGACGCTCCAGAATCTACTATCTACACCTGAAGATAACTGCTCAGACTTTCGGCAGCACAAAGAACTTCTTATTTTCATCTTCCTCGCTTGAACACTGTCAAACTTTCTTCTAAACGGTGTGGGTGACTTTATTGAATAAACGTTTTCGTTGTTGTAAGAAAGTTTCTATTTCCTTTCCTTTGATGCAACGGTTTTCGTGACTTAAACATAACAAGCAAGAGTTGGTCTTAACAGCTAACTGATAGGAACAGTTCTTACAGATTTACAAAATTTGAAATCACCAATAGACAACAAAATAGTTTTCAATCCTTGTAACTAACAGAAATGTCTGTTGTAGCACATTAAAATGTCAACAACGCTCTAAAACTCTTGTTCAGAAACCACTGGAACAAAACTAAGAAATTTCTCATCCAACTACACTAATCCTTTCCTCGTCTGTTCAGAAACAACTGGAACAAAACTAAGAAATTTCTCATCCAACTACACTAATCCTTTCCTCGTGAGTTTTGTTCCAGTGGTTTCTGAACAAAGAAATTTCTCATCCAACTACACTAATCCTTTCCTCGTCTGTTCAGAAACAACTGGAACAAAACTAAGAAATTTCTCATCCAACTACACTAATCCTTTCCTCGTCCGTTCAGAAACCACTGGAACAAAACAAAGAAATTTCTCATCCAACGACACTAATCCTTTCCTCGTCCGTTCAGAAACCACTGGAACAAAACTAAGAAATTTCTCATCCAACTACACTCATCCTTTCCTCGTCAGTTTTGTTCCAGTGGTTTCTGAACAAAGAAATTTCTCATCCAACTACACTAATCCTTTCCTCGCCGTTCAGAAACCACTGGAACAAAACAAAGAAATTTCTCATCCAACTACACTAATCCTTTCCTCGTCCGTTCAGAAACAACTAGAACAAAACTAAGAAATTTCTCATCCAACTACACTAATCCTTTCCTCGTCAGTTTTGTTCCAGTGGTTTCTGAACAAAGAAATTTCTCATCCAACTACACTAATCCTTTCCTCGTCTGTTCAGAAACAACTGGAACAAAACTAAGAAATTTCTCATCCAACTACACTAATCCTTTCCTCGTCTGTTCAGAAACAACTGGAACAAAACTAAGAAATTTCTCATCAAACTACACTAATCCTTTCCTCGTCAGTTTTGTTCCAGTGGTTTCTGAACAAAGAAATTTCTCATCCAACTACACTAATTCTTTTCCTCGTCTGTTCAGAAACAACTGGAACAAAACTAAGAAATTTCTCATCCAACTACACTCATCCTTTCCTCGTCAGTTTTGTTCCAGTGGTTTCTGAACAAAGAAATTTCTCATCCAACTACACTAATCCTTTCCTCGCCGTTCAGAAACCACTGGAACAAAACAAAGAAATTTCTCATCCAACTACACTAATCCTTTCCTCGTCCGTTCAGAAACAACTAGAACAAAACTAAGAAATTTCTCATCCAACTACACTAATCCTTTCCTCGTCAGTTTTGTTCCAGTGGTTTCTGAACAAAGAAATTTCTCATCCAACTACACTAATCCTTTCCTCGTCTGTTCAGAAACAACTGGAACAAAACTAAGAAATTTCTCATCCAACTACACTAATCCTTTCCTCGTCTGTTCAGAAACAACTGGAACAAAACTAAGAAATTTCTCATCAAACTACACTAATCCTTTCCTCGTCAGTTTTGTTCCAGTGGTTTCTGAACAAAGAAATTTCTCATCCAACTACACTAATTCTTTTCCTCGTCTGTTCAGAAACAACTGGAACAAAACTAAGAAATTTCTCATCCAACTACACTAATCCTTTCCTCGTCAGTTTTGTTCCAGTGGTTTCTGAACAAAGAAATTTCTTATCACACTACACTTATCCTTTCCTCGTCCGTTCAGAAACCACTGGAACAAAACTAAGAAATTTCTTCTCCAACTACACTTATCCTTTCCTCGTCCGTTCAGAAACCACTGGAACAAAACTAAGAAATTTCTCATCCAACTACACTTATCCTTTCCTCGTCCGTTCAGAAACCACTGGAACAAAACTAAGAAATTTCTCATCCAACTACACTAATCCTTTCCTCGTCCGTTCAGAAACCACTGGAACAAAACTAAGAAATTTCTCATCCAACTACACTAATCCTTTTCATCGTCCGTTCAGAAACCACTGGAACAAAACTAAGAAATTTCTCATCCAACTACACTAATCCTTTCCTCGTCCGTTCAGAAACCACTGGAACAAAACTAAGAAATTTCTCATCCAACTACACTAATCCTTTCCTCGTCCGTTCAGAAACCACTGGAACAAAACTAAGAAATTTCTCATCCAACTAAACTTATCCTTTCCTCGTCCGTTCAGAAACCACTGGAACAAAACTAAGAAATTTCTCATCCAACTACACTAATCCTTTCCTCGTCCGTTCAGAAACCACTGGAACAAAACTAAGAAATTTCTCATCCAACTACACTAATCCTTTTCATCGTCCGTTCAGAAACCACTGGAACAAAACTAAGAAATTTCTCATCCAACTACACTTATCCTTTCCTCGTCCGTTCAGAAACCACTGGAACAAAACTAAGAAATTTCTTATCCAACTACACTAATCCTTTTCATCGTCCGTTCAGAAACCACTGGAACAAAACAAAGAAATTTCTCATCCAACTACACTAATCCTTTCCTCGTCCGTTCAGAAACCACTGGAACAAAACTAAGAAATTTCTCATCCAACTACACTAATCCTTTCCTCGTCTGTTCAGAAACCACTGGAACAATACAAAGAAATTTCTCATCCAACTACACTAATTCTTTCCTCATCTGTTCAGAAACCACTGGAACAAAACTAAGAAATTTCTAATCCAACTACACTAATTCTTTCCTCATCTGTTCAGAAACCACTGGAACAAAACAAAGAAATTTCTCATCCAACTACACTAATCCTTTTCATCGTCCGTTCAGAAACCACTGGAACAAAACTAAGAAATTTCTCATCCAACTACACTTATCCTTTCCTTGTCTGTTCAGAAACCACTGGAACAATACAAAGAAATTTCTCATCCAACTACACTAATCCTTTCCTTATCTGTTCAGAAACCACTGGAACAAAACTAAGAAATTTCTCATCCAACTACACTTATCCTTTCCTTGTCTGTTCAGAAACAACTGGAACAAAACAAAGAAATTTCTCATCCAACTACACTAATCCTTTCCTCGTCCGTTCAGAAACCACTGGAACAAAACTAAGAAATTTCTCATCCAACTACACTAATCCTTTCCTCGTCCGTTCAGAAACCACTGGAACAAAACTAAGAAATTTCTCATCCAACTACACTAATCCTTTCCTCATCTGTTCAGAAACCACTGGAACAAAACTAAGAAATTTCTCATCCAACTACATTAATCCTTTCCTTGTCTGTTCAGAAACAACTGGAACAAAACTAAGAAATTTCTCATCCAACTACACTTATCCTTTCCTCGTCCGTTCAGAAACCACTGGAACAAAACTAAGAAATTTCTCATCCAACTACACTTATCCTTTCCTCGTCCGTTCAGAAACCACTGGAACAAAACTAAGAAATTTCTCATCCAACTACACTAATCCTTTCCTCATCTGTTCAGAAACCACTGGAACAAAACTAAGAAATTTCTCATCCAACAACAATAATCCTTTCTTTGTCTGTTCAGAAACCACTGGAACAAAACTAAGAAATTTCTCATCCAACTACACTAATCCTTTTCATCGTCCGTTCAGAAACCACTGGAACAAAACTAAGAAATTTCTCATCCAACTACACTTATCCTTTCCTCGTCCGTTCAGAAACCACTGGAACAAAACAAAGAAATTTCTCATCCAACTACACTAATCCTTTCCTTATCTGTTCAGAAACCACTGGAACAAAACTAAGAAATTTCTCATCTAACAACAATAATCCTTTCCTCATCTGTTCAGAAACCACTGGAACAAAACTAAGAAATTTCTCATCCAACTACACTTATCCTTTCCTTGTCTGTTCAGAAACAACTGGAACAAAACTAAGAAATTTCTCATCCAACTACACTAATTCTTTCCTCATCTGTTCAGAAACCACTGGAACAAAACTAAGAAATTTCTCATCCAACTACACTAATCCTTTTCATCGTCCGTTCAGAAACCACTGGAACAAAACAAAGAAATTTCTCATCCAACTACACTAATCCTTTTCATCGTCCGTTCAGAAACCACTGGAACAAAACAAAGAAATTTCTCATCCAACTACACTAATCCTTTTCATCGTCCGTTCAGAAACCACTGGAACAAAACAAAGAAATTTCTCATCCAACTACACTAATCCTTTTCATCGTCCGTTCAGAAACCACTGGAACAAAACTAAGAAATTTCTCATCCAACTACACTTATCCTTACCTTGTCTGTTCAGAAACAACTGGAACAAAACTAAGAAATTTCTCATCCAACTACACTAATTCTTTCCTCATCTGTTCAGAAACCACTGGAACAAAACTAAGAAATTTCTCATCCAACTACACTAATCCTTTTCATCGTCCGTTCAGAAACCACTGGAACAAAACTAAGAAATTTCTCATCCAACTACACTTATCCTTTCCTCGTCCGTTCAGAAACCACTGGAACAAAACTAAGAAATTTCTCATCCAACTACACTAATCCTTTCCTTATCTGTTCAGAAACCACTGGAACAAAACTAAGAAATTTCTCATCCAACAACAATAATCCTTTCCTCATCTGTTCAGAAACCACTGGAACAAAACTAAGAAATTTCTCATCCAACTACACTAATCCTTTCCTTATCTGTTCAGAAACCACTGGAACAAAACTAAGAAATTTCTCATCCAACAACAATAATCCTTTCCTCATCTGTTCAGAAACCACTGGAACAAAACTAAGAAATTTCTCATCCAACTACACTTATCCTTTCCTTGTCTGTTCAGAAACAACTGGAACAAAACTAAGAAATTTCTCATCCAACTACACTAATTCTTTCCTCATCTGTTCAGAAACCACTGGAACAAAACAAAGAAATTTCTCATCCAACTACACTAATCCTTTTCATCGTCCGTTCAGAAACCACTGGAACAAAACAAAGAAATTTCTCATCCAACTACACTAATCCTTTTCATCGTCCGTTCAGAAACCACTGGAACAAAACAAAGAAATTTCTCATCCAACTACACTAATCCTTTTCATCGTCCGTTCAGAAACCACTGGAACAAAACTAAGAAATTTCTCATCCAACTACACTTATCCTTTCCTTGTCTGTTCAGAAACAACTGGAACAAAACTAAGAAATTTCTCATCCAACTACACTAATTCTTTCCTCATCTGTTCAGAAACCACTGGAACAAAACTAAGAAATTTCTCATCCAACTACACTAATCCTTTTCATCGTCCGTTCAGAAACCACTGGAACAAAACTAAGAAATTTCTCATCCAACTACACTTATCCTTTCCTCGTCCGTTCAGAAACCACTGGAACAAAACAAAGAAATTTCTCATCCAACTACACTAATCCTTTCCTTATCTGTTCAGAAACCACTGGAACAAAACTAAGAAATTTCTCATCCAACAACAATAATCCTTTCCTCATCTGTTCAGAAACCACTGGAACAAAACTAAGAAATTTCTCATCCAACTACACTTATCCTTTCCTTGTCTGTTCAGAAACAACTGGAACAAAACTAAGAAATTTCTCATCCAACTACACTAATTCTTTCCTCATCTGTTCAGAAACCACTGGAACAAAACTAAGAAATTTCTCATCCAACTACACTAATCCTTTTCATCGTCCGTTCAGAAACCACTGGAACAAAACAAAGAAATTTCTCATCCAACTACACTAATCCTTTTCATCGTCCGTTCAGAAACCACTGGAACAAAACAAAGAAATTTCTCATCCAACTACACTAATCCTTTTCATCGTCCGTTCAGAAACCACTGGAACAAAACTAAGAAATTTCTCATCCAACTACACTTATCCTTTCCTTGTCTGTTCAGAAACAACTGGAACAAAACTAAGAAATTTCTCATCCAACTACACTAATTCTTTCCTCATCTGTTCAGAAACCACTGGAACAAAACAAAGAAATTTCTCATCCAACTACACTAATCCTTTTCATCGTCCGTTCAGAAACCACTGGAACAAAACTAAGAAATTTCTCATCCAACTACACTTATCCTTTCCTTGTCTGTTCAGAAACCACTGGAACAATACAAAGAAATTTCTCATCCAACTACACTAATCCTTTCCTTATCTGTTCAGAAACCACTGGAACAAAACTAAGAAATTTCTCATCCAACTACACTTATCCTTTCCTTGTCTGTTCAGAAACAACTGGAACAAAACTAAGAAATTTCTCATCCAACTACACTAATTCTTTCCTCATCTGTTCAGAAACCACTGGAACAAAACTAAGAAATTTCTCATCCAACTACACTAATCCTTTTCATCGTCCGTTCAGAAACCACTGGAACAATACAAAGAAATTTCTCATCCAACTACACTAATCCTTTCCTTATCTGTTCAGAAACCACTGGAACAAAACTAAGAAATTTCTCATCCAACTACACTTATCCTTTCCTTGTCTGTTCAGAAACAACTGGAACAAAACTAAGAAATTTCTCATCCAACTACACTAATTCTTTCCTCATCTGTTCAGAAACCACTGGAACAAAACTAAGAAATTTCTCATCCAACTACACTAATCCTTTTCATCGTCCGTTCAGAAACCACTGGAACAAAACAAAGAAATTTCTCATCCAACTACACTAATCCTTTCCTCGTCCGTTCAGAAACCACTGGAACAAAACAAAGAAATTTCTCATCCAACTACACTAATCCTTTCCTTATCTGTTCAGAAACCACTGGAACAAAACTAAGAAATTTCTCATCCAACAACAATAATCCTTTCCTCATCTGTTCAGAAACCACTGGAACAAAACTAAGAAATTTCTCATCCAACTACACTTATCCTTTCCTTGTCTGTTCAGAAACAACTGGAACAAAACTAAGAAATTTCTCATCCAACTACACTAATTCTTTCCTCATCTGTTCAGAAACCACTGGAACAAAACTAAGAAATTTCTCATCCAACTACACTAATTCTTTCCTCATCTGTTCAGAAACCACTGGAACAAAACAAAGAAATTTCTCATCCAACTACACTAATCCTTTCCTTATCTGTTCAGAAACCACTGGAACAAAACTAAGAAATTTCTCATCCAACTACACTTTTCCTTTCCTCGTCCGTTCAGAAACAACTGGAACAAAACAAAACAATTTCTCATCCAACTACACTAATCCTTTCCTCGTCCGTTCAGAAACCACTGGAACAAAACTAAGAAATTTCTCATCCAACTACACTAATCCTTTCCTCGTCCGTTCAGAAACCACTGGAACAAAACAAAGAAATTTCTCATCCAACTACACTAATCCTTTCCTCATCTGTTCAGAAACCACTGGAACAAAACTAAGAAATTTCTCATCCAACTACAATAATCCTTTCTTTGTCTGTTCAGAAACAACTGGAACAAAACTAAGAAATTTCTCATCCAACTACATTAATCCTTTCCTCGTCCGTTCAGAAACCACTGGAACAAAACAAAGAAATTTCTCATCCAACTACACTTATCCTTTCCTCGTCCGTTCAGAAACCACTGGAACAAAACTAAGAAATTTCTCATCCAACTACACTAATCATTTCCTTGTCCATTCAGAAACCACTGGAACAAAACTAAGAAATTTCTCATCCAACTACACTAATCCTTTCCTCGTCCGTTCAGAAACCACTGGAACAAAACTAAGAAATTTCTCATCCAACTACATTAATCCTATCCTTGTCTGTTCAGAAACAACTGGAAAGAAACTAAGAAATTTCTCATCCAACTACACTAATCCTTTCCTCGTCTGTTCCGAAACCACTGGAACAAAACTAAGAAATTTCTCATCCAACTACTCTTATCCTTTCCTCGTCCGTTCAGAAACCACTGGAACAAAACAAAGAAATTTCTCATCCAACTACACTAATCCTTTCCTCATCTGTTCAGAAACCACTGGAACAAAACTAAGAAATTTCTCATCCAACTACATTAATCCTTTCCTTGTCTGTTCAGAAACCACTGGAACAAAACTAAGAAATTTCTCATCCAACTACACTAATCCTTTCCTCGTCCGTTCAGAAACCACTGGAACAAAACTAAGAAATTTCTCATCCAACTACACTAATCCTTTCCTCGTCTGTTCAGAAACCTCTGAAACAAAACTAAGAAATTTCTCATCCAACTACACTAATCCTTTCCTCATCTGTTAAGAAACCACTGGAACAAAACTAAGAAATTTCTCATCCAACTACATTAATCCTTTCCTTGTCTGTTCAGAAACAACTGGAACAAAACAAAGAAATTTCTCATCCAACTACACTAATCCTTTCCTTATCTGTTCAGAAACCACTGGAACAAAACTAAGAAATTTCTCATCCAACTACACTAATCCTTTCCTCGTCCGTTCAGAAACCACTGGAACAAAACTAAGAAATTTCTCATCCAACTACACTAATCCTTTCCTCATCTGTTCAGAAACCACTGGAACAAAACTAAGAAATTTCTCATCCAACTACATTAATCCTTTCCTTGTCTGTTCAGAAACAACTGGAACAAAACTAAGAAATTTCTAATCCAACTACACTAATCCTTTCCTCGTCAGTTTTGTTCCAGTGGTTTCTGAACAAAGAAATTTCTCATCCAACTACACTAATCCTTTCCTCGTCTGTTCAGAAACAACTGGAACAAAACTAAGAAATTTCTCATCCAACTACACTAATCCTTTCCTCGTGAGTTTTGTTCCAGTGGTTTCTGAACAAAGAAATTTCTCATCCAACTACACTAATCCTTTCCTCGTCTGTTCAGAAACAACTGGAACAAAACTAAGAAATTTCTCATCCAACTACACTAATCCTTTCCTCGTCCGTTCAGAAACCACTGGAACAAAACAAAGAAATTTCTCATCCAACGACACTAATCCTTTCCTCGTCCGTTCAGAAACCACTGGAACAAAACTAAGAAATTTCTCATCCAACTACACTCATCCTTTCCTCGTCAGTTTTGTTCCAGTGGTTTCTGAACAAAGAAATTTCTCATCCAACTACACTAATCCTTTCCTCGCCGTTCAGAAACCACTGGAACAAAACAAAGAAATTTCTCATCCAACTACACTAATCCTTTCCTCGTCCGTTCAGAAACAACTAGAACAAAACTAAGAAATTTCTCATCCAACTACACTAATCCTTTCCTCGTCAGTTTTGTTCCAGTGGTTTCTGAACAAAGAAATTTCTCATCCAACTACACTAATCCTTTCCTCGTCTGTTCAGAAACAACTGGAACAAAACTAAGAAATTTCTCATCCAACTACACTAATCCTTTCCTCGTCTGTTCAGAAACAACTGGAACAAAACTAAGAAATTTCTCATCAAACTACACTAATCCTTTCCTCGTCAGTTTTGTTCCAGTGGTTTCTGAACAAAGAAATTTCTCATCCAACTACACTAATTCTTTTCCTCGTCTGTTCAGAAACAACTGGAACAAAACTAAGAAATTTCTCATCCAACTACACTCATCCTTTCCTCGTCAGTTTTGTTCCAGTGGTTTCTGAACAAAGAAATTTCTCATCCAACTACACTAATCCTTTCCTCGCCGTTCAGAAACCACTGGAACAAAACAAAGAAATTTCTCATCCAACTACACTAATCCTTTCCTCGTTTGTTCAGAAACAACTAGAACAAAACTAAGAAATTTCTCATCCAACTACACTAATCCTTTCCTCGTCAGTTTTGTTCCAGTGGTTTCTGAACAAAGAAATTTCTCATCCAACTACACTAATCCTTTCCTCGTCTGTTCAGAAACAACTGGAACAAAACTAAGAAATTTCTCATCCAACTACACTAATCCTTTCCTCGTCTGTTCAGAAACAACTGGAACAAAACTAAGAAATTTCTCATCAAACTACACTAATCCTTTCCTCGTCAGTTTTGTTCCAGTGGTTTCTGAACAAAGAAATTTCTCATCCAACTACACTAATTCTTTTCCTCGTCTGTTCAGAAACAACTGGAACAAAACTAAGAAATTTCTCATCCAACTACACTAATCCTTTCCTCGTCAGTTTTGTTCCAGTGGTTTCTGAACAAAGAAATTTCTTATCACACTACACTTATCCTTTCCTCGTCCGTTCAGAAACCACTGGAACAAAACTAAGAAATTTCTTCTCCAACTACACTTATCCTTTCCTCGTCCGTTCAGAAACCACTGGAACAAAACTAAGAAATTTCTCATCCAACTACACTTATCCTTTCCTCGTCCGTTCAGAAACCACTGGAACAAAACTAAGAAATTTCTCATCCAACTACACTAATCCTTTCCTCGTCCGTTCAGAAACCACTGGAACAAAACTAAGAAATTTCTCATCCAACTACACTAATCCTTTTCATCGTCCGTTCAGAAACCACTGGAACAAAACTAAGAAATTTCTCATCCAACTACACTAATCCTTTCCTCGTCCGTTCAGAAACCACTGGAACAAAACTAAGAAATTTCTCATCCAACTACACTAATCCTTTCCTCGTCCGTTCAGAAACCACTGGAACAAAACTAAGAAATTTCTCATCCAACTAAACTTATCCTTTCCTCGTCTGTTCAGAAACCACTGGAACAAAAGTAAGAAATTTCTCATCCAACTACACTAATCCTTTCCTCGTCCGTTCAGAAACCACTGGAACAAAACTAAGAAATTTCTCATCCAACTACACTAATCCTTTTCATCGTCCGTTCAGAAACCACTGGAACAAAACTAAGAAATTTCTCATCCAACTACACTTATCCTTTCCTCGTCCGTTCAGAAACCACTGGAACAAAACTAAGAAATTTCTTATCCAACTACACTAATCCTTTTCATCGTCCGTTCAGAAACCACTGGAACAAAACAAAGAAATTTCTCATCCAACTACACTAATCCTTTCCTCGTCCGTTCAGAAACCACTGGAACAAAACTAAGAAATTTCTCATCCAACTACACTAATCCTTTCCTCGTCTGTTCAGAAACCACTGGAACAATACAAAGAAATTTCTCATCCAACTACACTAATCCTTTCCTCGTCTGTCCAGAAACAACTGGAACAAAACAAAGAAATTGCTCATCCAACTACACTAATCCTTTCCTCGTCCGTTCAGAAACCACTGGAACAAAACTAAGAAATTTCTCATCCAACTACACTAATCCTTTCCTCGTCCATTCAGAAACCACTGGAACAAAACTAAGAAATTTCTTATCCAACTACACTTATCCTTTCCTCATCCGTTCAGAAACCACTGGAACAAAACTAAGAAATTTCTCATCCAACTACACTAATCCTTTCCTCGTCCGTTCAGAAACCACTGGAACAAAACTAAGAAATTTCTCATCCAACTACACTTATCCTTTCCTCGTCCGTTCAGAAACCACTGGAACAAAACTAAGAAATTTCTCATCCAACTACACTAATCCTTTCCTCGTCCGTTCAGAAACCACTGGAACAAAACTAAGAAATTTCTCATCCAACTACACTTATCCTTTCCTCGTCCGTTCAGAAACCACTGGAACAAAACTAAGAAATTTCTCATCCAACTACACTAATCCTTTCCTCGTCCGTTCAGAAACCACTGGAACAAAACTAAGAAATTTCTCATCCAACTACACTAATCCTTTCCTCGTCTGTTCAGAAACAACTGGAACAAAACAAAGAAATTTCTCATCTAACTACACTAATCCTTTCCTCGTCCGTTCAGAAACCACTGGAACAAAACAAAGAAATTTCTCATCCAACGACACTAATCCTTTCCTCGTCCGTTCAGAAACCACTGGAACAAAACTAAGAAATTTCTCATCCAACTACACTCATCCTTTCCTCGTCAGTTTTGTTCCAGTGGTTTCTGAACAAAGAAATTTCTCATCCAACTACACTAATCCTTTCCTCGCCGTTCAGAAACCACTGGAACAAAACAAAGAAATTTCTCATCCAACTACACTAATCCTTTCCTCGTCCGTTCAGAAACAACTAGAACAAAACTAAGAAATTTCTCATCCAACTACACTAATCCTTTCCTCGTCAGTTTTGTTCCAGTGGTTTCTGAACAAAGAAATTTCTCATCCAACTACACTAATCCTTTCCTCGTCCGTTCAGAAACCACTGGAACAAAACTAAGAAATTTCTCATCCAACTACACTAATCCTTTCCTCGTGAGTTTTGTTCCAGTGGTTTCTGAACAAAAGAATTTCTCATCCAACTACACTAATCCTTTCCTCGTCTGTTCAGAAACAACTGGAACAAAACAAAGAAATTTCTTATCCAACTACACTAATCCTTTTCATCGTCCGTTCAGAAACCACTGGAACAAAACAAAGAAATTTCTCATCCAACTACACTTATCCTTTCCTCGTCCGTTCAGAAACCACTGGAACAAAACTAAGAAATTTCTCATCCAACTACACTAATCCTTTCCTCGTCTGTTCAGAAAAAACTGGAACAAAACTAAGAAAGGACTCATCCAACTACACTAATCCTTTCCTCGTCAGTTTTGTTCCAGTGGTTTCTGAACAAAGAAATTTCTCATCCAACTACACTAATCCTTTCCTCGTCTGTTCAGAAACAACTGGAACAAAACTAAGAAATTTCTCATCCAACTACACTAATCCTTTCCTCGTCTGTTCAGAAACAACTGGAACAAAACTAAGAAATTTCTCATCAAACTACACTAATCCTTTCCTCGTCAGTTTTGTTCCAGTGGTTTCTGAACAAAGAAATTTCTCATCCAACTACACTAATTCTTTTCCTCGTCTGTTCAGAAACAACTGGAACAAAACTAAGAAATTTCTCATCCAACTACACTAATCCTTTCCTCGTCAGTTTTGTTCCAGTGGTTTCTGAACAAAGAAATTTCTTATCACACTACACTTATCCTTTCCTCGTCCGTTCAGAAACCACTGGAACAAAACTAAGAAATTTCTTCTCCAACTACACTTATCCTTTCCTCGTCCGTTCAGAAACCACTGGAACAAAACTAAGAAATTTCTCATCCAACTACACTTATCCTTTCCTCGTCCGTTCAGAAACCACTGGAACAAAACTAAGAAATTTCTCATCCAACTACACTAATCCTTTCCTCGTCCGTTCAGAAACCACTGGAACAAAACTAAGAAATTTCTCATCCAACTACACTAATCCTTTCCTCGTCCGTTCAGAAACCACTGGAACAAAACTAAGAAATTTCTCATCCAACTAAACTTATCCTTTCCTCGTCTGTTTAGAAACCACTGGAACAAAACTAAGAAATTTCTCATCCAACTACACTAATCCTTTCCTCGTCCGTTCAGAAACCACTGGAACAAAACTAAGAAATTTCTCATCCAACTACACTAATCCTTTTCATCGTACGTTCAGAAACCACTGGAACAAAACTAAGAAATTTCTCATCCAACTACACTTATCCTTTCCTCGTCCGTTCAGAAACCACTGGAACAAAACTAAGAAATTTCTTATCCAACTACACTAATCCTTTTCATCGTCCGTTCAGAAACCACTGGAACAAAACAAAGAAATTTCTCATCCAACTACACTAATCCTTTCCTCGTCCGTTCAGAAACCACTGGAACAAAACTAAGAAATTTCTCATCCAACTACACTAATCCTTTCCTCGTCTGTTCAGAAACCACTGGAACAATACAAAGAAATTTCTCATCCAACTACACTAATCCTTTCCTCGTCTGTCCAGAAACCACTGGAACAAAACAAAGAAATTGCTCATCCAACTACACTAATCCTTTCCTCGTCCGTTCAGAAACCACTGGAACAAAACTAAGAAATTTCTCATCCAACTACACTAATCCTTTCCTCGTCCGTTCAGAAACCACTGGAACAAAACTAAGAAATTTCTTATCCAACTACACTTATCCTTTCCTCATCCGTTCAGAAACCACTGGAACAAAACTAAGAAATTTCTCATCCAACTACACTAATCCTTTCCTCGTCTGTTCAGAAACCACTGGAACAAAACTAAGAAATTTCTCATCCAACTACACTTATCCTTTCCTCGTCCGTTCAGAAACCACTGGAACAAAACTAAGAAATTTCTCATCCAACTACACTAATCCTTTCCTCGTCCGTTCAGAAACCACTGGAACAAAACTAAGAAATTTCTCATCCAACTACACTAATCCTTTCCTCGTCCGTTCAGAAACCACTGGAACAAAACTAAGAAATTTCTTATCCAACTACACTTATCCTTTCCTCGTCCGTTCAGAAACCACTGGAACAAAACTAAGAAATTTCTCATCCAACTACACTAATCCTTTCCTCGTCCATTCAGAAACCACTGGAACAAAACTAAGAAATTTCTCATCCAACTACACTTATCCTTTCCTCGTCCGTTCAGAAACCACTGGAACAAAACTAAGAAATTTCTCATCCAACTACACTAATCCTTTCCTCGTCCATTCAGAAACCACTGGAACAAAACTAAGAAATTTCTCATCCAACTACACTTATCCTTTCCTCGTCCGTTCAGAAACCACTGGAACAAAACTAAGAAATTTCTCATCCAACTACACTAATCCTTTCCTCGTCCGTTCAGAAACCACTGGAACAAAACTAAGAAATTTCTCATCCAACTACACTTATCCTTTCCTCGTCCGTTCAGAAACCACTGGAACAAAACTAAGAAATTTCTAATCCAACTACACTAATCCTTTCCTCGTCCGTTCAGAAACCACTGGAACAAAACAAAGAAATTTCTCATCCAACTACACTAATCCTTTCCTCGTCTGTTCAGAAACCACTGGAACAAAACTAAGAAATTTCTCATCCAACTACACTTATCCTTTCCTCGTCCGTTCAGAAACCACTGGAACAAAACTAAGAAATTTCTCATCCAACTACACTAATCCTTTCCTCGTCCGTTCAGAAACCACTGGAACAAAACAAAGAAATTTCTCATCCAACTACACTAATTCTTTTCCTCGTCTGTTCAGAAACCACTGGAACAAAACTAAGAAATTTCTCATCAAACTACACTTATCCTTTCCTCGTCCGTTCAGAAACCACTGGAACAAAACTAAGAAATTTCTCATCCAACTACACTTATCCTTTCCTCGTCCGTTCAGAAACCACTGGAACAAAACTAAGAAATTTCTCATCCAACTACACTAATCCTTTCCTCATCCGTTCAGAAACCACTGGAACAAAACAAAGAAATTTCTCATCCAACTACACTAATCCTTTCCTCGTCAGTTTTGTTCCAGTGGTTTCTGAACAAAGAAATTTCTCATCCAACTACACTAATCCTTTCCTTGTCTGTTAAGAAACAACTGGAACAAAACTAAGAAATTTCTCATCCAACTACACTAATCGTTTCCTCGTCAGTTTTGTTCCAGTGGTTTCTGAACAAAGAAATTTCTCATCAAACTACACTAATCTTTTCCTCGTCTGTTCAGTAACAACTGGAACAAAACTAAGAAATTTCTCATCCAACTACACTAATCCTTTCCTCGTCCGTTCAGAAACCACTGGAACAAAACTAAGAAATTTCTAATCCAACTACACTAATCCTTTCCTCATCTGTTCAGAAACCACTGGAACAAAACAAAGAAATTTCTCATCCAACTACACTAATCCTTTCCTCGTCAGTTGTGTTCCAGTGGTTTCTGAACAAAAAAATTTCTCATCCAACTACACTAATCCTTTCCTCGTCAGTTTTGTTCCAGTGGTTTCTGAACAAAGAAATTTCTCATCCAACTACACTAATCCTTTACTCGTCTGTTCAGAAACAACTGGAACAAAACTAAGAAATTTCTTATCCAACTACATTTATCCTTTCCTCGTCAGTTTTGTTCCAGTGGTTTCTGAACAAAGAAATTTCTTATCCAACTACACTAATCCTTTCCTCGTCTGTTCAGAAACAACTGGAACAAAACTAAGAAATTTCTCATCCAACTACACTAATCCTTTCCTCGTCAGTTTTGTTCCAGTGGTTTCTGAACAAAGAAATTTCTCATCCAACTACACTAATCCTTTCCTCGTCTGTTCAGAAACAACTGGAACAAAACTAAGAAATATATCTGGCCTAGACCTTGGGAGTTGAAAAAATATCGGGTCAAACTTTAATTCCAGGTTTTAATCGCTGGCGGCCATGTTGGTTTTTATTGGTTTTTTCCTTGGACTAAATATATTTTTACTGCTTTAACATTTTATTACACACAAAAAAAAAACTTTGAACATTCTATTTACAAAAGTAAGTTTTAACGAATTTAAGAATAACAAAAAAATGCTGCCGAAAAGACGACAGGTAAAAATGTGGCATAAAAGTTCAATTTGATATATGCTAAAAAATAAATGTACCATTTCACCCCAAAAATCGATTTTATCGAACATTTGGGTGAATAACGAGCAAAATGGGAGAAAAAGTCCAACGGCCCCTATAGTATAATTGAACTTAAAATTCTTTATTTAAAAACGAATTAAAAGAAAAATTTGCTTATTTATTCAATCAGCAATAACCATCCTTCAAATCTATAAGAAAATAACTTCAAAGACATCTATAGACTCACTGGCTCATTTAAAGACATTTGGTGCCAAATTGTCTGTCTTCTGCCTTAAGAAAACTGTCCCATCAAAAATTTAACACATAGATGTCAAAATCTGAGAACTTCAAATGTTCTCCATTCTTTCCCCCCTCTCTCTCCCTCCCTCTCCCTATCTCATATACATTTACCAGATATAATTTTTTTAAATAACTCAGAGTAAACTCTGAGACTTTCTTTCATTTTCCTTTTTATTGCTGAATAAAAAACTAATGTTTAAAAGAAAAAGAAAATCAAATAATTTTGGAGCGCGGAGCGATAAAACCACAGCTCTTTAGTCCCAAATAAAGTTGCTCCCGCTCTACTCCCACTGAATATAAAATGAGCCCTCCTCTCCTTCGCTCCAGCAAAAAGGAGCATGCTCCTGGAGCGCACTCCTTTTTGGAGGGCTCCGTAACGCCCTGTATATATCTCTCTCTATATATATATAGTGATCCACAGACAGGCTGTACAACAGATCTTCAGTGCGGTTAAACTAGCACTTCCCACTAGCCAGGAATCGAACCTTCAACCATCGAGTTAATAGTTGTCAACTCTTTCCATTAGACCAACGGGAGAAGCACTCGTAAATGATATCTACAATAACTATTTATATAAACACTGACTGCCACTTCCACCCCTTTCTTACCCCCTTTGCATAAAACTAAATTAAACTAAATATAACCCACATTTGGACCCTGTACGCCTAGCAGCTGCATTCCAAGATTCCTAATTCGGTTAATTAGTTTAGAAGTGAATCCTGTACATGCAACTATATAAACATACCTAACTTTATAAAGATAGATATACACTCACTTATGTATATCATTGAATACGATGGATATGCTGTGTGTATTTCTAAAATTCTAACTTTCGCAAGTCAGAGTATAATGTAAATTTAAAAAAATATATTTGAAAATTCATGTCTAACTTTCTTTGGGATCAGAACTGAATGACATCACTCAATGTTGAGCTATTAAAATCTTTTGTTAAAAGAATTACTTCTCGTTTGTACTTTCTATATTTCATCGGACTCTATGCGTCTTACCAATGCGTCTAAAAAATTAGTTGAAATTCTGATTTACGAAAGTTTTTCGGAAGAATTGTCAAGAGTTTCAATAAAAACAGAATATTTATCTTATTCAACGAATCATACTTGAAAGAATGAATGCTGCCTGACTACACAAATATATCTATCTATATATTAAGTTAGGTATGTGTATATATTTTTTATGTAAAGGATAATCTAACCTAATGAAAGGATCATTATGAATTGTGGAATATATATTCTAGGAAACACGATGAATAATATAGGCACATTATTTTCTTTTGTAAATTTTAACATTAAGCGCATGCACGTATATAAACTTAGGTATGGGTATATGTTTATATATATATACACTAGATGGGGGTTACCCAGTGTTGCCCGGGGCGAAAGTGTAACAATCTCCCTCTTCCCTTGTTGCAGTTAGAGTACTATCTCTGTCTTGTCCAGTCATCCCCCCCCTCTCGACATACATCAAAGTAATTGTTTAAAAAACAAAAATTCTCGAGAGTTGGTAGGGATCGACCTCTCGATCTTCGTTCTCTTTCGCTAACCGAGCAAACGGAGTATAATATCCGACGAAAGTTATGTCACTTGAACGCTTATAGAATCCGGAGTTTGTTTTGCATGGCATACATGCAAGAAGCGTACGGGCTACGAAAAAACAAACTTCAGCACCCCTGTCACAGATTATGTGCGTGTTCTACACAAAGAGATCAATGGGTTTTTTTTTTCCAATTTTTCGATATTATGCCACCGAAAGTGATTCAGAAAATGTCAACTTTACAGGCTATGTTGAGTATCTCGGGAGTTTTTTGCAGACATACAAACATACACAGACAACTCCTTTATATAATGGATACATATATATTTTTTCTTTTCACTTTAAATTTCTTATATATTTGTAAATTATTTTTAATTGTAAAAATTTTTCTAATGGTGTCAACATTTTCTGCTATTGTACTTTTGATATTCTTTTTTCCCTTATTGTGTTCCTTTTATGTCCGCTTTCATTGTTATGTATGCTCTTTCGAAGATGATTGAAATGGTCATGTCCCTATCCTCCAACTTTTTCTCGAATTGCTGTGTAATTGAGGGTGTACAATACTGTAAGTTTTGGCTGCTTTGTTTGACTTTGAACCTTTGGTTTCTATACCCTGGACTGATGAAGGACTCGGTTTCAATAAAAGTCCCTTTTGACTCAGAAACGATCGTACACTTGTTGATATTAAATTCTTGGAATGGATATAAATTAATGTCATAAATTTGTTTATTTCTGAACTATATATTTTTTTTTTCGTTGTACAGGATAAACTCCTAAACTAATGAACCGATCATCATTAATGTTGGAATATATATTCTAGGCAACACTGAGTAACATAGAAACATTTTTTTTTTTTTGTAAATTCTAACATTTAGACGGTGCATGTATATAAAGTTAGGTATGTTTATATATTTGTATATTTGTATGTACAGGATTAAATCCTAAACTAATTAACCAATCATTATGAATTTTAGAACACGGCTGCTCGGCATAAGGGTGGGATATATTTAGTTTAATTTAGTTTCATACAAAGGGGTCAAAGAAGCCCTTTGTTAAAATTCAGATACCTCCAATTTTTGTAAATTTTTTACAATAGATATTAGACATCAATTAATAAATATTCCCCAGATTTACGTTTCTTTGGAGTATTTTAAAGGATTTGGAGGCGATATATGGGCAAAACCTACAATCTGAAAATTGAAATTTTCAGATTTGCAATTAATTTTATCCATAGTCTTTAGACACCAATTAAATGAGATTCCCTGAATTTCAATTTCTTCGTGACTCCTTAAACTTAAGCGTTAAATTTTAGAGATTTTCTAGAATCAAAATCATGTAACGGATTTGGATCAAAATTAGAATAAGGATTCTTGACATAAGGTTTAGTATCATTATATGTTGACTTTAATCTTCATAAGGGGACATAAATGTGGTGCAAAACTATTCTGTTTGTAGAATTAATTTTACCCATCATGGGACGGGTATTCTTCTAATATATTTATATATACTAGCTGTACCTATCCGGGGTTGCCCACTATGCCCAGTAGTGTATTTATTTGAAATTTGTTTTGCTTTTCTTTTTAAAAACTATTTTGTGTTCCAGTCAAAGTGAAGTAACTCTGTATGTACAAATACAAAGTTATGTCTTTATTTTTTTTTATGGCGACCATTTGAAAATAATTCTGAACCGAACAAAGTATTTTCAGGAAGGAATTAAATCAAATTACATTTTATTCTTCTTAACAACATGCTGCAACGATTCACAAAAAAAAGTGACGAACCAGAATCAAATATTGATATCTGTGGAAAGAAAGCTATCGATGACAAAAGCATTAGAAACAGACTGGCTGTACTTTATGTATTACATATTGACAAAGAGATTGAACCAATGAAGTTTAACTGCTGTTTTAATCCTTAATTAAAGCTTACAGTTGCTTTGAAATTTGTGTCATCTTGAAATGCTTATGAGAAATATTGATTGGGACAATGGTGTACAAATAAATACGGAATGCTGACCGATCTAATTGTGAAAAGCATCAGGCAGCTGAGATGATTTCCGCAAAATCGTAGGAAGCAGGCTTTTTTCAGTTCCGGTCGTTGCATCGTGGAACAGGTTGCCAGAAGCCATGGTCAGCCTACAGACGATGAAACAGTTCTAGGCAGAGCTGGATGCATCATGGTCACTGATCTTCGGATATTACTCTTCAGGTGAGCAGTGGAGGATGTGTGGGGACATGTTTCTGGAGTAAAACATCAACCAAAATTTAAATATCCCTTCTTTTTTTTTTAAATAATAAAACAGAAACCACCACCTTATCAAGGCCGAGGCCACACGTGGACAAGTGTTAATGTGATTTCTATTTATCCCCCCTCCAGGAGATTAGACACAAGTGTCATGTGGGTTTGATGGAAGCGTTTTCAGTGGAATGATTTGGATTTGAACCTGGCACACCCAGGTTCTCAGTCCGCGTCGATACCAACTAAGCCACTGTGTCTTCCTTTCAAGAAGTTTTTCACCCAAAGTCATGGTTTCCACAGGACCCAGCAAAAGATGTACCATAATCGCTTTCGTCTCATTAGAAGAAAAGCAGCATTTTGTGTCCGTGTTTCTGCTTTGTGGAACAGCCTACTAGAGGTAGTAACGATGTCTATCCTGTCCAGGATTAAAGTCGCATTGGGCAAAACATTCAGACGGTATATAGACGTACAAATCTTCTAAGTGTCCTTTTACATGGCTTGTTGCGCCTTGCTATTTATTGCCAATAAATTGAAACAGCCTACCAAAGGTAGTGACGATGTCTATCATATTCAAGTTTAAAGTCGCCTTGGACAAACATTCAAACAGTATATAGATGTACACATCTTCTAACTGTCCTTTTACATGGCTTGTTGCACTTTGCTACTTTTTGCCAATAAATTTAATTTCATTTAAAGTCTATAATAAATGACCTGAACATGGTTTGGTGATTAGTCTGACGATCAACTGTACAAGAAGCAGATAAAAGGTTTTGATCAAAAGTCACAAAATAGAGTGGATTTGTAGAAGAGGTTGTAAACACCAAAGAAAACATGGAACAAAAGGATATCTCTCACATGATAGAAAGTTTCAAGTTTTACAGACGGGCATCATTAACATTAGGCTGATTTATTCCCTGCTTGCAGCTCATTTGACTTGGTCTAGTGGCCTTCAGTAATTTGCTGTTTTGATATCTCATTATAATACAGCTTCCTATTCCAGTGGCTTCTTTCCAAGAATTGCAGGCTTGTGGAACTCTCTTCCTGCTGACTGTATTCCTCTTAGTAATAGACTTGGTCAATAGACATCTCCTATCTTTGTGTTAATCATCTTCATTCTTGTTAGCTCCTTACATCAAACGGCTTCATGTCTTGTAAAAAAAGAATTCTCTTTGCGATGTTCGTGACACTATGGACAGCCCCCCCCCCTCCAGAGCCGAGGAAATGATTCACAAAAAGAAAAAGCTATCAAAAGTAAGTAAAAAGAAAATGGTGGCCGCCAAGGATTTTTGAATTCTTAAGACAGTAGGACGCCTCACAGTTGGTGGTCAATTTCCGCTTATCAGTCACTTTGGGACAAAGAAGGCGTTTTAGGAGTACCCGAGTAATTTTCACTTATCGGTGACTAAAACAAAAGACTGGACATGGAATTGCTGGTCGTTAGTTGAGATGTTTAGGAATCAGAGTTGTTTGCGACAGTTTGAGTTTTACGACAGTTTATGAGTTTAAGTTAGTTTTACGAGAGAAGGTCAGATCAAAGCAGATTAGCACAGACCCGATATGAGCTGACTTCAACCAAGTGACGGTGATGCCTCAACAGATGAATTATCTTAACTGAGACATGGATGCTAGTGTTTGAAGGTCTTTTTCTTTTATGCAACATTATGAAACACACTCAGAGCATGACTGATTTATACACAATGGATCGGAGTTTGTGTTCTTTCCTGTGGATTCACGTTGCTTTTATTTTTGTGTACTTGTGCCCTCGGCGATCGTCAGTGGAATAGACGACATGGCTAGAACGAAAGATGAAGGAGAAGAAAACCATGGTACATACAGCGTTAAGGTTGCCGCGAGGGATGCACATGGTCTCACAGTTGTAAACAGCTGAATCTTGGAAAAAAGTAACTAATGAACCATGAAATTGTCTGAACTTGGTTTGTCAGTTTTATGGCAAGGTTATTTAATGCTTTTCCCTTGTCTCGAGGTCAGAGGTTTTTTGATATTTCATAAGCTCAGTCTCCAGTTTCATGTTTCAGCGGGTCAGCTGTCAACAAATTCCACTCTCTACGGTTTTGTTGAATCAATTGCTTCTAAGTTTTCCTTAGCGATCCAAGACATCTAATAATACCTATTTTTTAAAAAGTGCATACAATTCAAGTTTATATTTACTCACAGCTGGATGAAAATTGTAGGTTCATACCTTTGCAAACTGTATTGGAAAGTAAACGACAATAGAGTTTAGGGCAACCTAACAAAAAAGAATAGAATTATTTCCCTTAGACCCAAGGAAAGAGTTATCGCCCTTGGATAAAAGAGTCGTCTGCCATGACAGTTGAAAAATATACAACGACCTCACGATCAGACTGAAGCATCTCGCGTCCAACGGCTTCAACATTTCATTCACGGTTTTGTTAACTTAATTTGTTAACGGTTCTATCGGCACCCTATTTTCATTTTTGAGTTGTAATTAAATCGATAACGGGAATAGTTTTTTTAGAACGCAAATTTATATTTCCAAAGATGGATTGCACTATACAGCAATTAATGCAACAACAATTACATTTGATGGAATTATTTTCAGAAAGATTCTCAACATCTGCACCATCACTTTCGGAAACAAAGCTAAGGACATCGACAGAATCGGTTGCAATTGCAATTACGGAATTCCATTACGACCCAATATCTAGATCAACATTCTGTACGTGGTTTTCACGCTTTGAGGACCTTTTCCGTGTGGAATTCAAGGAACAAGCTGATGACTGGAAAGTCAGACTTTTGCTACGGAAACTTGGGATGTCGGAACACTATTGGTATGCAAACTACAAACTACCTAAACACCCACGTGACAACTTCGATGACATGGTAGAGACTGAGGCAGATTTTCGGTGAGCAGATTTCGTTATTTAAAATGCATTTCAATTGTCTCAGCATAACGAAGTCTGATTCGACCGATTCTCAACTTATGCAGGCATTGTGAACAGAGAACGTGAACGATTTAAAATATCTTCCATCACGGACGCTCAATTCAAATGTTTAATTTTTGTGTGCGGTTTGAGATCGGCGGAGGAGGCAGATATTTGCACATGGATTTTGTCAAAAATAGAGCAAAATCCAGAAATAACATTGCAACAAATTACCGTGGAATGCCAGCATCTTGTGAATCTAAAGCATGATTCAACTATGGTGCAACAAACAGCATCCATAGTCCAAAAACGTCGGCCCACCTCACCGACTTCAACATCTGTCAAGCCCCCAACCACTTGTTGGAACTGTGGCAGCTGGCATTTTGTATAAAACTCTACATTCAAGACACACCGCTGTCGCAGCTGCAATCGACTGGGACATAAAGAGGGATTTTATACCTCTCAAGGACAAAAACCAACCCATAATAAACAAACCTCACATAACAGGCACCGACATCACAAAACAAATACAAACAGTCTAGTAACAACTTTTCTTCCAAACCAAAAATATGTTGCAGTATAATTGGATGGCCATCCTGTTCAGCTGCAAGTGGATACTACCTCTGATATTACACTTATATAACAAAAACTATGGGAAACCAACAAGTCAGGTAGCACAGAGGTGAATGCTTTATTCACAGCCAGCAATTGAACGAAAATATTTTGTCTTTTTAACTTACTTATGAGTTTGGCATAGGGATGCAACATATAAAATCTGTTTTACTTATTTGCATAGATCTAAAATAGTTCAATTGTCTAAAGAAACAAAGAAAAATGAAGGACCTATATTTTTTTCATACACCCATATTTTCTCTTCAATTTCAGTAAATGTTTATAGATTATCTAATCCCTTTACAAAAACGTCTACTCAGTGTAAATAATCTTTTTAAGAGTAATACTCTCTTCTTTTATTTCAGGTTTGGTATGTCCGTTTCACAGCATATTAACTGGATACATGGAGGATTACAGACAAGAAATCCCATGACATCTCTCTATTAAAAATTAAAGATACCAGAACTCGATGCTGTCTTAAGATCACGTTGCTTGACTTGGACATATGAATCATAGTGGTTGATTATTCAAAGACTCAGCTCATCGAGATGTGTACTGCTTCAGGCTTCCTAACATATAGACAGCTCTGTCAACTATTTACCTCAAGGTAGATTCTGATTGGAAATTACCACTGCCATGCAGATCACACCCCAACATCATTTCTCTGAATATACAATTACTCATAGGAACATTTTAACACTTTCCATGGGGGGATAACTCAATTATCTCAACAGGTGGATTCATTGCTGTACCAGGGTTGGAAAAAGATGATCCAGGATGATCTGCAAACTCAGAACAAACATTCCGGAAAGATGTTTCATAAAAGTCTACCAAAACGTCCAATGCTTAGAAAAAATAAAGATGTTAAACCAGATAAAAACGACGAGAACTGATTTCAGGTTATTTAAATAATGTTATTTAAGTTAATCTTATCTATCGTAAACGATTCATTTAACACAAGTTGCTATTTTGCCCATATTTTCAAATAGTATTACAGTAATACTGTGACAAATGGCATTCAAAGAAGAAACGTGGATATAAATGGAGAATCGTGAGAAATTCAGCAAGGATCAAACCTAAAAAGATTGGCCAGACAAATTTCATTAAAACTGAAAGAAATTGCGATTACTACCCCCATCCACTCCACGCTGTCAGAGAGTGGTCTGCTAGCATAAATAGGTTTCACCAAATGGTTTTTATTTTGAAATTATGATTAGCAGTCAAGAAAAAGCAGATGCACTTTTTTTTCTAAAACGTGTGGAGATAACACTTTCAAATTCATAGACTACAGAAGCCGATTAGGTCTAAGGCAGGAATAGAAACAACAATTAGGTCTAAAACAGGAATAGAAACAACAATTATCGATAAAAATTGCTGTGAGATTCTAATCTGCTTGTTTTAAGACCGTCTACGGGTTTGGTTTTGTTGTTGCAGACAATCCCTTATCTGAAATATAATTTAGAAAAATTTACAAACATAAATTGTACATTTTGTCTATCACAAGATTTGGATGACACCTCACAATAAAGGAAAGTTGGTCATCAATTTTATGTGTATGACCGAAGGTTGAAGAACCAGCCAATAACAGGAACATTAATTGTTAAAAGTTTGAGGCTGGACATTTACTTACACATATTTTGTAATTAAAATTGTTTAATTAACAGGACATTGGAGGGGGGATCACATGGAAAATAAAGTGATAGGGGCGGGGGGTCAAAGAGCCCCAATACACACCCGCATTCGGTAATGATGGGTGATGCAGTCAAGAACAAGTGGGAGTAAAACAGAAGTTGGTCTCTGTCACTAAGGGGCTAAGAAAAGTTTCTATAAATTGAAAGAATCAAATAAGGACGAATGAGTTGACCAATGAGATTGGTTGGGGAGTCCCCGATAATTTGCAATTGACTAACTTTGCAAGAAAAATTAGTCAGCGAAAATTGGATAGGTGGGGAAGATTAAAAAGATGAGAGAAATAACTAGCCTCCATATTAGTCGGAGCTGATGCCAGTTTAGAACAGATTTCCATATAAGGAGGAGATTTTGTATCCCAGCAGATTATTTTCAACTGCAGTACACACTGTTCTAAGAAACCTCCTGAACTTAAACCCTGAACCCAACTTGCTACTCCCAAAATTGACTCTCTGACAGAATGGTAGAGAAGTTAAACTTTCAGTGTCAAACTTAGTGTATAATAGAAAAAAAAAACAATTTTTATGTTTAACATTGTTGGCAATTTTTCTTTTTGACATGCATGGAGACCCCAGGCACAAGGGTGCATGGAAGACAAAGGAAGAACTGGCTTGGGGGCGTACGAAGTGACTTGACTGCTTACAACATGACTGGTATCAACCTTTTGGATTGGACCGCATGGAAAGTAGGCATGAGACGTTGCCTGGTGTTGCCCACCTCGGAGTCCGGAAAACTCAAGCACCTTAAATACTAAAACCAGATGATGATGATGATGATGATAACTTTGTTTATACCAAGTAATTGACTTGCAGCTTTCTGTGGGTCAGAGAGATGCAAGCCATGTGAATTGTCAACCTGATACAAAGACAGACTACAAACAAGAAACCACCTCATGGTGGCCCAAATAACAAGTAGATAACACTGGGATTTGGCTTAGCCATTTCATAAGTCGTGATGTTATCTGTTTTACCAGTTGTTTCCTTCCCCCTCTCCACACGCAGGGCTGATGTAGTAGTTACAAATCAAAAAAAAAAAAGATTAAAAAAATCAGACTTGCTAAATATCGTTTTTTTATTCTGTCTAAGATACTTTCGAAATCTGCCTATGGTAGTCAAGTATGATAAAAACAATGCATGTCGTCCAGCTTACTGATAGGGTTTCAAACCTTCACCAGTCTTGCAAACAATTAATAATGAGTTTGATTTTTTTTTTTTTACAAGAAACTTCATAAATGCAGCCTTGTGCCAGACAAAGCTTTATCCAAAGCAAAACTGAAATGAAAATACATTATAAAAAAAACGAACAGAAAACATGCAGAGTTTTAGTAAGGGGAGATAACTGTACTTGGTTTGAAAGTCAAATTTTGAAGAAAAAAAAGAGTTCTTTGTTTTGTTTTTTCTTTTTAAATGAGGGTGGGCAGGGGCAGGGTTCTATTCACTTACACCAACCAATTATTGCTGATCTTACAATAGAAAAAAGAATTTATTTCTAAAAATCAAATTTCTCTTCACATACCAGAATAGTGGCTTTTTTTTTTCTTTATTTTTTGAAAGTTTTATTTTTAAATTTTGAGCAGTTATGAATAGAAATTGGCTCTCTGTAACTAAACAAGTCAGACATGTTAAGAAATATTTTGCCACAGGGTATTTTTTTTTGTTGTTTTGGGATCGGGTTGACTTTTTTTTTTGTTAATTTAATTTTTATTTTTATTTTTTACAAATGTCAGTATTTTGTCACTGATTCTATTTCAACCCAAACAAACATCTAAGATTTGGAATTCAGTAGAAATGTTTTTTTTCTTCTTTCTTTAGCATGAATGGTTTATGATTCAGAGCATGCTGGGTTTCCTTAAAAAAAAAAAAAAAAAATAATAATAATAATAATAATAGGGTAGACAAGAGACGTTGTCCAAAATGTTGAACTAACCAACCCTGCTATGTACAAATGTTAAAAATGTCGACACAGAGAAATATACAGCGTCACTTATTCAGAGAGCCAAGAAAGGGAGAGGGGATAAAATAAATGTGTTTTCGAACTGATGTAGGAAGAGGAAAAATATAGTAAAAAAAAAAAAAAAAAGACAGCCAAGAAAGATTCAAACACACATACAGGCATGCATACACACATGTATACAGGAACATTAATGGCCCAGGGGAGGGGGTAGCTAAACAACAACCAATCCACAAATGATACAGGAAATCATGTGCATTTTTTTAGTAAAAATGCATGGTTTTGTGAGCAGCAGCATGCGCACATGCACACACGTATATTTTTATTGATTAACATATGCAACAGTTTATCTGAAGAAACGTACTTAATTTAATAGATTGTATTTACACAGCAGATCATTTTTTTTTTTTCATGAATACACATTTATTAACAGTCCGTGAACAAACTGACGGCACGGAGACTCAAACAGAAAACAAAAGAGCAGGGAAAAAAAAAACAAAGCCCCTGACAGAATTCGAACCTGTGCACTGCAGTGACCACTTTGTGGGCAGCAGTCATATGATTTGCATTTTTCTCTGATGTTTATTTTCTGTTTAAGTCTCCAGTCTGTGGGTTTGTTTACATATAGTTAATAAATACATAAAAAAAACTATCCTTTTGTTAAATATAATATACCAAATTTAAGAAATATATATATATATATATATATATATATATATATATAGTAGTTTGATATTCCATCAATGCTTCTTGAGATATTTTGTTTAATGATGATGAGTAGGTGGTGGTTGACACATAAAACGATGTCGTGTTTTTTTTAATGTTTTATTAAAATTCAATATTTCAAACGCCCTGCATTCTTCATGAATGATTATTGATGAAAAAAATGTAAATGAAGCCACCCATATGTGTGGTATTATTCATTTTCATTTGTTTTCACAACAACGCTAATTCATCAATAATCATTCCTGCTGAGGGCGTTTGAAATATTGAATTATTATAAAAAATTATTAAAAAACAACATCGATTGATGCTTCAACCATCACCCACTCATCATTATCATTATCATATATATATATATATATATATATATAACATTGGAAAAGACGAGACAAAATGGAAAACTTAAGCGTCTATCAGATTTCATTATTTTCAGAACTTTAAAAAGAAAAGTGGGGGGGGGTATACACTGCAGAGTAAGTCCAGTTAGTAGATATGTGTAAAAGGCCCGCAACCTATGAAAGTCTAAAAACTGCAAGACATTTTCATACACCCTGGGTCCTTCTCACATAGTCACTAGCTGATCTTATCCAGCATATAATTTTTTTAATTTTTAATTTTTTATTTGCTGATGCTACTTTTTGATGAAGTTCTGAAAAGAGTGAAACACATCAGGCTCGAATTATGTATATATATTATATATACTCATGCCCACATGCATACACAGAGAAATAGGTAAATTAGGTAGGCAAATATTATAGCAGCCAACTGAAAGTCGCAAATGAGCCACACATAGTAAAGCATTAAAGCTTTATTATGTATAATAGGAATTGCTTAACTAATGTTAGAAAGTGCAGGAGAAAGGCCACCCCCCCCCCACTTTTACCCTTAAATCAAATTATAAATATATCTAATCATTCTTTCCGTTACCCCTCCCCATTTACAGCAGTCCTTCATGGGGGAGTGTAAGTATGAAGTTTTGCAGAATATTTTGTAGTAGTGCAAAAAGTAATGAATTAATTTTGGATTAGGAGATTGATTATTTATTTATATATATATAATTTCTAAGGAAAAAACCCTACTACCTCATAATTGCTAATTTGCTCAATTTGAACATTTAAAAGTGCTAACAAATTTATTTATTAAAGTTGCAGTAAACAAAAGAAAAAAATAACACCTATACAAGTTTTAAGGGGAAAAATATTAGTGACAAATGTAAACATTTTCTCTCTTATTGTCAGGATTTAGACAAAAGAGATCCTTAATTTTCTTTCTTATTTATGTTTTCGATGTCGCTGTACCCTTGAGATGTCTTCAAGTATCCATTGAAATTGGTGATACACAGAAAACTTCCAATTCAATTTAGAGAAGAAGTGCCCCCCTCCCCAATAGCGTTATATATAGAGATGATCAAAACAGAGCTCTCTCAGTAACTGATTGCATAAGGGTTGAACCGTTAAAAATGGAAACTGCCAACAATTAAAAAAAAACACATATGTCAGAAAGAATTATTGCACGTAGCCAACAAGATGTGAGCTTGTGTCTGATCAACTCAGGCTGGGTAATCTGGCAGAAAGTACCTGGTGTTGAGAAACTCAAAACACTTAATGAAGCCCGGATAACGCATAGTAGGGGTTCCAGGTCAAGGTTCGCATTGTTTGACCAATTTAAATGAAGACCTGAAGATAGCACAAGTGTAGAGGGGAGGCGAAACAAGAATATTTTTAAAAAGAAATAAAAATAGAGGCCACTAGTCTAGATAACTAAGCATATCAAGAACCCCCCCCCCTCCATCCCCCAAAAAACACCTATTCTGTATAGATTTTCTGATTCTTTGATATGACAAACACATGAGAAAATTATTGTCTTCTTTCGGTTCAGTAACACAAATGAACCTTAATACTGACTTCTCTCTTTAAACTTTAATTCAAGCCGTAAATTACTATTCTGAATGACAGTTGAGATGCTTCAAAATTACTTTCGAATTTCAAAGGAACACAAAGTAAACACATGCCAGCCATTTTTTTTTTTAAATTTTAGATTGAAATAGATTAATAATAGATTTAAATGGTCGACTTGTTTATTATATCGGGTCCTTTGAAAATGCAATAGTAATTTTGAAGTTTTTAAACTGACACATAAAAGTAATTTCTGATTTGAATCCAAGTTTAACGGCAAAAGTGTCAAGTATTACTGTTCATTTGTGCTTCTAAACTAAAGGAAAACACATTTTTCCCTAGGTGCCCCTGTCATATCAAAGGAACCGATTTTTTTCAGCTGTCATTGTTGGAGGTGAAATCCTTGGGCAACTTTTGACACCCCCCCCCCCCCAACCCAATAAAAGGTGAACAAAAAGTTTGTTTCTTCTACTAATCTGTCAAAATATTTATTTTTAGACTTTTCTTCAATATTGAAGGATGAAGAGAAAACTGAAAACCCTGTCATCATTAAATAATTTATAATACAAGACCAGATCAGGGGTAGGGGTGGTGGTTATGCAAAACGAGTGGGGTGGGTGTGAGGAGCTTTCGAGATGAAGAGGAGGGGGGATCACTCTTCCTTCCCCCAATAAAATAATAGCAATGTCCTTTAGAGAAGAAACAAAAAAATCTCTCCTTATCGCAACCCCTAAATGGATGGCCCGGAGCTTTTGCATTGCTCTTTACAACCCCCTCTCCCCCTAATCACAAACAAACCAACATACTGGGTACCACATAAACCACTCTCACGCACCACATCAATCCATGCACGCATTTAGACAATATAATAAAGAGTAATACGGAAGAATTTGGACAGTTAGACAAATTGGCAAGAGGAGAAGAAAAGAAGGAAGTTATGTACCCCTCCCCCTCGGGGATAGCAAGCATCAGCAGCCATTATTAATATCTGGAGAATTTGTCTGGTAATAACAGTGACTAAAGGAAGAAATTGGAGATGTGTCAAGGATTAAAAGTGGGTGTGGTTGCGTGTGCCAGTGGTCACGGTCACTTCTTTTCGTTTTGGTAGCGGTGGCAACGGCAGCAGCGGTGGCAGCAGCAGCAGTCAATTAATCCCTGACCCTGTTCGAGCTGAGAGCTGCTTCTTTTTTTTTTTTTCTTCTTTTCGCGTTTCTTTTTTTTAAAAATGCCCCCCTCCCTTTTTTTTTTAATTTCTTCTTTTTTTTTTCTCTTCTTTTTATTCAATGGAACGGTCAATGAACTCCACAAATCGCTTGGCATACTGGTCTGGACGCACTGTAGAAATCTCAGCACCCGCCCCGTGTTTGACAGTCTTGGCAGCTTGAGCTGTCCGTTTCTTCATGCCGTACTTGGTAAGAATGTCCACCATTGCTAGGAAATAGATTTCTTGTTTGTCTTCTGAAATAAACAGTAAAAAAAGAAAAGAAAAAAATAAGCTTTTGGCATAATGGTAAAAGCATTTGCTAATGGGCCAGGAGATCAGGGTTCAGTCCTTAGTCGAGTCATATCAAAGACTTTAAAAAATGGTATTTGATACTCCCTTGCTAAACATTCAGCATTATACGGTAAAAATCAAGGGTAAGTGGAGTAATCCTGGGAAAGGAGTGGCGCCCTCCCCATCATCTTGGTGTAGTAGCTTATGAAAAGGGAGCCTTCAGGTCGCCCTTGACTATGGTTGACCACTTTAATTTTTTTTACTTATATAAATTAGGGCTTGTTAATGTTGCCAATTTTAAATTTTAAGAACTTTTAATTAAAGAACACGATTAGATTGAAATACTCCAGCAGTCAGGGGCGTTTTCATACAGGAGAGGGCCCAAGCTTATCAACCTGATTTTAGTACAGAAGATCACTTGGAACATAATATTAACGAGAGTGGAACATAATATTAACGAGAGTGGAACATAATATTAACGAGAGTGGAACATAATATTAACGAGAGTGGAACATAATATTAACGAGAGTGGAACATAATATTAACGAGAGTGGAGCATAATATTAACGAGAGTGGAACATAATATTAATGAGAGTGGAGCACAAGGAAGAGCTGGTGCTGGTGTGATTGCAAGAGTTAGGAGGTGATGGAGTAAGTTCAGTTCATTATTAACCAGCAGAGCATTACCGTTGTCAACCAAGGGAAGAGTCTATCAGACACGTGTGCGCAGTGTGATGGCATATGGAAGTAAAACCTGACCAGTTAGAGTTGAAAATATGTGTTGCATGGAGAGAAATTATATGAGAATAATACGATCAGGCTTAGATCTGATGACCTCAGAGGAAGATTAAATCTGGACAGTATAGAGAGATGTGTACAGAACAGGAGACTTCATTGGTTTGGTCACATTGAAAGAATGGATGAGAGTTTTTGGGTAAGTAGATGTAGAACAGTTGAGGTAGCAAGGTCAGTTGGCAAACATGAAAGTGATGAGGATGGATTTGATAGAAAGGGGCATAAATAAAGACTTGGTCAGAGATAGGTTAGTTTGGAAGTCACTTTCTAAAAGACGTCCAACACAGACATGAAACTGATAATGATGGACACTGAAACCAGCAAAGATTTTTAGGTAGCTTGAAACATTTAGGGGCGATACAGTCTGTCTGGCATTATTATGCAAATTACTTAAACTCCAATAACTTGAACTTGCTTTGGAAATGGGGTAAATTTGAAATGATCAATTGTGATGTCAAAATAAAGCTGGAATCTAATTTTAGGTAGTTAAATTCTGTAAGTATAGCCGTTTCACATATATCGCTGTGGTGAACTAATATTTGATAGGCTGAGGAGAGATCTACAGTCTGCCCGAAGTTATTATGCAAATTATCTCAACCGGAATCACTCGAACTTACTCTGAAAAAAGGTTCTTAAATTTTAAACAATCAATTTAAGTGTCAAAAAAAAAAAAAACAAGTTCAATATTTAGATAGTTCAAACATGTTTTGTAAAAGTTATTGGATTTATTCTAAAAATTGTTGTCTGGATTTATCATGCAAAAGCAGAAAATGATTTTATTTCCATAACACGGCAATAAAATCATCAACAATTAATGAACATCTATGATAGAAAAAAATACCAAACACACATATGTATATTTGAAGCTGTTACAATATTGATTCCTTCTCAATAATAGAAATAAACCAACTATTTTGATAATTTGTTATTGCTTGAACAGATACAATTTCCGACATGCTGGTTTTAATTTCGCGTCATAGGTCTGCTTTGCTCTCATATTGTTTGTCACTTTCATATAATTTCTCTTCACCATTGACCATAGATTTTCGATCGGATTTAGATCATGACAATTCTATTATGTTCGCCACTGTAAACCTTTTACACTAAAAAAGATGCATGGACTAGATGCTCTAAAATTTCACCCAAATTTTCAGTCGCCCCTTACGTCTACAGTGGCAACTTGCCTTGTTTGGGGTGAACTCAGTTAAAAAAAACAACAAAAAAACACAGACAATGAGTATACACTTTACTTGGAAACTGGGAAACGGACACTTGTACCATTCTAAGAAAATATCATCGATGAAATCGCAATAGTTAGCACTGTTCAATTTAACATACAATTAAAAGAACATTCTAGAATCCATTTCTAAAATAATATTCTAGAATTTTCAGAAGAATGCTTATTTTATTTATTTTTTTTTTTTTTAAGAATTCATAGAAAAACGCTGGTAGTGTATTGCCGATTAATTAAAGGGAGGATACTCAGGCTTGACTGCTGTGAAAATAAAATGAAGTTGCTTCTTAAAAAAAACATTAATAACTGAGCCTTTGGCTAGGAACAAAGTGTAGTATCTGTTCTAATGTTGCACTTCATCTTTTTTGTCCTGTCAATGAAGGAGATCTTTCTAGACGGAGGCAATTTTTTTTATTTTTGTTCTAATCCCGAGTTCCCCTTTTTTGAGGAGCTGGATTTTCCCCACATTAAAAACTGACCAACTCTGCTCTTGTGTGAAGGCAAATAAATAAGAACATCAGTAACTAAGCCCCTATTTACTTGCCTCCCCACTGGGGAGAAGTGAGACACAAGGTCGGTTTTTAATGTGGAGGATATCAAGCTACCCAAAAAGGAGCATTCTGGATGGGACAAAAATAAAAATTGCTCCAGTCAAGAAGGATTTCTCCTCTTCCTCCGGTCAAGAACAAAACTGATGCTACACTTTGATCAGTAAATGAGTCTCTCTCATTCTTACGCGGTCTTATATATTTTTTTGTTGTTTTTCTTTCTTTCAATTGTTATGGTGACATTCTAAATAATTAAAAAGCAAAAACCATTCTGAAATTCATTTCTATGGAAGGAAAATTGTTCTAAAGATAATTTTCAAAGAACCTGGAAAACTTTTCTATAACAAAAATTATTTGCTAAGAAAGTTTTTAGTAAACATTGTTAATGTTTGGTGTTCAGTCCAAGAGGCAACACTATTGGTCAATTACTATGAAAACAATTAATAACAGGTTTGTTCTTGTTTTTCTTCCTAAAAATTAATATTTTATAGTTAAATTGTTTCACTGATATTTAGTGTTAATTTTATTCTCTCTTTAATACTAATGAGTCACCACTTATCAAGTCTAAAAAACCCTCAAGGATAAAGGTTAATGATGTTGATAGATTGACAGTTAATTGATGATAAATACAATGAGAGGATTGTAAATATCTTCATATCACCGACTCAAAACAACAGCCAACCCAGAAAACATGAATTTTTTTCCTATTTGTAAGAAACATGGAACGAGAGTACCAAATGAACAAAATAGGGGAGGTGGTAGTTACGAGGCTTTCGAAAGTAAACACATGGTCAACTTTTTACTCCTCAAGCTAACAAACATATCTTAAAGTGTTTACATTTTAATGTAAAACTATATTTGCTTTTTACTTCTTTTTTATATTAAAGAGTCACTGCTCATCAAAGCCAAAAAGTCATTCGAGGACAAGGGTTAATGGTTTGTGGATGGTGAAACTAATACCATGAGGATTACAAACGATGGATTGGATCCGGACAGAATTTGAATTACTTAAGAGGATGGACGGCTCAACAAGAACTTGTTAACATTGAACTTGAAAACCACCATGCTGTAGTCAGCTGGAAAGCAGCCCCGTGGTATTGCATTCCATAGACAGTTCTGGGAAAGAAACTCTGCTTGGACAATTTAAAAATTCTTGCAACACTTTGATTTAACATTTAATTCTTTAATTATTTCACTTAAGAAGTGTTATTGAATTATCTTAGCAAATTCATTCATTTTACAGATTAAAATCGGTTTCACTGAGCAAAATACAGGATTAAAGCACTCATATGTGGCAATTAAGTGGTCAGATAAATACGAGAAACCATTTCTATTGTTAGAATTACATGACATTGAGAGGCACCTCATCTACAAGAACCAACTTTTCATGATCACAGAGTCACGAATAGAATCTCTAAAGCATAAATCTGAAATTTATTATTAAAAGAAAAAAATTCATTATTTGAATTTACCCCCCAATTTTACGTTCTTTTAAGAGTTAACAATTAATGTCTTTGACAATAAGTAAATCGCCACTCAGATGACGAGGATTTTCTGCATGGCGTGGACTAGAAATGATGCCACAATCCACACCTATAATTGATCAAATACATCACATATACACTGTTGAATGAGACAGGGGACCTATTTTCAAAAATATCAGTCGACATCTAGGGACATTTAATTTCCGCAATAGCGATGATCGATTCTGGATGTTAAGGATCATACACAAACATCGCAAACTTAAGAAGGCCCATGAATGCAGCAATAGTGGATATAATGGGCATAAAAGGAAATATTTGAGCAAGTGACGAGATTGGATCTCCAAGTTCCAAGGAGTTCTCGTTTCTGTTAACATTCTGATTCTATTAAGACAGGACATATTAAGTCACAAATTGGTAAAAAAAAAAATAGTGTCAACAATGCTGACTAATACTGACTTGTGAGTGATCTCCCCTTATCTGAGTGAATGATATACTACTGTATATCATTCACTCAGATAAGGGGAGATCACTCACAAGGCAGTATATTAGTTATTGACGAAACAGGGGAGATAAGTCGTCAGCATAATGTTACTATTTCTGTAAGGAGTCCAAAAGCTATTTCTTTGCCTCAGAAGATGACATGGCTATGAGAGGATTTAAATAAAAATTGCCACAGCACTCAAATAGAGATGAACGAAAAAATAGAGGCTTTAATAAGAGATTATCAGGACATTATAGGCACAGAGGGATTCAAGAATGGCACGTTCATCAGAATAGTGTGGTTACCTACGACTGGAGCCTCAAAAGGCCAAAAGCAACACTCGATAGTGCAAGCATTAGAAGCAGACATCAACACTGAAATCCAACAAATGCTGTCAGAGGGCATAATTGAACTAGTCAGCAATGGTCAGAGTGTGTCGAATTTAAGTGTATGCTAATACTGAAAGACCAGAATGCTCACTTAATAGCCCTGATGGATCAGCTCCTCTACAAATTAGAGGATTGGAACAAATATTTTGCCAGTTTAGACCTGAAGAGTGGATATTGGTAAATAGAGATAGAAAAATGTGATAGAGATTAAACCGCTTTCATTTGGGCCGATGAGTATTTCCAGTACAGCTGTCTCGCATTCGGCCATACCTCAGCAGACCACATATTCTCAAGATGTATAGCTGAAGTGCTGGACACAGTTAACGATTGACCGTTGAATGATAAAGAATATTATGAGGATTGAAAATAATGAATGGAATGAACACCATTTCATTACTTATGAGGACAGTATTTGTTTACATTGGACTCTGCATGGAGTTGCAGTCCACGAATTTGTGGCCCCTGCCGACAGGGCAAAGGTTGGTTCGTCGGAGCACATTCCGTTGAAGTACTTGTAAAACAAGAAGAGGGATGCAACATTGTGGCGATGAGACAGGGGCTGGAGATGGGTAGACAGTGTAGGACCTATTAGGTTAGATTCATTTTTTTGACCCTGTCCAAGAGGGAGAGACTAGTGGTTGGTGCACCAGCCCAAATGTGGCATCAATACTCCATGCATCGGCGAATTGTGGCTTCGTAGCGATATAGGATACTGGCAGGTATGAGAAGTTTTCTAGCTTGGTAGAAAGAGTCTACCTTCTTTGCAGCAGACGTGACAGTATCTTCTATGTATTTATTCAAATTCATTTTAGCTGTGAATGTTAGGCCAAGGAGTTTGAATGTTTTACTTTCAGGAAGGGTGTTATCAGCCATGGCAATCGGTGGTTGGCAAAGTTTCTTATAATTGTTAAAGGAAAAAAGCCTTGTCTTCGTAGCATTAAATGCAACCATCCATTTTATGGCCTTATTCTATTACAGATTGGAGGTCATTTTCTAAGGATTCAGCCATTGCCTTGAACATGTGTGCGTTCGATTTGCTCTCATTTCGAGAATAGAGTATGGTATCATCAGCAAATACACCCACTGTTGCTTTGGTATCTAACATGAGCCGTTAAACATTTATTCATTAATGGACACTTATTTTTCATTCCACAATCACATTTTCTTGCAACAAGATTGAGCAGGTGAGTATTTTTATTTAATCTGGGATTAAATAGCAAAGCAAATATTTATTTATCGCTGCATTTAACTAGAAATTTTTGTTTTTCATTTGATGATTTCATTTTCAAGTTTATGATTTCGTATTTTTGCTTTGAACGTAATTTGCAGATTGCACGATTTATATTGCAAGAAAGAACTAACTCTAAGATTTCTCAATTGATATTAGAGCTAATATTTTTTTGTTCCCATTCAAAAATATATATCATTTAATAATTGTCCATTAGCTGCTAAACATTTATTCATTAATGTTATATGTCAACCAACAGTAAATAATAATGACGAGAAAGTGTACATGTGGGCTACGAACAAAAAAAAAAAAAAAAACTTTCATAAGCAAATAATTGCCATAGTATATATGATAAAAAAAATGAGGAAAACGTTCATGCAAAACGGTGAATAGACCTTCGCCTTCTAATATCTTCATCTCCTCTGCTATCTCATACAACTTCAATTTACAATTGGCCAAAATGAGTTTGGACATTTTTAATGTTTTCCAGGACAACTGCCAGATTTGACCGACCTGACCATTCAGCATCATTTGTGTCTGTACGACCATTTAAAGCCAGCATACCACCTCTTAAACGTTGTTTCCGACTGAGCTGAGTTTAGATTACTTATCAAATCATTGTTTTGCTTGAACAGTATTTTTTACCATCAGAAAGCAAAGCTTTATCAACACACAAAATTCAGATTTTTCCATTGTTTTGAAAATTTGCAACAGTAACTTCAATAACTAATTTGTAAACCAATAATCCGATTGGGCTCGAATTTTGATGCCATTTGAAGGTTAGTACTTTATGAATATCATATTAATTTTTTATTAGCCACTAATAACTATGTGTCAGGCCCGGGACTTTTTGACCGATGTATTAAATCATATCTTTTTACAGGGACCGTCCCTGCTTCAATGTAGAGGCAAGTCTGTTGCTATTAGACAATCCAGAATTTATATAAATATACTAACGAAGGTACTCTGCTTTGCTCGAGGGGTGCCTAGGACAATAAAAAATCAGTAAACAACCAAATTTTAAATAAATTATTTGGAAGATTCAGTCGTAAAAAAATGCTATTATCACTCGCTATGGAAGACAAGCATTTCACCTGTTCTTCTGACAAACAAATGCAATTTGGTGACTATTTTCACATAAAAATCGCAATTCAATAATTAGCGAATAACTCTTATCCATGATCTTACAGAATTTATCGTAGTGACTAGGTGCATGTCAGTATCACATTTTGGATGAGACGGGCCGTTTGAGTTTCAAATCTCAGCATGGATAAACTATGTCTAGCCACACTGTTGAGTTTTAAACAAAACAGTTGTCTGTAGATGACTATATATATATATATATATATATATATATATATATATATAAATATGTTCCCTATTTTTATAGATTTTGGTCTCTGGTAGAGGAAATAACAGTTTCCACTTAGAATAAAGAAATAATCTTCTATAAAAAATAGATTTCGCTCAGTTACTGGTAGTGTTATAAAATAATATATGTAAACAAGGAAATAAATATACAGCATTATAATTTCTTCTACTTAAGTAGCTGGTTTGTTAGCAGAAAAGATAGGGTGCTTGACTGCTAGTCATATTTGGATGTGACCAGCTGTTCGGGTTTTGAATCTTGACGTGGATACACTCGCTACATCTGACCACACTGATTAGTTGTAGACAACAAAATAGCTGTCATATATATATATATATATGTATATATATAAAAAGAATAATGAGTGAATTATTGCTGTTTCTTTGCAATTGTTTCAACCGAATATAACTTACCATTTCCACTCTTAATGGCAAACATCTCAATCTTTGGATCAACTTCACCACTGAACGGTTGGTTAATAAATGCTTGTGGACTGTCAGGTGGAGTTGGTACATTGACAATTCCATCACTGATGTATTCTTCTTCTAAGCCATCCTCAGCCTCTCCTTCCGCATTGTCTCCATTTTCAGCCTCAGACTCTGCTTGCTGCTGTGCTTCAAGGGCTTCTTGTTCTGCTTTTTCACAGTCATGGATTCCGACAATCAAGCTGTAATCCATTAGGTGCAAACTGGATAGAAACTGAAAGAATAGAAATAAGTTTGTCACACACGCACAGGATTGGGAGGTTTTGTTTTACGGCACATCAACCCTACAATTCATCTTGTGTCATACAATGTTTTTATAGAGATGAATGTAGTTTAATTCTCTAATATCGGAGGATTCATACCATCAGCATTTTGTTCGTATAGATCTGTGCTTTCCCTGTAATTAATACTATACTAGCAAAGGTATCTGGCGTTACCTGGGAATGAAAGTTGTCCCTATATACTGGATGATGAAGTCAATGTCACAAACAACAACAACAACTAAAGAGTTTGGATATTTTTTTTTCCTCTATAGTTTGATTTCTCTTTCTAGGTAAAAATAAAAAAACATTTTTCCCCCCCATAGTTTGATTTCTCTTTCTAAGTAAAAATAAAACATTTTTTTTTCCTCTATAGTTTGATTTCTCTTTCTAAGTAAAAATAAAACTTTTTTTTTTCCTCTATAGTTTGATTTCTCTTTCTAAGTAAAAATAAAAAAACATTTTTTCCCCCCATAGTTTGATTTCTCTTTCTAAGTAAAAATAAAAAAACATTTTTTTTATTCTAGTTTGATTTCTCTTTCTAAGTAAAAATAAAAAAACATTTTTTTTCCTCTATAGCTTGATTTCTCTTTCTAAGTAAAAATAAAAAAACATTTTTTTCCTCTATAGTTTGATTTCTCTTTCTAAGTAAAAATAAAAAACATTTTTTTTTCCTCTATAGTTTGATTTCTCTTTCTAAGTAAAAATAAAAAAACATTTTTTTCCTCTATAGTTTGATTTCTCTTTCTAAGTAAAAATAAAAAAACATTTTTTTTCCCCCCATAGTTTGATTTCTCTTTCTAAGTAAAAATAAAAAACTTTTTTTTTTCCTTAGAAATATAACTTTAACCATTTGAAACCACTAACTCAGCAGAGTACATTACAAGATCTTCTCGGACTTCATTTCGACCATTGCCTGTGCCGGCACTTACATTACTTTGTGTGCTTCATAAAAGTGTAGATGTAAACCAAATTTTAACTGCTCGGGGAATAAAGTTATAGGTGTACACACACACACATATATATATACAAACTTATTTTATTCATATCAATTTGTGATGTCTGTTCAGTCATACAATTGATAACAAAACCCTATAACGAGATCAAACAACTTTTCTCAATTAAAATTTTATGAGAAATCCAATGTTATTTTTATTTTGTATATTAATATAAACAGTGGATTTCAAAGAAATTAGTTGCGTCATTGCTGTAGCGTAATAAACATAAGACTTGCGTTAATTTCAACAAAATTTGTCAGTGTATTTTACACCCAGACAATGCTGGGCCAATCAACGAGTATCTTATATAAATAGGGATTTTGTCCATCTGTCCGTCACAATTTCTTTTAAATTCAATAAATACATTGCAGAATTTGTCTCATTTCGAAACATCAGAGATCTTAACTACATTTAGAAATGGAAAATAAATTTCCAACAAATAAAGTGGATGCCATTACCGGGAATCGAAACCGACACCTTGAGATCTTTAGTCTTAAATTTTACCAACTTATAAATAGAGCTTAAAACAGTACTTTAACAAAATAATTATAGCTTTGGAGTGATGTCATAGATTTATGATTTATGCCAGGTTTCAAAACATGAATTCAAACATAAATGATGATAAAAAATAAATGAATGAATGAGTAAACATTATAAATAGTGTTGAAAATTATTTTAATAGTCAAAAACAACCTACTTTGCTTTAATTACGTATTGACGTTAAAAACAATATTTAATATACTAGAATTCTTGGGCCCGTAGAGGCCATAATTCTTGTATATTAAAAAAGGAAAGGTCTCTTCATTGAAAACAATCAAATAATATAGCAATGACTAATCACCCATGTTTACAAATGTTACATAAATTAAGTGGCAATGCCAGCACGTGTGAGCACACACGTGTTTTTGTTCGGCTAAAAGAAACTACATAAGATACACTTATAAGTTTCACATCAGATTCAGCGTGATGTCAACCTGGTATTACTGCAATATTCATTTCCTTAGGATCACCAGGGACCGAATTCCTGCATGAGGGGAAGGGGGGATTACTTTTTTCATTCTGAAGGTAGTTGTTTCAAAAAAACTGAAATTAGAGAGGTAGTGAGAAGGGGGGGGGGGGTAGTCAGATGAAGAGAGAAGTTTTAAAAGAAATATGTTGTACACTTTTTTTTTTTTAACTCTTTCATTTTGTTATCTATATCCCATTTCAATGGCACATAGCTCAGCTAGTTTTAAATGCATCATTATTTTTTTATTGGGGGGGGAGGATTACTTAGTGAAGTATATATATATAAAACGTAGATTTAGTATAAAGAACGTTTATGTTTTTGTCTTTTAAGGGAAGTGGGGTCTGATCAACTCTGCTGGGAAGCCATGAAATTAAATACTGTCTTGTTTTTAAATTCCCGAAACAGTTTTTCATGGTAAACAACTGATGATCCCTTAAAATAGTGTTAGAAACTAACTAATATAATAACTGTAAAAAATAAATTGACTTACATGAGTGATTTTCCACTGGAAGACTTGAGACTATAAGTTTTTTTTTGTTTTGTTTTTTTATATAGTTTTAATGGTTGAGAAACTTCCGATATATATATATATAATATATATTATATATAAGAGAGAGAGAAACAACAAAAGGGATTGAATTTTTTAGATTATAGCTATGACCATCTCACCTTACGTAGATGGTTGGTTGGTTATTTTGTTTTATGGCATATCAACCTTTTTCGGGTTATTTAATGCCGAATCCGGTCATTTTGGCAAAAGTTTTATGCTTTAAGTTCTTTATATGTTCAAGTATTTATTCATGGTGTTTTGTTTGGTTGTTTTGTAGAGGAAAAATGTTTTGTTTTTTTTTGGCTTTGACGAACATGATTGAGTTTTACAAAGGAAAAGGAAAAAAGACAACATTAATGTTTGGTCAGGAAGCCGGTATCTTCAGACAGACTGATCTGGTAGCACCAGACCGTATGTAGATGGGTACTTCAATTAATCATACATGCTTTGAATTCTCAAACAATAAACAAAAAAATAAAAGAAACTTATGATACACAAGTACCAGTTCCATATGTAATTGTGAAAAACAAAATGGCTGCTTATTCATAAACTCTAGTGAAATATGACAGTTAAAAATAAAATAACAGGAAAACTTGTTGATATACTTATCAGTGAAAGATATTCGTGTACACCAAAACTTATGGAAAATAAGCGAGTAGAATATTAATAAAAAATAAAATTAATTTACTATTTCGAGTCCACAAACCAAAACGACATCCACGTCAAGCCAGGTTGTCGTAGAAGAGTCTCCCTTTTTCTAAAAGAAAGACTACACGCTGATTTGTCGTTCGGAGTTTGTGGACTCTGAATCGTAAAGTAATTTAACTTTTTATTAAAATTCTACTCGCTTATTTTTCCTGTTAATTTATTTTGAATCACCATATTTCACTTAAGTCTCAATATAAATAAACACTGAAAAATGTTATCTTCTAACAAATAAATTAAGTATTACAAAAAGGAGGGATTTTATTTTAATGTCACAATAAAATTTATTTCCATTCAAGCAATTGACTATTTCCATCATACGCATCGGAATTAGCTTCATCACGAACGTGGTTTACAGATACTTTACATCGAGCAACCACAAATAATCCTCACTTTTTATTATTCTTTTTCGTCATGAATTTAAAAAAAAGAAAAAAGAAAAAGAAAATAGAAATTATTTATTTTTCGCAGTTTATTTTTCACGTGACAATTATGAAAGCAAAGGAAAAATATATTTTCTCTATATGAAATGCCATGAAATGTGACTTAACAGAAATTACTGACAACGGCATCGGGTATAAAAATAAATATACAGATACACAGCAATTATTATTATTATTATTATTATTATTATTATTATAGTGTTTTAATAATTGTCAGAATGTGTTGCACAATTGGATGAACACAGGTTGCTATTATACCAATAACTGAGGGGAATTGATGGTTTATTGCTTTCTCAAGACTATTTATTAGTGCATAAATATTATAGATCCGATCAGGTGTGTTAAGGTGGGGGGCGGGGGAGCTTTAAAAATGCTTATTATTGCGCGATAAACACATAAGTGACTTTCATCCTGTTCCGCTTTACATAGAGTTTGAAATAATGGTAACATTATCACTTCTGTATTTTAGTGTTTCAACACACACAAACAGCAGAATAACTTCCAATTTGATTCAGGGGAGATAAACTTTCACATGTTGACCAAGAGTAGCTTCCCTTGAAAGAGTTGTTGAAATGGATTTTGTTAATGGTCTCATGCTGAGGTTAGACGTTTCGTAAATGACTTCCAAAAGACTTCAGAAAAAAAAAATGCATAAACTTTTATCGAAATGAAGTACACCTACATTTTCATGGTTCGGTAATAAATTAATATGTGTATAACAGTAGCTTGGCCAACACACAGTGTCCATTATTGCCGAAAATGGAAACAAATGAATATATAGACTAGAGTTGGGCGGTTTTGAAATTTTGGTTTCGGTATCGGTTTCGGTTTTTTTCCCTTAAAACCTCGGTTTACGGTTCGGTTTTTCGGTTTTTTGGAAAAAAAAATTTTTACTATGGAAGCTATTCATTCTCTTGTGTGATGATTAGTTATTATTCAACGTTTAGTTGAATTATGCCACTGTTTCGATAATTTTGTGACTGAATCATTCTCCATGATATGAATCATATAAGTTTTAAGGTGTTGACTGTTGTAATCAAAGTTCTGATACCTTCTTAACAGTTAACTCGTTAAAACAGTGACCAAAGATTCATGAAAGATTTCTGAAGAATAAAACTGAGTTTGAATATACATTCTATCTAATTCTTTAACCCATCAGAAGCTAAAATATAACTCAGAAATGCAAGAAATTAAAAAACGAAAATTTATTTAAACAAACAAAATAATTTTACAAATAAAATTAAGCAAAAATGATGATGAAAATGAAATATTGTCAAAATTATTTGACAGATAAAAATTTTAATAGGTGAAAATGTTTGCAAGACGTGTCTTGTCGCGTAAAATAAACACACCATATACTTCTCGAATTGCCGGTGTTGACTGTTGGGATGTCTGTCATTTTGTGTGCTCGAAGTTCTGTCAACTGGTGCGTGTTGGGGTTAATATTTGTTTTTAAGACAGGGTAATAAAACTTTATAGACATGCGTAAAAGACTAGTAGTACACCCGAAAACCGCGCCAAGGGAAAAGGAAGGATGGTTAAAAAAAAAGTAGAGATTATTAATTCACCTAAAGTCATTTTTTAAGCTTTAAGGTAATTTTAGTCATAGAATTCATGACTTGGATTAAAGTTTAATAATTAAACTTTCGAATAAATTGTCAACTCTAAATAAATACCATATTAACAATTTAGTAAAATATAAATCGTTGCATAGTCTACTTTTTGAATAACCCATTTTTGGGAGAGAAAACGGTATAGTTGAGAGATAGTTCTCTAGAAATTACAATTTATGTATGAAGTGGCTTTTCAAAAGTAAACAATGAAATGCCTAATGTTTAAAATAATTTTTAAAATCCGAATAAAGTGACACTAGCATTGGCAACTACTTTTTTTCTTTTTAAATGTTTATACTTACTCACTACTTTTCGTTTATTTACTTTTACAAGTATTTTTTTTAAATTTCATTTTAATAACTTATTTTTTTAGATAACTCTGAAACAAACAAATAATTATTTTACAATTTTGAGTTGAATCAAATAGATTTTCGACATCATACGGAACGCGTTTGATTTTTTCTTTTTCATTTGAAAATAGTTTATGCTAAAAATACGATGTCATGTTGTCTGTCGTATTTCTGTTTTTCATTTGAAAATTCAAAATGTTAATGATAAACAAACTGTAAACAAAGATTTCTTCCTACAAGTAGCAATACACATGAAAAAATTTTAAATTGCTTAAAATATCTCAATAATGGCATATATAGAAAGAGCTTGATGATCTAAGACAGAATTTTTTCAAATTTTTTAAATCTGACTAAAAATAAGGAAGTTATGACTATTTTTGTGCCTCGCACAATTGGATATTTTCCCCTCTTTAATACCATATGCGTTTCGTTACATTTTTTACACTAATTTTTCAGTAAAAATGTTATATCTTTGTTAAAACACAAGATTAAGCAATGAAATTTACCATATAAGTGTACTTTTGTACAAGGAATCAGAATATGCCACTGAAAATCTCCAGAAATTAATGGTTTCCAAGTAATCTGCACTAAGTGCACATAAATATGCTGCAATACCTTAAAAATACCATGAATCCATTAAAAGAAAGAAGTTAGAAAACTCAAAGTTGAATTGTAATACATTTTATGTACAAGAAACTAAAATCTAATACTAGGACTGTTTAAAAATGAATATATTGCAAGATTTTTTTAGCATTATTGTAGATTTACACCTTCTGCTAACTCACCCCCTTACCTCCCCAAAATATGAGATTCTACTTTTTTTTATTTAGGCAATTACATGTTAACACCCTGAAAAACTTGGCAGAAAGAAAGAAACAAAAACAATTATTTTAGAATTTAAAGTGGGGATCAGTTTCACATAAAATAATCCCCCATTTCAAGGCCATTCTAGCATTTTAGGACAGTTATTTATTTTTTCTCTGGGAGATAAATCCTGTGCGTTTTTCTTGTTTTTTTTTTTTTTTTTTCTTTTTTTAGACGATTATGAGGGTCTTTGTGGGAGGAGGGGGGCTTACCACTTGAACTTCAGGTTAGTGGTAGGGCTAGGGGCAATTAAGTGTGAACACCCTTAAAACTTAGCAGAAAGAAAAAAAAAATTCATTTAGAATTTCGAGTGGGGGATTAGTTTCACATATATTTAATGTAGAATAATTCACCATTTCCGGGCCATTCTAGCGTTTTAGGGCATTAATCAATTTTTTTCTATGGCAAATAAATCCTGTGTGTTTTTTTTATGGGCGTCTGCTTTTTTTTTTTTTAGATTATTATGTGTGGTTTTAATGGGCTTTTTTGTAGGATTGGGGCTTCCTACTCGGACTTAGGGTTAGTGATAAGGTTAAGGAAGGGGTTTTGTTTTGGATGGAGGTTGCCATTCGGACTTAGTGTTAGGGTTAAGGGAGTTTTTTTAGGAGTGGCTTGCCACTCATATTTAAGGTTAATGGTACGATACGTTCAAGATGGCATTTTTAGGAGGTGGGCTTGTTAGTCGTACCTAGAGTTAATGGTAGAGTAATTATTTATTTTATAAATTTCACTAAAAGGCAAGAATGGCCGGGAAATCGGAGATCATTTTACATTAAATTTATATGCGAAACTGATCCCCCACTCTAAATTCTAAACTATTTTTGTTGTTTTGTTTTTTCTTTTTTTCGCCAAGACTTTAAGACGTAATCGCCTAAAAAAGTAGAATCTTAATTTTTTTTTAAATTGGCGACTAGAAATTCATTACTACTAGAAGTTCGAAAGTTGAGTGAAAACCAGTATTTTTTAAAGTATTTTTTATAAAAGAACCAAATAGGATTAACTTTTTTAAGCACAAAAAGTATTTTTATCTCACTTTTAAAGAAGTTTATAAACTAATTTTACAAAACTTTACAAGACGCTGCTGCTGATTGATTGTTATATCAGCAATACTAGCCGCCATTGTTGACTTTCGCTCAAAAAAAGGACAATATTTTTTAGGATAAGATAATTTAAAATTACTATTACCGAAAGACAAAACAACGTACAATTATAATTTTAATGCATAAAAAAAGATGAAAGATTAATTTATTTACTAGTTGGGTACGAAAAATGTAACAACATTTTCTATATTCATGTTTTAAAATGTTTAAAATTCGTTCTAGAATGAAAATAAACAAAAATCACCTCGTGTTTATAGCAGTAATTGCAGTAATATATTTGTTCAATCTGTCCTCTTACTAATATAACATTTTTTGGTAATATTCAATTTTATTCAAATCGGAAAATCTTTTCAACCGTGTTTCCTTGTATATGGTGGCTTACTGTAGCAAAAACACAATACCGAACGGTTACGGTTTAAAAAAAAAAAACCGATCCGGTATTCGGTATGGAGACGAAACCGAAAAACCGCGGTTTTTCGGTAAAACCGCCCATCTCTAATATAGACAGAGTGAGAGGCTCATGAGAAGTGTTTTTTGTGATGAAAATTTTTTTTTTCAATAAACTCAAATTGAGCCAAATCACTTTTTCGACCATAACTAGGCTAAAATTATCATTTGAGTGGTTGAGAGCTTGTTGGAAGCAAGATGTGATCTTACTGATAAAGGGAAAAAATGTCCAAAAAACTCAAATTCGAGGCATACTTTCCACCATGACTTGGCGAAAAATGATTATTTGAAAGCGGTCAAGAACTTGTTGGTAATGGAATTTAATGTTTTACTGATTACAATGAAAAAAATGTCCAAAAACTCCAGGGATCTGGGATGAAGTTTCTGTTTTGACCATAACTGTGCTTGAGTGCTAGTTGGAAAGCTCTGGTTACTGTATCACACACAGAATGACAGTAGATTTATTATGATCTATTTATCTTAAAGGCAGGTTTAGTTTCTGATGACAGGAAGATTAAATCTGGATAGTATAGGGAGGTGTGTGCAGGAGACTTTGAAACAATGGATGAAAGTTCATAGGGTAGTAGACATAGAATGGTTGAGGTAACACGTTCAGTTCACAGGTTTGGTTTGGCTGTTTTGTTTTACGGCATATCAACCCTTTTCGGGTTATTTAATACCGAATCAGGTCATTTTGGTAAAAGTTTTTATGTTTCAACTTCTTTATATCTTCAAATGTTTATTCATAGTTTTTGGTTTGGTTGCTTTGTTTTACAGCATATCAACCCATTTCAGGTTATTTGATGCTAAATCCAGTCATTTTGGTGAAGGTTTTTATGCTTCAAGTTCTTTATATGTTTAAGTATTTATTCATGGTGTTTAGTTGAGAGAGAGAGGGGAGTAAAGGGGAGGGAAAGGAGGAAGGAGGGAAATTGTTGTTTTTTGTTTTGGATTTTGCAGAACATGATTGAGTTTTGCAAAAAAAACAAAACAATAAAACATCAATGTTTGGTAGATTTTGAGTCAGGAAGTCAATAACTTCAGACAGCCTGATTTGGTAGCGCCAATAGGTTCTATTTGACCCATAGATGGGACCCTTACAGGTACTACCACTCAGAACCAGAATGGACCTGAGAACAATGGCAACTAAGGGGCAACTCCACATTCCCCACAGCTCCCAAATGGAGGCCTCACCACTGTCTTTTAAGGTCATACCCAGGACCATTCAGTTCACAGGGGAAGGCCAAGGAAAACATGGGAGGAAGTGACAAGAATTGACTTGAGAGGAAGAGGAAAAAATAAATAGCTGGCCAGAGATAGGTAAGTTTCAAACTCATTTTCTTAAAGCCATCCAGCGCAAAACAAACGTTAAATCGAATATGATAATAACTCAATCTTTAGGAATCTGGAGGTTAAAATACTTTAAATGAGCTTTTTTTATATTATATCTTATTGAATTGTTGATATATATAGGACCTCAACTAGCAATACCCATTAACCATAAAACGGTTTGGATAATCATAATAGTTCTACTAAAACAATCATAGTTTAAAAACCAAAACACTTTAAGTCCTCAAAATACCACCATTTTGTTTGGAAATGAATATCCTTTCACTTGCATTAATAAATAATAGTCTATATCATATATTTGAAGAGTTTTCAGCAAATAAAGTCACAAAAATGCTAACGTCATTTTTGGCCATTTACGTCAGTTTTTTTTTTTTTTAACGATATCGTACCATTCGTCTTTAGGAAATTTCGTCATGAATTAGGGGGAAACGTTTGTTTTTAAAGTAAAATGTATTTTTTTCAAAAATTATAAAGAGCTGATTAACTTTTCACAATAATTATTAATAACATTTTTTCCTTTTGTTTATTTTATTTTACTTAAAATTAGACATGTTTACATTTACACAAACCACTATTCACTTAGAGACTTTACTAGGATTCTCTTCTAAATACAAACAAATGTTTCTGAGAATCCTCATTAACTACAGTAATTCTAAGTTTATTTTATGCAGAGTAAAAAACGTTATATTTTCATGTTTTAGAGAAAAGAAACAAATTTATTATTTTTTTTTTATTTAAAGATTTTCAAATTTTCTAATTTTTTAGAAATAAGCTTTGTAAATGTTTACCATTTTGAAGGTTTACTGGCAAGAGAAGATAACTCGATCAGACTAAATTCTGAGTTTGTCTTCAAAATGTCAATCAGATTCCTTCAATTAGCAATTTGAAAACTTTAAAAAAATACTTGCTCGTTTTAATTAAAACTTAAAATATTATTTTTCTATACAATAACAATTTATTTACCTCCCCAGGAGGTTAGGCACAAGGCCAGTTTTATCTTACTCCCACAAGGTAAGATGTGACCCAAGGTCGGGTTGGGAAAGTGGGACTTGAAAAGCCAGCGCCCGAGAAGGTGAGAACTCTGGCCATTAAAAATTGCCTGGGCAGCCCCGTCAGCATTCCCCGGTAGGGGCGCCTCAGGCAGTAAGCAATAAACTTACTCCTCCCCAAAGAGGGGAGGCGAAACCTGGGAGGGTGGACCTCCTAGAACTTCACAGGACAAACCCATAGACCGGCGTAAATCAAGCCCCGAAGGCCAAGACGATACCAGTTTATGGGGTGTAGTATCCATCGTAACAGATACTACACTTTGATCCCGGCCAAAAGAATCGTATTTACTGTAGTAATAAAGGATTACTATCTCAAGAAACAGCAACTAAACGTTTTGAAGAATTATATGATATCACATTTCTTGTTGTTATATGAAGAGCCTTCATAAGAAAGAAAGAAGAAATGTAGATTTTTTTTAGACTTTTCTTTGACATTTCGTTCATTTAATAGGATGTAAAGTTCAAAGACCCACTTAGAAGCAGATCTTAAATTACGTAAAACTAAAAAGAGAGTGAGAGGGAAAAGTGGATAAAAGAGCAAGGGGTGGGGAGGAAGAGCGGATAAAAAATGAATGATTATTATCAAGAAATAAATATATATCTAAATTAATTAAACGGATAATTACAACACCAAACTACTGCACAGACAGGATAAACGGGACGTTACCAATTGCCGTCTGAATATCAGCCTCTTAACAAAAACATTTGGATTCCTAAACAATTTGAGTATTATTCTTTTTCAAACATTCATTTCCAATATAACAGCCGTTTTTATTTTTTGACATGTTTTGGGCAGCGTCCACCCTGACTCTACGCTCTCATCTCAACATAAAACTCTTTACCTTTTGGTCTTTATTTTGTTTTATTTTATGTAAAAATTTCAAAGTTAAATGTTGCCGACAATATTTACAATTACATTGTCGGTTTTTCTCTATCCTCTGATGAAAAGAGTTTATCTTTGAAAATCCATAGATTAAGGATATGAAGCTCCTTGCTCTGAACTTTTGATGTTCTAATAAATATTGTATCTTTACATTTTTTATTCTCATCTTTCATCTCTAAATGAATTAATGCAAGTTTTTTCATCGATCATACCTATATTACATACTAGCTGGATCCGTCCCCCGGCGTTGCACGAGAGAAGTACAAAAGAATGAATTAAAATTTGTCAACCTCTGACCGAACACAAATAAGTCACATCGGAATGATATTCACAATAGTTAAAGCACTGCATATTACATTGATTTCTTTTTAAATGGCTACAAAATAACGTGAATTTTAAAAAGTCCGGCCGATAGTCCTCTCTTCCCCTCTCCTTCGTGGGCAGAAGTTTATGTAAAAAAAAATTTTTTTTAATTGTTCAGGACAACTGGGATCGAACCATAAACTTCTCGGTCTTGGATCTACACTGCTAACGTTTTTGCCACGATAGCGGGTATAAAATTTACGAAAAAAATAGGCCATTGAAATAAAGCCAGTTAGTAGCTGGCATGCGTGTTATCGTACGATCCGCCGTAAGGTGACCGAATGTAGGGGCCACCAGTTACACGTTTTGGGTCATTTCTATACGAAGAAATCATTGTTTTTTATCCAATTTTTTTATATTATGCATGTGAAAGGTGTAAGAATCAGAAAATATACACTTTATGGGTCTGTCGAGTATCTTGGCATATAGTGACTTAATCCGGAAGTCGAGTCATTGAAGAAATTGTAGCCGCCATGTTGAAACATGAAATACTGCAAAGAACTATGTTCATTAATTGCATTCTCTAAAAACAAGAATGACTATAAATGTATATGTAATAGGTAGAAATAACGTAATCTGATATTCTCAAAATTCAGCGGAATTAGCAGGAGTGTCCATTAAATATGTGCATAATGTTTTGTCTTATATAATAAATTAATAGCAGACAAATAGGAAATAATAACGGACAATCCTTTGAAAAGTAGACGTTGTTTATTAATTCCCGGTATCAATGGCGGAAGTGTCAGTACTTAAATGTTAGGGGGAAAAGTTTTTGCTACCACCTATTCTTCAAGAAGGTACAGGGGAAAAATTGTCTTAACTTTATATATTAGACAAAAGGGCTCTATGTTATTTAAGTAAATAATACAACATTTAACTCGGAAATACTGTATATATACTAGAGATTAAAGATCTAAACAAAAGTTTCTGTACGTCTAATTTGCATAATTGTTTTAAAACTGTTTATAATAAATTACTGTTTGGCGTTATATACTTCTAATTTTAGTTCGCTATTTTCCCTATATGCAATAGTTGCGTCGATACTAACAGTAATTAATTGAAGTGATTAAATAATAAAAAAGATAAATTACCAAAACGTTTCTTAAAATATTTTGAATTTTTTTAAGGGAGTGAATGGCAACTGTTTTTCGCAATTATCTTCATTGACAGTACGAGTACAACAAAAATATTGTGCACAGTAATATTTTTCTGATGAAATCTAGAAATGAAAAAATTTCAATTAAGTACCAATTGTAAAATTAAAATTCTTTTTTTCTTTTTAAATTTGTGTACGTTTTCATCGTCCTAAATTATCTTAAAAAAAAAACATCATTCTATATGATTATTAGATTTGTAGTTTTAAAATTACATTGTAATTTACGATGTAGTAACAAAGTAAACATTTTCTATAAAGATTTCATTTGTTATCGATTCTATTTTTAAAAGATATTTTATCTTCATTTTCTGCATGTGATTTTAAGAGTGTTTTTCCCTAATATTAAAGTTAAAAAAGCAAAATACTAAGTTCTCTCAAAAAAAAAAAATCGATATTAAATTAAATCTTTATTAATATTTGTTGCTACATCTTTAACTGCAATGTAATTTTGAAACGACGAATCGAATAATCGCATAGACTGTCAGCTTTTTTAAATGAGAATTTTGGACGCTAAACACGTACACAATGTAAAAATAAACCGAGCTACCCCAAAAGGAGCACTCTGGATTGGAACAAAAATTAAAATTGGCTCAGTCTAAAAGGACTTTTCCTTCACTGACCTAGGACAGAATAGACAAAGTGTATCAGAACTTTGTTCTAAATAGTTATATTGTTATTGAATTATCACAATACAGTTTTCAAAAGGAAGTTGATTTAACTTTTTAAACGTTTTGCCATTTCTTAGGTTATTTTTTTTTTAAATCACTTTGTTCCCTCACAAAATATTTTTTTAAAAAACACACACACAATTTTTATTTGAAATGAGGTTAGCTTATTTCTTTTCTCCTAGATAAAATTGAATTGGAATTTTTTTTACTACCAAATGATGTATTTTTTTCATTTGTTTTTAAATATTGCTTCAGACATTATATTTCTGCACCTCTAAATTACATACCCTTCTGTTTTAAATCCAGTATTTTCTAACAATGGAACAAAAAAAACTTTAAAATCAATATTTAAAAATGTAACTATAGCCCCCCCCCCCATCCTTGATTAATTGCTGCCCAGAGGGCGGGTAGGTTTTGCTAATATATATATATATATATATATATATATATATTTACTTGAAAATGGATGACTCCATACAGGATTAATGGTAGCTTTTAGCAACTTTTCAAAAAATAAAGCTCATATGGAGACGTCATTCTATTTCTCTCGCCATTTCCGATGAAGTGAACATGGTGGTAATCAAGCAAGATGAGTTTTAGTAGATTTTTAAATTTTGTATCCATCAACATTCATTCAGAAACATTTGTTGTACTATATTTATGAAAAGAAACCCATAGAGTGCCTCAGTATCTTTGGTATTTTTCTTATATGACAATAATCCACCCTTCCCACAATCCTCGAAAGGTAAAAAAAAGGTTTCTGAGAGAGATTGACTGGGTTTCTAGTCATAATTACCTCTGTATCAGCATTCAATTTTTTCATGAAATTCTCCTTTTCGGTACTTCCAATATGAATTATCACACCATCATTTACAAAATCGTTATCTTTTAGTGTCGGTAAATCTTTAGCCTAAAAGAAACAACAACAACATTTAATGTATAAAGAAAAGCTAAATAAATACATTTTCTTTTAAAGTTTAGTTCAGGAAATAAAAGTGATGCAAGTCAATACATATAATAGGCCTGGCATCCATGACTGTGTGGGCATTTGAGAAAACAAATCCTTATTCAATAGCAATTATTTAAGAAACACCTTATAATTATAACAATTATTAACATATTTCTATAAATGTACAAAGAACAGAAATATTCTTTTTTAACCATAAAATAATAAAATGCACAAAAAATATACTTTATTCACTACAAATTAAGAATATTTTTACATGATTTTACAAAAATAATGAGTCAGTTTATGATTAAAAGCATCTAACATATAAAGTTATTTTGTCAGATTTTCAAAGGCAGACTTGAATAGACTTTAAGCTGACAAACCACTTTGTTTCTGATTTTCATTTGTTATTGGTGTACCATGTTATTGACAATATAATAACATTGCTAAAAAAATTTTTTTTATTTAGCCCTCCCTAGACAACTGGTAATATGAAACATTTTTTTTAAGTAATTACCTAAAAGTAAAAATTTACATTGAAGAATACAATAGAAGTTGTCTACCTTACAACTAAACTTTTATTTCTTTTTCTGTATAAGTTTTAAAATGTGCAAAGAAATAAAAATGAAAAACTAAAATGACTTCACTGCATCCCAGGCAACACCAGGTAGGTACAGCTGGTCAAAAATATAATTGTATGATATAATAAAAAAACAAAGTTCATTATTTCACAAAATTGTATATCAACAAAGAATAACACTGAACTTAGGTAAGTCACATATACAGGTGTTTGTCTTTCTTTCACAACACAAGATATACTTAGTCAGCTTTAGTAGGCATTGTTCATACCAGCCTTTGTTGACCCTAGTTACACTAATGCCAGGCCTGTTATAGGTATTGCCAAAGGTTGCATTTATACAACAGTAATAAAAGCACTATTTTACATAGTTATTTTTTGAAAAAAACGTTTGTCTTTAAATTGTCCAAATAAATAGAGCATTATGCAATGAATTTATTATGATATCCCAGTCTCTATAAAAGTGTTTCTTATTTTCCTGATCATTTAAAAAAATCTGTTTGTCTTAAGTTTATTTATCATTATAACTAATAATAAGATTTTAGTCCAACAGTACCGTCTAAAACGTATGTATGTTTTTGTTTTTTTTAGCGTAGTGAGAGTTATGTGTATGTTGTACATGTATTACCTTCTCTTTGTCACTCGCTTGCCGATCAACAGTGGAACCCTGAAAAAAAAAAAATTAAAAAATTACATATATATATATATATATATATATATAAATAAACAATTTATTAAAGACCAAACTAGTTGATAGATTTAATGAACTTTTTATATTAAATTTAGTCTACTCCAATGAAATAAAAATATTTTTTTCTTGAAATTCAAATAATTTCCAACAAAATTTAAATATTATAAAAGTTAGATTAATAAAGAAAAAAGGTTTGTTCCAAAATATGCCTTCATGAAATTGAATAAAGTTAATAAAATTGTGAAACAGAAAAAATCTGTTTGACCTTTAAGAGTTATGCACGAATAACAGAAGTACCCATCATCTTAAAAATTACATAAGTATATGTTTATACCAGCAAATATATGCTCCTTCCGTTCGCATATTTTTACTAGGCTGAGAGGATGATATTATGATAAACGAAATACATAAACTGACCCCCAAAGGAGGAGGTAATGATTGAGAGGATGATATTATGACTAACTAGCACCCCCCCCCCAAAAAAAAAGTAGGAGTTAATGCTTGACAACAGAATAGATAGTACACTACCCCTCCTCCACACACAAAAAAAGGAGAAGGTAATCCTCAGAGGATGGTATCGTGAGGAACGAATGTATACTATACTGCCTTTCCTAAAAAAAGGGAGGTAATGCATGATGACGAATGAAAATATACTACACAGAATTAAACAAACAATTTTAACGTTAATATAGTTAATATAGGTGGAAAAAAAACTTCTGTATTTATTCATTTACATATATGAATTATGGATTTTAGAACATGGTAGTAATATGGGCTATATTTGTTTAAATTTTATGCAAAAAAGGCAAAGGGTGGTTGGAAGCCCTTTTTGAAAATTCAGATACCTCTGATTTTATTGAAATGTTAGCTGTAGGTATTATTAGATATGAATTAATAAATACTCCTCAAGTTTCAGTTTCTTTGAGTATTTTAAAGGGTCCTTATGGTAAATAATGGGCACAACTTCCCATTTGAAAATTCAAATATTTCTGATTTGCATGAAATTTGATCCATAGTTATTAGACCAAAATTAAGCAAGATTCTCTGAATTTCAATATTTTCTTAAGACCTCTTTAAGCCTGGAATCTTAGATATTTTTCTAAAATCGAAATCATTTCATGGATTTTGATCAAAACTGGAATAAGGGTTCTAGACATAAGGTTTAGTAGCATGTATATGTTGATTTTAATCTTTTATGGGGGCATAAAAGTGGTGCAAAACTGTTGTCTGGTGAATTATTTATTTTGCTTGAACGGGTATTCTGCTTATATATATGGATGGTTATTTAAAAAAAAAAAATATCTTTATAAACCTTTAGAGTCTCTTAACCCCCCCCCCTTTCCAGGTTTCTAATTCAGGTCATTATCTTCACTCTTCCCATCACCATACGAACTGATCAAATACAGAAAAGAAAATTGGATCAATAAATATATTTTTTTGCACAAAGTGACTTCATTAAAAGTTTTAGAATATTTGATTAAAAATAAATTCATTGAATTCAAGAAATTATTTATAATTCAAGTCCATTTGTAAAATGAAATGTTACACCCTCCTCCTACTCCTCTGTAAAATAGCATTTAATCTATAATCATTCTTTTGTTTTAGTGTGAAATGTTTTGCCTCTGAAGTCAAAGGACTCATTTTATCTCAAAGTGTTAGAAAAAAAAAAAGAAAAAAAAAAGAATATTCAAATTACTAAATTTTATGACAAAAATGAATGGAAATGATTATGTGGAATTTTTCTGGCAATAATTGAAAAACATGACCTTTCAAAAAAAGCAAGGAACCAACCTTGGAAAAAAAAAGAAGGAAGGGAGGATTGATTTGAAAATCAATAAAAGATCAATAACAGTGTGTCATCTTACATTGTTCAGGAGGTGGTGGGTGGATTTTATTTTTATATTTTTTTTACTTTACTGTTATTAGATCCACACAAAAGTCTACAACATCTTTCTAAACCCTTTTCAAAAAAGCATTACTTATCATATTTAGACACTAAAACTTTGGAACTTGAAATAAATAACTCATTTAATTTTTTTTTTTTTTTTAATGATTTTTCCTCATCCAAAATGTTTTTTAAATAAAAAAAAATATTTAAACAAAACTTTTTTATTTATTTTGTAAAGTACACGGCCACAAAAAAATGAATTTATTTGCAGCTGGTATTTTTTTTTTTACTAGGATGATGCTTTCTGTGACGGACAAAAAGCTAGGCATCTGTTAGCAAAGTAGACTTATTTGGCTTCAAAATTTTTCACACACACGTGGTTTTCTGTCATCATGTGACCCTGACCATTTAATAACTAGAGTCGATTTCTTATTCACTTTATCACAATCTCCGATTAATAGATAAACTTAAACAATCACTGGTTTCTTACAATTTACATTGCATGCATGTGCAGCTGCAACCAAGGCAATGCCACTGGGTGTTCTCAATGCATTACGTTTCATATGTACATAGTTATACATAAAATATTTCTTGGCTCTGTGATTATGCAGTATAGTTAAGAAAAAAAGGGGTGAAAACAGAAATATTCAACAAATAAGCGTTACCAAAAAACAATAAAATTTTGTTTTAAAGTCTTTGAAAGCGTTTTATTTCAATTTAATATTTCGTTCAACTCTGATGAATCCGATATTGCACAACTGTACAGTATAGTTACTGGAGTTGACCATTTTAAATTCAGATTGTAGTAGTATCTACTACAATCTGAATTTAAAATGGTCAACTCCAGTAACTATACTATACAGTTGTGCAATATCGGATTCATCAGAGTTGAACGAAATATTAAATTGAAATAAAACGCTTTCAAAGACTTTAAAACAAAATTTTATTGTTTTTTGGTAACGCTTATTTGTTGAATATTTCTGTTTTCACCCCTTTTTTTCTTAACTATACTGCATAATCACATTTGAACGAAATATTCAATTGAAATAAAAACGCTTTCAAAGTCTTTAAAAACACAAAAAAACATATGCAGGTAGGCAATAAAAGTAACTTTGTAACTTTTATTGCCTTAGGTAACAGTTTATTTTGTTGAATATCTTTTTTTTTACCCCTTATTTTCTTGTTAATTATACTGCACAGTCGCCTGTGGCTCAACTTATATCCACAAAAAAAATTGTACTTACTTTGAGGTCATATTTTTTATGGATGGTCAACCTTGGGCTAAATACATTTCTTAAGACCATCAGGTAGGTCTCGACATCGTTTACAGTGACGCGGTACATTCCTAAGTACTGTGGTAATAAGGTTTGGGCATGGCACTCAACAATGTACTGCAAATAAAAAAGAAAAGAAAAATCAATTCGTTTTGCTTAGGTTTCCGTATTTAAGTTAAATGCATTTATGAAATAAAAAGCCAATTTTGCTTCATATTCATCTTTCTTTTTTCATCTGTAACTAGACGTAGAATGTACAGTATCTTTTGAAAAAACAACCTCCTATTTGAAAATTCAAATATTTCAGATTTACATTAAATTTGATTCATAGTTATTAGACACCAATTAAGCAAAATTCCCTGATCTTCAATTTCTTTAAGCCTTGAATTTTAGATATTTTTCTAAAATTGAAATTATTTCATGGACTTTGATCAAAACTGGAATAAGGATTCTAAACATAAGGTTTAGTAGCAAGGAAAGTCTTATTTTATTTTCATACTAGTGTACACCCTCCATCAAAAATGACAGGAAAAAAATTAAGCTTTGTCAATTACTCATAAAATCATACAATTATGTCAGTAATTTAATATTTCATATATAAATTTTATCATTTCTGATGACCCAACCGTTGACTTTTTATTTAAAGTAGAGAATTTTTTTCCGAAATTCATTTCAGGGAGCGAGGGTTGTCTGACTTGCTATTTGCTTCCCCTCACCACTTGAAAGTGGAGCAAGTAAAAGGCACGTTTTTTATTTGCTAACTTTTGTGTGATGGGACAGATTTATATTTACTTATATACAAATAAATACACATTGGGCTTTATTATAAAGTGGAGGATAATTAAAAGGTTTAATGAAATTTCTGAAATTGATATAACCAACATTTAAGTACACTCCTTTAGACAATGTAACAATTATCTTCATTTATAAAAAGTGTGGTATGTGCATGTGTTTATATATTTGTATGTATAGAATTCACTCCTGAATTAAGTAACTGGTTATTATGAATTTTGGAATACAGCTGCTAGGTGTAAGGAGTCCAAATGTGGGCTATATTTAGTTTAATTTAGTTTTATGTAAAGGGGGTAAAAAGAAGGTGATAGCTTTTCATAACAATTCAAATATCTCCAAACCAGTTTCTTTGGAGTATTTTAAAGGAATGTTTTTTTTAGGGGGGGGGGTAATATGCGCACAACCTTCCAAATATTTCAGATTTGCATTAAATTTGATTCATATTCATTAGACACCAATTAAGCAATAGCCTCTTAATTTCTTAAGATCCCTTGAGCTTAGGCCTTAAATTTGAGACATTTTGTAGAATTAAACTCATGTAATGGATTTTGCTCAAAATCCATTACATGGAACATAAAAGTGGTGCAAAACTGCTCTGTTCGCGTAATTCATTTGACCAGTTAATTCGAGACGAGTATTCTTCTAGTATCGTTTATTACTGTTATATCATTTAGATATGTCAGATGATTGATTTGGCCAATTCGTGTTTATTTATATCAGTTTCAGTTGTAGTGTTTAGTTTATATTCAATCTCCCTGGTGTATCGGTAGGCAATAATTGGTGCTCTTATATAGAATATAGAAAAGTTAACTGCTGTGATCTTTTTTATGGAAATATTTCAGATTTCGTTCTTTTGTTGTTGTCTTTGTTTGAAAATGGAAACAGTGAATGGAGAAAAGAACTGACTAAAACATAAGGAAATTTATTTCTTTAAACTTGACTCAATTTTTTAAACAGAAAAAGTTCACAAACGTCTGACACTTTTATGCTGTTCACAAGTTCATCTCTCACACAACGAGTTCCGCAAGTTGAAATTTCACTTTAACTGTCTCATAACTTATTTATGTCATAACTATAAAATAACACTAACTAGACTTGGTTTGGTTTGTTACCATAAGTAGTAGGTGGCTGGCGAGATATAGACGTGTACATGTAGACATATATAGTGTGAGAGAGAGAAAGATGTGTAGAGGGGTGTAGGAGAAAAGAGGGAGCAGAGAGATGAGAAGGAGAGAGGAAAAAGAGGGAGCAGTGGGAAAGAGAGGGGATATGGAGAACAAGGAAAGGAAAGAGAGGGGGTGGGAGAAGAAGAAAAGAGAGGGGGTAAGAGAGGAAAGATGAAAACAGAGGGGGGAAAGGGAAAGATGAAAAGAGAGAGGAAGAAGAGGAAGAGGAAAAGAGAGGGAGATGGTTGGAATGAGAAAAGGTAGGAGGATGAGGTGAAGAGAAAAAAAAGACAGGGATGATAAGAGAAAACAGGTCGGGAGGATAAGATGAAAAGAGATAGGATAGGGGGAGACGAGGAAAAAAAAGAGAAGAAGAGAGAGGTGGAAAGAGAGAGAAAGAGGATGAGATGAGATAGAGAGAGAGAAGGGGGGAAGATAGAGAGAGAGAGAGAGAGAGAGGGGGGAAGATAGAGAGAGAGAGAGAGAGAGAGAGAGGGGGGGAAGATAGAGAGAGAGGGGGGAAGATAGAGAGAGAGGGGGGATAGAGAGGGTGGAGATAGAGAGAGAGGGAGGGGGTGGAGATAGAGAGAGAGGGAGGGGGTGGAGATAGAGAGAGAGGGAGGGGGAAGATAGAGAGAGAGGGGGAAGATATATATATATATATAGAGAGAGAGAGGGGGGGAAGATAGAGAGAGAGGGGGGAAGATAGAGAGAGAGGGGGGAAGATAGAGAGAGAGGGGGGAAGATAGAGAGAGAGGGGGGAAGATAGAGAGAGAGGGGGAAGATAGAGAGAGAGGGGGAAGATAGAGAGAGAGGGGGAAGATAGAGAGAGAGGGGGAAGATAGAGAGAGAGGGAGAGAGGGAGAGAGAAGATAACGAGAGAGAGAGAGGGGGGAGATAGAGAGAGAGGGGGGGAAGATAGAGAGAGAGAGAATTGGGGAAGATAGAGAGAGAGAAAGGGGGGGAGATAGAGAGAGAGAGAGAGGGGGAAGATAGAGAGAGAGGGAGAGGGGGGAAGATAGAGAGAGAGGGAGAGGGGGAAGAGAGAGGGAGAGGGGGAAGAGAGAGGGAGAGGGGGAAGATAGAGAGAGAGGGAGACGGGGGGAGATAGAGAGAGAGGGGGGGGGAACATAGAGAGAGGGGGGGGGGAATATAGAGAGAGAGAGGGGGGGAGATAGAGAGGGGGGGGAGATAGAGAGAGAGTGGGGAAGATAGAGAGAGAGAGGGCGGGAAGATAGAGAGAGAGAGGGCGGGAAGATAGAGAGAGGGGGGGAGATAGAGAGAGGGGGGGAGATAGAGAGAGGGGGGAGATAGAGAGAGGGGGGAGATAGAGAGAGGGGGGAAGATAGAGAGAGGGGGGAAGATAGAGAGAGGGGGGAAGATAGAGAGAGGGGGGAAGATAGAGAGAGGGGGGAAGATAGAGAGAGGGGGAAGATAGAGAGAGGGGGGAAGATAGAGAGAGGGGGGAAGATAGAGAGAGGGGGGAAGATAGAGAGAGGGGGGAAGATAGAGAGATAGGGGGGGATAGAGAGAGAGAGGGGGAAGATAGAGAGGGGGGGAGATAGAGAGGGGGGGAGATAGAGAGGGGGGGAAGATAGAGAGGGGGGGGAAGATAGAGAGGGGGGAGATAGAGAGGGGGGGAGATAGAGAGGGGGGGAGATAGAGAGGGGGGAGATGAGAGAAGAGGGAGTGGGGGAAGATAGAGAGAGAGGGGGGAAAGATAGAGAGAGAGGGGGGGAAGATAGAGAGAGAGGGGGGGAAGATAGAGAGAGAGAGGGGGAAGATAGAGAGAGAGAGAGGGGGGAGATAGAGAGAGAGGGGGGAAAGAGAGAGAGGGGGGGGAAGAGAGAGAGGGGGGGAAGATAGAGAGAGAGTGGGGGAAGATAGAGAGAGAGTGGGGGAAGATAGAGAGAGAGTGGGGGAAGATAGAGAGAGAGTGGGGGAAGATAGAGAGAGAGTGGGGGAGATAGAGAGAGAGTGGGGGAAGATAGAGAGAGAGTGGGGAAGATAGAGAGAGAGTGGGGGAAGATAGAGAGAGAGTGGGGGAAGTTGAGAGAGAGTGGGGGAAGATAGAGAGAGAGTGGGGGAAGATAGAGAGAGAGAGGGGGAAGATAGAGAGAGAGAGGGGGAAGATAGAGAGAGAGGGGGGGAAGATAGAGAGAGAGAGGGGGAAGATAGAGAGAGAGAGGGGGGAAGATAGAGAGAGAGAGGGGGGAAGATAGAGAGAGAGAGGGGTTGGTGTGGTGGGGGGGGTGGTGGGGGGTTTGTAAGATAGAGAGAGAGAGGGGGAAGATAGAGAGAGAGAGGGGGAAGATAGAGAGAGAGAGGGGGAAGATAGATAGAGAGAGGGGAAGATAGAGAGAGGGGAAGATAGAGAGAGGGGGGAAGATAGAGAGAGAGAGGGGGGAAGATAGAGAGAGAGAGGGGAAGATAGAGAGAGAGAGGGGAAGATAGAGAGAGAGGGGGGAAGATAGAGAGAGAGAGGGGAAGATAGAGAGAGTGGGAGGGGGAAGATAGAGAGAGAGAGGGGGAAGATAGAGAGAGAGAGGGGGAAGATAGAGAGAGAGGGGGGAGATAGAGAGAGGGAGGGGGGAGATAGAGAGAGAGGGAGGGGGGAGATAGAGAGAGAGGGAGGGGGAGATAGAGAGAGAGGGAGGGGGGAGATAGAGAGAGAGGGAGGGGGAAGATAGAGAGAGGGAGGGGGAAGATAGAGAGAGAGGGAGGGGGAAGATAGAGAGAGAGAGGGTGAAAGGATGTTTGTGTTTAAAGTAATAGAAACAATTGGTAATAGAATCTTAAAATAGAACAGTTGCTTAGATACAGTCTTGTGTATGCATCTGCTTTTTGTTTAAGTGCTGCAGATTAGAGCACCTGTTTCTTTGGGGGATAGAATGTCATTTGCAGTGCAGATGGAGGAAGTAGAAGAAAGGACATACATCTATTTTTGTTACACACATACACCATACACACTTCAATGGGAATGCTGCCAATCCTAAGCCGCAATGCTGCATACGCTTACAACTCAATTGGGAAAAAGGCCTGAACAGAAAAGGAAATAACAGCACGTTTTATAACATCCAACACTAAACTGCAGCATGTGTTTTGGATGGCAGGCATAAAAGAGTAAAAATGATATCCTGAAACTAGAATATAGGTCAAATAGGAGAGTAGTCTAGACTTTCAAGCCTTGTTAGTGGAAACTAGTTTACAGGAAGGATAGCTCTGAAATAACACTGCCATTCTTTACAGTCATCATGAATTTCTCCTTGCAAATGTATTTAAGCTGTGTCGACTCAGGAAAAGTGTGCTTGGGGCCCTCCTTAAAGAAGATGCTGTTTTGCAGTCTCGTTGTGCTGACAAGGACAACTGAAATAAATCCATTAAAGACTAACTCAGAAAGATTTCAATTTCTTCGGAGGTGAAACAGGGGAGCAGTAAAAAAAAAAAAAAATTTTTTTAAATAAATTTTTAAAAATTGAAAGTAATATGGTGTTATGAGCATAGCAAAAAAGGACAGTGTATCTTATTAAATCCCGAGCAACACTGGGTTTCCCTGCTAATAATAATAATAATAACGTTGTTCCTCTGACCATTATCTTCTGTTACTTCATATTAAAAATCATGGACTTGCCCAGATGCCTGATTTCGCTGAAGTTTTTTTGTTTTTTTTCAAAGCTAATATTTCATGGAGTTAATATTTGTTTCTATTTTTTTTTTTTTAACGTAATTTCTAATCATTATGTGGCAACATAAAATACATTATATATACATCGGAAAATTTGAACTATCAATAGAGAAACGCCTCTAATCTCTTCCGTAAAATACAGCTACATGCACACTGAACAAAGATATCTATAGTATAAATTAGCAGAACTGGCCCCAGCGTTGCCTGGGGGGAAAAAAGTAACCCAAGGAATTCCTGTTCCCATCCCTGAACCCTGTGTTATTGTGTTTATTATTTAATATCTGTAAATATTAACTTTACATTTTTAACGAAAATAAACTGGACATATTTACTATATATGGATGTCGGGCGCAGAATGCAGGCTCCATGCTCTCATGGAGCCTGCGTTCTACATCCGACATCCATCCATTGCCTGGCCTCCTAATGTTCTAAAATTATGTAGATTATCGTAATAGGTAATGTGATATTTCACACCGCGGTTCGGGATCAAGTGTGTGTATCGTAAGTTAACATACTAATCGTTCCTTTTGTAGTTATCTTTGATGTAATTATCCATAAATCAGTTAATTGTTTATGTGAAAAAGAACTAAAAATGCTGCTGGGTGTCTCAATCACCAAAAATGATGTCTGTATTCCCAACATGTGAAATTATAACCATTTGTTTATATCTAATTTTAAATATGTTTAAAAGTTCCAAATGGAAGGTAAAGACTCACAAGTTTTTGTAAGACGTACATCCAGGTACTACTACTTATTTTATTATCTCATCATTTTTTGCCCACATGAAAAGGGGTAGTGAGAAGATTGTAAATAATTGGAGACAGAATAAGTGGGGCGACAAGGTAAGAAAAACGGGTGGGGACAGGGTAAGAAAAACAGGGGGTGGGGATGACAAAGTAAGAAAAACGGGGGGGGGGGGATAACAGGGTAAGAAAAACGGGGGGGGTAAGAAAAACGTGGAGGGGGGATGACAGGTACGAAAAACGGGGGGGGGGTGACGGTACGAAAAACGGGGGGGGGGGATGACAGGGTACGAAAAACGGGGGGGGGTGACAGGGTACGAAAAACGGGGGGGGGGTGACAGGGTAAGAAAAACAGGGGGGAGGACAGGGTAAGAAAGGAGGGGAAAAGGGGAGACAGGGAAAAAGGGGAGACAGGGAAAAAGGGGAGACAGGGAAAAAAGTAATTTAAAAAATCAGGGTCAAAGAGAAAATGGCTAAGAGAAGGAAACGGTTGGTCAAATAAAAGAAAATATGAAAAATAAAGAACCAAATGAAAAAAAATTGTAATATGAATGAGAAACCCAAATTTCAGCCGGATATTGAGAAAAAAGAATGTCTTCCCATCCAGCAATCATTGTGGTATTGGAAAAAGAAAAAAAAAAAAAAAAAAAGAAAAAAAAGAAAAAAAAGAAAAAAAAGAAAAAAAAGAAAAGAAAAAAAAAAGAAAGAAAAAAAAGAAAGAAAAAAAAAGAAAAAGAACAAGAACAAGAAAAACGGGGGGGGGGGGGTCTTTCAAGGTTTCACCTTGTTTTGCTTTAGTGCATCTCTGTTATGAAAGATGGAGCCGGTGTTGGTTATTGCCGAAGTTGCTGTCTACATTCTCCATCAACAGAAAAAGCACCAGTGGACACAGCGATGGCTGCAGACAAGGCAGCTACTATTATTGTCACAGTGTGGCAGCAGCAGCAGCGGCAGCAGCAACCGATGGCTGCAACGCCCCCTCCACCCAAACATTCCTATTGATTAGACAGAGACACTGTGTCAATGATTCAAAATCAACTGCACTTCAATGCACGCATGCCTCTGAGTACACACATATTTCAGATGTTTTGGGGGGTAAGAGGGTGAATTCTAAAAATGGATCATGCATCAACATTCCGGGAAAGCATTTCAGAAATATTGAAAGTAGAAGACTCAAATTCTACGAAATTCTTCATACATTCATTTACCCAAGGGGGTTGATTTGTAAAGTCCACACATGTTCATGATAAAATCACTCCACCAAAAAACTTATTCTTATTTGTTTGTACATTTTTTAACTTAAGGTAGACAACTCCAATTATATTCCTCAATCTAAAATGAGTTACTTCCCACACACCCTTTGTGATCTTTATTTTTAGCTGAACTTTTAGGTGAACTACGTAATTTTAAATAAACTGCAGCTAAGTAAGTTTTTATATTGCCAATAAATAACACAGTACAACAATAACTAATGAAAATTGGCTATAGTCAAAAGCAAAGTTTGATTTGTCAGGTTAAATTCTATTTGGATCTGATTTTGAAAATCCAAATATATAACAATTAAATTTAAATATTCCTGAATATCTATTTTCTTCACCTGACAACTTTTCAAAGAAATAATCTCAGAACAATTTATAAAAGAAAAAGGAAATATTTAATGATAGTTTATTAAGTTTAACATGAGTACAAACCACTCTTTCTCAAGACTGGCTTATAGTCTATCATGTGAATAGCCTTTTAAACATCAAGATAAAAAAAGATCCAACATCTTATATATAAAGTAAAGTTAGTTCCTCCACCCCATACTTTTGTGATCAATAACTTGTTTACTACGAGCTACACAAAAAAAATGTTTCAGCAATAATATAAGGCAAACATTGATCCGGGTTGTTAACAACAATTTTATTTTCAATCGATTTCAGTTTTATATTTTAATCCTGATCAATAATTAATTTTTTGTATTAGTAATTAATAAAAGAGTGTAGGTGTTTTTACCCTCACAGTCAAAAGTCCTGATACCACTACCCAAATAAATGAGTGCTAATTTAATAAGTGATGTTTTTTTTTATCTTCACCAGTGAAAAAGCGGGAAAGAGAGTTTTGATTTGTCCTCAAACTTGACCCCAAAATTACCCTTGTGAATTCATTCTTTTACCAATATTTTTCAATTCATCCAGTATATTCTTGAAGTGTTCTCTGCTAACGCTATTTTAAACTTGATTAGATAATTTGTTTCAAAATTATATAATTGTGTGGTAGATTTCGTTTTTGAAATCTTCCATGTCACTAAATTTCCAGTACAAGGAGAGATACTATAAACTACCATATTTAGAAACACCATCAATTATTTTCAAAGTTTAAATTAAGTCAGCCCTCATTCGTATTCTTAGTACAGTAGTAAATTTTAAGGATTCTAACCTTTTTTGATAATAGAGATATTTTATGGTTCTTATTGACTTAATTATAACCATTTAACTTTTTTCCAATTAAATTATCTGACAAAATCATCCATGCTATTAGTAGTAGGAATATTATCAAAAGGTTTTATTTTTATAAAGTCTGCAAAGAATTATTAATTTTATGATTTTTTTCTTTAATTTAAAATGTTACTTGTTATTCAGGCCAACAGCAAAGAGTACAAATCCAAATAAGACAAAAGAAATTCTTCATGAGACTAGCATTCCATTACTGTAATAAGCCCGACTCGTTGCAACTGCTCTGCCTATTGAGCTACAAGAACTCTTTATTTACCCTAGATGCTCCCCAAAATGCTCTGTATTATGCAAAAAGTTGGTTAGCTGTTGGGGTTTACAGCATGTCAACCATAGGTCAGTCATTTTATGCCAAAATTATACATGTTTTGTGTACAATTGGTTTGTAGACTAATTTGTTTTGTAGGCGTATTTTTTGTAACCCGATAAAGAGAAACTATTGTTTACAGACTAACTCATAGATGGGGCTCTGACAGGTGCTACCACTTCGGTTGAGAATGAACCAGGGAGTAGTGATAACTATGAGGTGACTCCACATTTCCCAAAGATCCCAAATTGAGGTCTCACCACTTGATGGTTTGAGGGAAGGGTGCATAGCTGGTAGGGTTGGGAAATAGAGTAGGCAGAAACAAAAAGGTAAAAATGGCTGAGAAAAGTGAAGTCGAGGCAAGCACCTTGTCAACGGGTGTTCGAGACAGTTAAATACTGTGTCCAAGACAAATTCTATTTAATCCATAGATTGGACTAGGACATGTATTATCACATCATGGTTAGAGATGACTGGGAATAATGATAACTAAAGAGTAACTTCACCATCGGAAGCATTTTAAAAATGCCTCAACACCAAGCAAAAATAGATACATTATAAAGTTTATTCAAATTAATAAGAAAATCAGTTGTAAGTAAGTAAACAAACTAAATAAAATAAGTTTTTATAGGGGTAATAATATAGAATTTAAATCTCATATATTGGTGCCTAAAGGAAGAAACAAAAATGAGATACGGCTATAGTTTACAAATGGATCATATGAATGTGCTTGCTGAGTCTGCACGGCTGAACCTACTGTGATTAGGGTCGGCTTCTATTTGTTTGTCCTACTGAAAAATAAATTATAAATTACGCTCAAACCTTAATACAGGTCAGGAAAAGTTTGGAAGTCAATTTCTTAAAGACGTTCAACACATACCAGTTAAACCGAATGTGATGATGATGATGATGATGATGATGATGATGATGATGATGATGATGATGATGATGATGATGATGATGATGATGGAAATGAATAGAGAGGAAGTGGTGTGAATGTGGGCAATAAAATTAATGACTTCAATTGTAGAATGTAAATATACACATTTAGCCTTACAAATTCCTTCGAGGAATAAAACAAATGCTTCTGTGTAGCTTACTTGCTATATATATATATATATATTTTTTTTTTATTCAATTAAGTATCTCGGCTTATCTCCGTATTCCTTCAGTCATCTTTGACTTCTTGCCACTGGACTTAGCAAAAATGCTCATAAACCTGTGGTTTGTGATTGCTCAACCCTTGTTTCACTGTTAACTCCACATCATATAGGCACCCTTTCAGAGGGTATCTATTGTTCCTAGAGACAGAAGAAGGCCAACCAGCACACTACACATATTACTCAACTGTTAAACGAAGAAGCCGTATTCATTTAATCAATGAGTGTTTTTGATACACTGCAAGAATGCAGTTTCTGACGACATTCCCTTAAGAACGCACATCATTCTTCCTTCATTTCTGCACATATAGCAATGATTATATTACACTTTAAAAGAAAATAACTCAATTATTTCAATTTTTATCAACCGAATTTCTCATACTAGTCTTTTTATGAAACTAAATTAAGCTGTATACAACTGATGACTGAATTAATTATCTCCACAGCAAGAATGCGGTCACAAAAATGCTTTTCTGTTTTTTGGTCTTTTTTTTTTATACTTCAGGGTGGCAAAGTGACATATCAAGGGAGATAACTTATCTATACTTATTTTTTTTTTTTTAACAATGAAACAAAAAAATAAAATTACGGTATGGGAGAAGATATGGTAAATGTTTATTTTGGGGTCCTAAATCGGTACAAATTAGTTATCTTCATGAACTTAACCATTCAGAGTAGGGGATCAGTTTTGTATATAAATTTAAAGTAAAATGATCCCATTTCCAAGCCATTCTAGCTTTTTAAGGAAAACTTTAGAGCATTTTTTACCACTACCCTAAATCCAAGTTGTAACAAAAAAAAAATTCTCTATTTCCATTACAAAACAAATTTTAAAAATATTGGTTTCTTCCAATTGAAAAGTTATTTTGCTTTAACTAAACAATAAAAATGTTTTTAAAATGAGTTATCTTCCTTGATATGACAATTTGCCACCCTAAAGTAAAAAAAGGTCCACTTTCCTAATGTAGACCAGACCAAAACTGCACTCAACTCACCTACAAGTCAGTTTCTACTTTTGTTACATATTACATAGCAGTAATATGCTTTTGAAGTTTAATGTAGAAATGATTTGCCAAAAGCATCAGGTTACTTAGGAGGGTCAGTTATGGTTCCATATATGAAGGTGGATATCTGATTGGTTGGTTTGATCATGTGATATAGAAAGGATTTGAAGTTAGATATCAGTTGCTGAGTAAATTTTAATAGAGAATAAATGTAATGGACAGATAGGAAGATTTTGTGGTGATGGTTCAAAATTCCCCCCAGAGTGACAGTCGAACTAGCAGCTAACAAATGAAAACTGTTCTTCTCTTTGTAATAAACCATTTTATAAACATTGGCGTCCGAGTGGATTTATCAGCAGACGAATATAACCTGGGTTTCCAACAGGTGTATAATGGTTTATACATTCAATGGTAAGTGAAAACATAACATTTCTACTAACAAGAGAACATTTAACATTTTAAACTCAGACACAAACGATTCACTCATACAAAATAAGTTTCATATCTTTGTAAATTTATATATATATATATATATATATATATATATATATATATATATATATATATATCTTGTGTTCATTAACCATGTTTTTTAATTTCAAACAACCATTTTTTCCCATGTTTACATTTTTTTTTATTATTAGCATGGGCCATGGTACATCCAAAGATGTGACCATCATCTATATTTAATTCATGTCAGTACTAGTACTCGGGCAGTTAATCAGAATCAAAAATTTTAGCCTAATTTCTGATTCCAAAGACGATCCTTGAAATTTTTTTTTAAATTTAATTTTCTATTGCTGGTACTAATGATAAATATTTAATGTTTTTATCCTATCAGTAAAACTGAAATCATAATATCAAAATATGATGTAAATTTATTTCACTTGATTAAAATAAAATAAAACTTTGCATAAATTCGCGAGGTAACCTTTAAAAGAAGATTTACAAGGTTCCAAATTTTTGTCAAGAAAAATATTGTCAAACATCAAACATCATTGATAATTAAAAGTAATAATATAAAAGTGTTCTTTAATTTATTTTTAATTATTTTATGCTGTTGGGTTTTTGTCTGTTTTGTTTTTTTAATTATATGGTGAACTTTTGTCCGCCCCCCCCCCCCCCCCCAGCCAGCATTGACAAATATTACAAGTGGTAACCAAAAAGTGGTGAACAAAAAAAGAAAAACTTTAGACATTTTACAAAAGATGGTCTTCAGTTGAATTAGGTATAAATAAATTTAGAGATTTTGACGCTGTCTCTGTGCAAAAACACCTTGGAATCAGTTCTTTCATTTTTATTTTTTATTGTCTGGTTGCAAAACAAAGTTTCTAAATAAGGTGGCTTGGGATGGAGATAGAAGGCAATAAAATCAAAGACTAATAATAAAAATGATTCTTGGTTATTAATATTATTGAAACCGTTTGGCAGTTTAGTTGTTAAGATTTCTCTTCACTGACAAGGCACGTGAAAGATAGTGAACATTTTCCAACATTAAAATGTAAGTATATTTTTTTAGACTATTTTAAACACATTTAAAATGTGGTTTATGAAAAAAAATAATTACTAACATGTTTTTTTTATTCATTTTTGTTTAATATTTAAACTTATATTTAAATGTATCTTTGTAGAAATTAAATAGATTCTTTTACTATATAAGAACTTATAAATATTTTATTATTATTATTATTGTAGATTAACACCCTTAATCACCCTTCCAAACAAAAATGAGATTCTACTTTTTTAGGCTATTACATGCAAACACCCTGAAAAACTTAAAAGGAAGGAAAAAAATCAATTATTTCAAAATTTAGAGTGGGAGGATGAGTTCTACATATAAATTTATCGTAAAATTATTTTCCATTTCAGAGACATTCCAGCGTTTTAGATCAGTTAACCAAAAATTGCTATTTTGCTCTGGAAGATAAATTCTGTGCGTTTATTTTTTGGGGGTGGGGGTCTACTTTTTTAAGCAATTACACATAGTTTTACGACCTTGCCTGTTGGACTTAGGGTTATTGGTAAAAATATTTAGTGAATATCACTAAAAAGATAGAATGGACCAGAAATGATGATCATTTTACGTTAAATTTATATATAAAACTGAACTCCCACTCTACATTCTAAATAATTTTTTTTCTTCCTGTAAAGTTTTTCAAGGTGTTCACACATAATCATGTAAAAAAAAAAAAAATTTTTTTTAAATAAAAAAAAAAATTTTTTTAAATTTTTAAAAAATAGAATCTTATTTGGGAGGGATTTAGCTGAGGGTGTTAATCTACAAATTTGCCATTATTATTAGTAGTAGTCGTATTACTATTATTATTATTATTATCAGCTGTATCTTGTTTTTCTTTTTACAGTAAAACAAATGAACCCACTACATATCTGTTATATTGACAGTAGCAATAACCGACCAAATCTTTATAATTAGGATAATAACAAGCCGCGCGTGCGTGGTCCCCCTCTGTATGTGACTCGATGTTGCCAGTGTAAAATGCGATAAATTTGGGCAATTTGGGGCATTTTTTACCCCCCTTTTGACCCCCTGGGGGCGCGAACCAGAATTTTTCTGAGGTCAAGGATGCTCATTTTATATCCAGAACAATTGCCTCTACATTTTGGCCAAGTTTCAGAAAAATTGAATGGATGGATCAAATGTTATGGGAGAAAAGAGTCATTTTTTTGCCATTTTAGGGGGCTTTTGACCCCATGGGGGTGCGAACCAGATTTTTTCCAAGGTCAGCGATACTTATTTTCTATTAGGAACAATTGCCTCCATATTTTGGCCAAGTTTCAGAGAAATTGAATGGATGGATGAAAAGTTATGGGGCAAAAAATGTCATTTTTTGCCATTTCGGGGCATTTTGACCCTCTGGAGAGCTAACCAGATTTTTTTTCAAAAATTAAGAGAATGTCACTTTTTAACCTGACCAAAGTTACAACTTCATGCAAAATTTCAGAGAAATTCAATGGATGGTTGCGGAGAAAAATCCGGACGGACGGACAGACATGCCTCAAAACATAAGTCCCCCGATTTATAAAATCGGGGGACCAAATATGAATATTCTTTGATAGAAGGAAGGTACAGAATAGTTAACAATGCATCCCTGCCCTTTACATGTTAAGAATGGTTTTCTAAATAGTAACATTATTTTTAAAAAACTCATTCTTTACATGGGGGGGGGGGGGGGCTTTGTTACCTATTATGTTCCTACACCGTCTTCTTATTTTGTATACCAATCGTCAACTATTTTCAATTGTTCATGAAAAAATTCAAACCGCATTTTGTCAACGACGAACTAATGCAAATCGGCTTTGTTTTAAAAGAGAAATAAATCTTTAGTTGTCTCACAATTTTCAATCAATTACAAGGAAAAAATTTGAGAAAAATATTTAGAAAGAACTACTCGAGTAATATACGCCCACAAAGGTATTTTTTACGTTTGCAAAAATATATGCAGACATTACACGGGGACTTTACAGTAATTCGAAAATAAATAAAAAAGCAACAAATCTCTAATATTTAGAAATTTAAAAAGAATCGGAATCAGGAATTTAGAACAGAATCGGTAATTGTATCGGAATCGGGAAACAATTTAGAATTATTCCATCACTAGTCAGTACCTACACTACATATGTATTGAGAAAATATGTAGATAAAGTAATTGCATAGATAAAGAAAATATGTAGATAAAGTAATTGCATAGATAAAGAAAATATGTAGATAAAGTAATTGCATAGATAGAAAAGCAAGTGAAATCAAAATCATGTGCATGACTGATATTTCATCTACTAAGCAATAGACTTTTTTCAAAGTGAGCTAAGTCTTGATTAAGCAAGGACAAAATATCAGTCATTAACAGGATTTTCATTTGATTTTTTTTTTTATGGAAATCACTCCAGACAAGGCATGAAGCAACTTGATGTAAGGAGCTAACAAGAACGAAAGATAATTATCACAAAGACAAGGGATACCTATTGACCTTAGTCTTGAAAAGACCAAGGCTATAGGTAGGAGGAAAACAATCAGAAGGAAGAGAGTTCCACAAGCCTGCAGTTCTTAGAAAAGAAGCTACTGGAATAGGAAGCTGTATTAGAATGAGGTAACAAAACAGCGAATAGATAGAGACTATTAGACCAATGAGTTAAACAAACTGAAACAAAAGAAGCAGAGAATAGATCACAATTCTAAAGAACGCATGCCATAATAGTACTTATAGAAAAGACTGAGACTAGCAACATCATGTCTGTGAGAGAGAGTGTGCAGAGAAGACAGAGTTAGACCAATCAAATTAGATACGTTTCTGCACCTTATAAAGAACCCTTAAATGAGACAGAGATTCACCAGCCAAAATATGACAACAGTACTCCATACATGGTCTGATAGTAGATTTGTAGAGATAGAGAATAGCCTCAGTTGTGAGAATGTGTTTGAAGCGATAGCGAGAACAGACTTTACAGAAGCAGAAAGAGCAATGGATCTAATGTATGAACTCCAAGAAAGAAAGACCAAGAAGTTTCAGAGCTGATTTCTCCTCAAGAACAGAGCCATCCATGAGAATTTCAGGAAGAAAAGGGGCATGCCTACAATTGAAAGACAAGCCGAATCTTAACAAAATTAAATGTACCCCAATCCACAACTGAACCCAGGTCAACTTCTAGATCAGCTGCATATTTCAACTGATCCGAGATGGGCAAGAAGCAACACCAGAATAGAGAGTGGTATCATCAGCATAGATGTTAATTTTCTGAACAATATACTCTGGAAGATCATTTATATAAAGAAACAGTGTTGGTCTAGAATAGAGCCCTGAGGAACACCAGCATTGATAGGAAAAGAGAATAAAGAGACACTGTCCAAAGTTACTCGCAAGCTTCGATCAGAAAGAAAAGACCTAATAATGTCAAGAACCTCACCACCAATAGCATAACCCTTTTGATTTTTTTTTTGCATCAGTGAAGGGAATAACTTTTTACACTTATTTTCTCAAAATTTTGTTGAATTTAATGCAAATTGTTTTCTCCGTTATATATGTATATGATGATAGCTTAGAATCTTCTTACTTGTTCAGAATATTTTAAGTAGTGATTCTAGACCCAAGAGGCTTTGTTCATTTCCTGTTTCCTTCCAGAAAAAGGATTTCATTTTTATCTGTTTTTTCTTTCTTTTACTTTCTTCAAACAATGTTACTTTCATGTTTTCTCCATCAGTGGGCAGGGATACACCCCTTACTCCCCCCTCGATCCATCTTTAGAAACACTCCTCCACCCTCTATCACTAACACATTGAATAAATAAGAGAAAATACTTTTTCTTTATCCAGAGTTCAGCTTTGTTTCTTAGTTGAGATAATGTTTAACAAAAATAAAATGAATTTAAAAAATTAGGCATCAGGTGAGGAGTCAGATTGTTTTCATCCGACTCCCCAACTCTGAGATAGGGAGTCTGGTATCAACAATTGTTATTAGAGTTATTTTTGTTTTGTTTTTTGCAATATGCAAACTCGAGAGTGGCATATATTTCTTCATACTTCACATCTTTGAGGTTGGGAGTCGTTAATTTTTGTAGAAAAAGTCGAAGTTGTTTTTTTTTTAACAGACTCAATAGTAAACTTCTTTTTTTTTAACCAAATTGCCATCGCCACTAAGCATAAACAAAGATGATGGTAAGCCTATGTAAAAAGTCCACAATGTAAAGAAATAATGATAATTCTAAGCCTTAGCAGAAATTAAGCTAAGTTCAAAATAACTAGAGATGTTCTCCCACAGACTTTTTTTTTTTAAACAGCTTTTAAAATTGGCAAGAAAATGGTTGAACGCAAAATACTGAATTGGTAAATAGATTTCGTTCAGACAGAATTGCTTTTCAGCAACGACAAAGGAATATGTTGAATCTTTATTTTCCACAGACTAAAAATAAAAAATATCAATATTTGTATATTTATGGAAGTCATCAATAAATTTCCCACACAAGCTGATATGCACGCACCTTCACTCTACGGCAATCGCAATTCAAATATTTAGCCATTTCAAAAGTTATTGCTACTTACTGAGTGATACTGTTTCAGAATATGATGCATTTGTTCGACTTCTTCACTGACCAACGTCTTAATAAAATACTTTTTATCTTGTGACAACAGCATGCGGGCACCACTCCGACCGGGTGATTCAATCTCCACTGGTTGTTTTGTTAAGGAATTCTGAAAAAGAGGAAACGGAATATAAATGAAAAGTTCTTCAATACAGACAAGATGGGTATATTTAGTGGCAAAACAATTGCCATACGGCATGCTCCAGAAAAAAGTACCAACAATTTAATTCTCTATAATCAAGGATTATGGAGTCTGAATAAAAGGAATTTTTTATCAAATTTATTTGGCAAAATAAAAAAAAATAACAGTGCAACGAGCCATATAAAGAAACAAGTGTAAGTTATTTACATTAAGATACAGTCTGAATGTTTGTCTAAAGCTGCTTTAAGCATGGATATGGTAGTCATTGTCATGACCTCCTCTGCCAGGTTGTTCCACAGAGCAGGAATACGGACAGAGAATGTTGACTTTCTTCTATTGAGCGGAAAATGACTGTGGTACATATTTTGAGGGTGTCTGCAGAGACTGACTTTGCACTGGAGTGAAAAACTCGTCGAAAGATCAATTTACATTCGCGTTAATGATATTGTACATCAGAATCAGGTCTCCAGGCATCCTTCACTGCTCACGTAAGAATAGATTTTGTCTTTGGAGACGCTCTTTGTAAGTAAGCATGGAGAGTCCTGTCGCCATCTTGGTTGCTAACTGTTGAACACGCTCCATGTGTACGATATCTTTTTGTAGATAAGGATTTGTGTCTTTAAGTGAGGAAAGGTTTTCTACAAAACCAATCTTATTTTTTTAAACGATTGACATCCTGACCCCCAAAAAAGCAAGTCTACATCATTGGAAGCAACAGATGTTACAGAGTTTGTTTTTTTTTCTCTTAGATGTATGCCCTTATAAAGTTTGAAGGAGACATCTCTCTCGATGGTTATAACATACTCTCAGACATCAACCTGATACATATACACACAAACAAAATTTGAGTGAAACACCATTATATTATTTAAACACCTACTATATTATTTAAACACCTACTATATTATATAAACACCTACTATATTATTTAAACACCTACTATATTATTTAAACACCTACTATATTATTTAAACACCTACTATATTATTTAAACACCTACTATATTATTTAAACACAATTATATCATATAAACACCTACTATATGTATGTGAACAACTCAGGCTTCTTTTTCTTTTTTCAAATAAATGAATCATCTCTGATGAGGATGCGGAAAAAAAAATGTTTGAAATTTCTATTGATGGGTTCAAGTTTTTCATTTGAAATGCAATATAAATGTATTCCCTCCCAATTCTATTTTAACCTGTCAATTCCAAAATTCCCCAAAAATATAGTTTCTTGATGGTTTTTGTATAGAATTAATTTAATGTTTTTTTTTTTCAAACTTGTTCTGTAAATTAAAAAAAAAAACTTTCTTCTGCCAAAGTAATTTCGGACAATTTTTTGGTCACGACAAAAAAAAAAAAAAATTACTCTGGGGTCTTTCATTATAATTTATTAAACTTTAGCCTTATCCACCAGCTAGTCCTTGGACGAAAAGGAAGCCAAGTGCATAAGTCTTCTCTTCTGGTATATAACCTCTCCACCGACAAGACTCTGGCCAAACCTCTCAGTGTGTGTGTAGAAAAAAGGTACAGGGTGACCAAAAAAAAAACGGGTCCCAAATCTAATTAGGCCCCATTTCTTAGTGTTTTGTCCGAATGAAATGAATTTTGGGGCATAACTAGTTTATTATATTCACAACATCATATCAAAACACTAGGGTATTTGGCCTTTTTTTCTCCGTTCTACAGCATGTGTTCTAGATGGACTCCTTTTAGCTCCATGCATTTCTTGAGGCGCAGAACGAAGTTGTCCATGACGTTCTTACAGACTGAATTGGGAATGGCTCTCATCTCCTCTCTGATGGCTTCCTTGAGTTCCGTGATGGTTCTGGGTTTCCTTGCGTACATTCTGTCCTTAAGATAGCCCCAAAGGAAATAATCTGGGGGGCTTAGGTCCGGGCTATGGGGTGGCCACTCAAAATTAGTCTTGAGACTGATCACTCGGCCTCCAAAGTTCTCTTTCAGCCAATCTCAGGACAGGTTTGAGAACTTGCTCCATCTTGCTGGAACTAGAACTTGCTCATGAGCGACGGGTAGAGGGTCTGGAGCTCACTCTTGAAGGTTTTGAGGACCTCCACATACCGCTCCTTAATGACTGTCACTGCTGCGCCAGATTCTTCGATGAAGATTGGTCCGATGATGCCTCTGACCGAGATTGCAGCCCACACCGTGCAATTAGGAGAGTGCAGGGGTTTGGTGGCTACTTCATTGGGTCTGGAGGACCCCCAGAAGACATTTGTCTTGGAGTTCGCCTTTCCATCAAGATGGAAGTGGGCTTCATCTGAGGTCCAAAGGAGGTTAAGGAAACCTGGTGTCTCCTCGATCTTATCGAGCATCTTGACTGCCATAGCGCTCCTCTGCTTCTTGTCTGAGGCTGTAAGGGTCTGCAGCGTCTGTATTCTGTATGGGTAAGCCCTGATATTGTTCACCAGCACTCTCCTGTAAGTCTCACGGAAGATACCGAGGGACTGACTTCGCTTTCTCACAGAGCGTTTCGGACTCTCCTGGAAGGACTCTCACACTTTCGACCAGCTCGGCTGTCCGCTTCTTGGGACGTGCCGAGTGGCTTGGACGGTTCTCACTGGCAGCGTTGAAGTTCTCCACGGTCCCATACTTCTCGAAGTGGTCCACCCAGTTCTGAATTCTGCTTTTGGGTGGAGCCTTTTCACATCCGAACTGATGCATGAAACTGTCCTGGGTTTTCTTAAACGAGCCTGTCTTGTAGTAAAATTTAACACAGTGTATTCTTTGTCCCAGCTCCCACTGAGGTCTTGGTGTACTCACGGTCGTTGATTCTGCCATGTCCTGTAAAATAAGGGCAATCGGTGAATAAATAAAGGAGTTATTACATAAAGTGTACACGAGGCCCGATTTTTTTTGAGTCACCCTGTATAAAGATTAATAATTTAAATAAAAATAGATTTAAAAAATGAGAGAGATTGGGTTGTCAGAAAAGGAGAATAAACCGTCATAGATGGAAAGTTATCTGCAGGTTAATAAAAAAAATTTTAAAAATTAAAAAAATGAACCGATGAAGAAAAAAAAAAAAAGATTATAGACAAGTTCAGTGACTGAACAAACTGTTGAGCAATGAGTAAACACATTTTTTAAAATAATTCATCTACGAGCTAAAGAATCAATTTGGTCATCAAAACGAAAATATCTTTTTGGGGAAATTATTGGCAACATAAAACAGGAATACAAACTAATAAATCTGTTTTTGTTATTTAAATAGAAAAATTCAAAATATTAACTTTGGTTTAAACTAATCTGATATAAACTTGGAGAATAGAGACTGAATGAATAGACTTTGAACATTAGCAAAAAGAAAAATATACTGATTAACTAAACGTGTCAAGCAGGCCTTTATATAGATAGACATTTTTTTGTTTTCCTTCCAAGTCATTTCTTTAGAATTTCTATCGATTCGCTCTATTTGGCACTTCCTTTTAAAAGCACAAACTGTAAACCAAATTTGACACAGATTTCTGTGAGCAAAATGAAAAGAGAATTAAATGATGGACATAATATCTTCTTTTATTGAAAATTAGTTCAACTAAAGAAAGCAGTCACTGAAATTGGGTTGAGCCATGAAAAGTAGATTCACAGGATGAAAAAAAGGAAGAAAAGAGGAAAAAGGCAAGGAAAGTATCTTTATACCTTTTTTCTACACACACACACACACTAACTATATATATATATACTAGCTGTCCCTACTCAGCATTGTCCTTTTGGCTAAGATCAAAGTGTAGTATCTGTTCCGATGGATACTGCACCTCATAGACTGGTATTGTCTTGGCCTTCGGGGCTTGATTTACGCCGGTGTATGGGTCTGTCCTGTGCAGTTCTAGGAGGTCCACCCTCCCAGGCTTCGCCTCCCCTTTGGGGAGGAGTAAGTTTATTGCTTACTACCTGAGGCGCCCCTACCGGGGAATGCCGACGGGGCTGCCCAGGCAATTTTGAAACCCCACTTTCCCGACCCGACCTTGGGTCACATCTTACTTGTGGGAGTAAGATAAAAACTGGCCTTGTGCCTAACTCCTGGAGAGAAGTAAATCAATACTCGGCATTACCCGGGATGCAGTGAAGTCATTTTATTTTTTTTATTTTTTTTGTTTGGATAGAAACAAACAAATCTTTCAGAATATATATTGTCTGGGCTAGACTAAGTAATTTGTGAAATAAACTGTCGCGAAGTACATTATTACATTGCAAATAACATGGTACAACAATAACAAGCGAAAATTTGCAAATCAGAAACAAAGTTTGATTTTTCAGCTTAAATGCTATTTAGGTCCAACTTTTAAAATCAGTCCGACATAATTTTATGGATATATTTTAAATTTAAATTTATGTGTTTGATCATCTGAAGATTGCAAAGAACGTAAAACCATGGTTATGACCTATTAAAAACAATTATTTTCATCATCATAATATTTGGATTTACATGCTGGCATGTGTTGGACGGTTTTAAAAAATTGACTTCCAAAATAACCTATCTCTGGTCAGCTCTTTATTTATTTCTCTTAAGTTTATTTTTATCACTTCCTCCATTGCCTTCCCCTGTGAACTGAACCTGCTACCTCAACTTTTCTACATCTACTAACCCAAAAACTCTCACCATTAATTCAACGTGGTCGTACCAATGCAGTCTATTCTCCTGGGAATATGCGTATGCAATACCTACAGCTATATACTTAGAAAACGGAGCTATTAAATCTGACAATGATACACAGGGAGATGGAGAGAGTAGCAACCCTAGTTGAAGTCAGTGTCCCTACTGATGCTGGCTTAAACAGAGCTGAGAGGGAGAAAATAACTAAATATGAAGATCTTATGTACAACATGAAAAGACCCAGTGAACCAAGTCATGGCTCTCGTAAAGTTAACTAAGGCCTGTGCACTGAAAAGTGACGTCATGCTAGTAGGTAGCAAGCGAGATTTATCGAACAGTCAGATTGTCAGCAATGAATTAGAGCCTTTTAAACAAGCCGCACATGCGTGGTCCCCCTCTGTATGTGACTCGATGTGGCGAGTGTAAAATGCAATAAATTTGGGCAATTTGGGGCATTTTTGACCGCCCATTGTACCCCCTAGGGGCGCGAACCAGAATTGTTCTGAAGTCAAGGATACTCATTTTATATCCAGAACAATTGCCTCTACATTTTGGCCAAGTTTCAGAGTAATTGAATGGATGGATAAAAAGTTATGGGGCAAAAAATGTCATTTTTTGCCATTTCGGGGCCTTTTGACACCCTGGGGGGCTAACCAGATTTCTTTTAAAAAATCGGAGAATGTCACTTTCTTACCTGACAAAAGTTACAACTTCATGCAAAATTTCAGAGAAATTCAATGGATGGTTGCGGAGAAAAATCCGGACGGACGGATGGATGGAAATGCCTCAAAACATAGGTCTCCCGATTTATCAAATCGGGGCACCAAAAAAGCATTAGAAAACTTGAAAAATTGCATTTAAAAAAGCAAAAAACACAATTCGATTTATATTAAAGTGAATTTAATTCAATATAAATAAAATTTTTAAAAAACAACAATTCAAAATGAATAGTTAAGTTGTGTTATTGATGCATTCAAGCAAATAAACATAACATTGTTTCATAGATTTTTTATTTACTATTTCTTTTTACTTGCCTCCCCACGAGGACAGGACAGAGTAAGACAAAAGTTTGGTTGTTAATGTGAGGAAATCAAGCTCCCAAAAAGGGATATTCTGGATTGGGACAAAAATTTTAATTGTCTCAGTCTAAAAGAATTTCTCATTCACTGACCGAGAACAGAAAAGACGAATTGTAGTATCAGAACAGATACTACACTTTTGAAGTTTTAACGGAATTTCTAGTCGATAATATTTTATCGCTAACAAATTGTTAAAAAAAAAAAAAATTGGTGTTGACACGTGGACATAAAAGTTCGATTTTATATATGTTCAAATTAAATTAGAAATTTTTTTCAGGACAAACAAAACGTTTTATGTTATACAAACTTGTTATTGTGTAAAAAGTATTTCAAACTTTAGGGGAAACAAGCAAGTATTTGTTTTATTTGATATTTTCCTATCAAGACAGATTTGTCATCCATCTTGAATTTGAGTCTAAACGATTTTACCTTAAAATCACTATCAAAGCCCCACGTTGAAAATGACATGAACAAAATCATCAGTATCCTTTCTTAAATATTAAACAATTACTAGATCAAAGATGAAATAATTTAAGAGAGAAATTACCACCATCATATGTCTACATGTAGTGTGTAACCGTTTCCTTGGAAGTGTCTTGTTTATCTTAGTACCGAGCACAGTGACGTCAACAGAAAAACGAGACTCAGTGTAATGACCTTCTCACTTTACGACAGCCACAACTAAGTGCAAGAGAGATCCAAACAATTGCGCTTAAAGAGACGGTTAGGAATCCTAAAAAGATCTCTTGACTGGAGTCTCTGAAATAGCGGGTGAATGTCTGACATCCAGCAGGAAGCCCTATCCCCAGCAAAAATGAAAAGAAAAGAAAATTGAAAAAAAAAAAATGGAGCCCAATCAACAACTTGCATAGGACATGTCTGTAATTACTGTGCCAAAGAGCGTTAGAGTCTTGCAGGCTTTTAACGCCATATTCAATATGCTCACGTCTGAGTTGAATGAACAACTGACGGCAATACTCGACATTGAGTTTGTTCACACCATATATAACCATAAACAAGATGGTCATCACACTATCTCTCTATCTTAAAAATATTTTTTTTTGTTTTTGTTTTTAATTTCAATCAAAGTTATTGCTAGAAACTACTTTTTAATAAACTTTTAACTGCAAACAATTGGCTCAAAAATGAATAAAGTTATTTGTACACTGATTACATCCATCAATAACTTAATGTGTACATTATAAAATGGTATGCAGTTTTCTCTGTGTGCACAATGGTTCCTGTAAATAATTATTTCTTGAAAGTTACTCGTTCGGTAATCATGTATGCCATTCGAACATACATGGCAAACGTATATCCTTAAAATATCATTCTTATCCTTAATCAATACAACATGTCAATAGTCATTACAAACTCTACGGTTTCTTTAATGCAAAGATTTTTTTAAATTTCCCATTTTTTATGATTGTCCATATGTCCAGTAATAACCTCCACCGAGGCAGAGGTTATGCTTTCGGTCGAGTCTGTCACGGTTTGTGAACAGTCTAGCGTCTACATCGTTTCATCAAGTCACCAAACTTAGTCAAAATATCGGTCACGGTCTGACTTAAAATTGATTTAATTTGGGGATATCTAGATCAAGGAAAGGATAACTTTGGTTCTGTTCATTGTAGAGATTTTTCCAAGTTTGATGTATGAATCTGACGCCCTTTGATAACAGTAACCACCATGCAAAATTTCAGCCTGATCAGATAAATAGTTTTTGAGTTATCAACGTTTCCATGGAATAACTTTGAGAATACTTCATACAATATGGAGAAGTACAGCTCAGATTAGACTTTGTTCCATCTTTACATTATTAGGTGATGGTATGCAGTTTCATGACTGACTTATGTTCTTGTTATCCTAAACTATTGAACTTATTATGAATTATGGAGTTCTAGGCAGCAGGGTGAGGAGCATGGGTATATTTCTTTTTGTAAGCTTTATCATTAGGGGGTGGGGGGGGGGGCACCAAAACAGTACCATACATCCCAAAGAAAGAAAAAACATTGAAATTTAAAACTAATGCTAGAATCCCCGTCCCAGGATTAGTATATGTCGCTTAAAAAAAAAGAAAAAAGGTACAAATGTCTTTATACTTTCGAAGTGAGTGTTATAATCACCAAAAAATTTCACATTTCAAAATTAAATATATTGCATTGTTTTGGCTCTCTATAACCGCTACAACAAGAAATATTCAAAATGTAATATAATTTTTTTTAATTTTTAGATTCTGTCTATTTTCTATATATACTTCCTATAAATCCCTATTCTAATTATTTTGATTATAATTTTTTTATATATAATTTCTCTAATGCTATGGTTATAGTATTCTGTTAAATTTTTATAATCATCGATCAACTTTACTGATATTTCTTTTTATTTTATTATTGTTCTGATTATAATTAATATTATCATATTAAATTCAATATTAAAATTATCATTATCCTGTTTATTATGTTGCTTATAGATTATTACTACTATTCTTACTTTATTACTAAATTCAATTTGTTATGATATAATCGATTATATATGTTCACTATTATCGATTTTCTTTATCTTCAAATTATTTTGATATTTCCTGTACTTTATTTTATTAGTTATTTATTATAATTCTTTATCCTTTAATTTTCTATTATTTTTTTTATTATTCTACTTTATTTATTCTGTATTTAAATAGTTAAATTACTATATGCTATATATTATTACTATTACCATTATCGATCTTATAGAGTGACATAAAATGATATAATAAAAAGTTGTGTTTTCTATATTAATCCAGTTATCTTTTTAAATAATACTAAAATTTGATGTTTGTCTTGCTTAATTTCTATGTGATGTTATGAGAGATGCTGATGAAAAGACCTAGAATCGTCTAAAGTAATATACAAAATAAAATATTCCAAATCGTCTTAGAAACGATCGTATGCCAAATATCCGTTGTGTTTGAATTCTTGGAACCGATATAAATAATGTACTAAATTTATTTATCTCAACTTTATATATGCAGAGTTTTGTTTTTTGTTTTTTCATTAAAAGTTAAAATGGGATTATTGATTCAAATAATAGATGTCGAAAGAGACATAATAAATAATGTTTGTCTTGTTTTTTGAAATGCCAATCACTGATTGCTAAAAATTAATTCCGAGTTGCTGATGAAATGTAGAGACAATAAACCGAGTCTGTTTATGTAAATCACAAATCAATGCTATTTAACCTTAGAAAAGAGAGTGAAGAAACAGCAGACGACTTTTAGATGCTGCTTGCTCTGTCAGCTTGAAAGTGGTTGGCAGATTAAACATAAATAAGCTGGTGGCAATTTTATGTGTTCAGGTAGACACATTACGGACACTATAAATATACCAAACTTGCCGATAATCAGTGCGAGATGGAGCCTGTTTGTAGGAGATAACACGGGGAAATCTCGCAGCTATAAATATAAAACGGGGGATGAAAATCGAATAAATAGTCGCAGTTTGTGTATGAAAATATTGGTCCGAGTTTGGTGAAGGATGATTTATTGACATTAAACAGGAAAGGTTTCGTCATCACATTGGTTCAAGAGATGCAATTTTTGAAGCGAGAGAAAATTAGCAAAAAGCAAAAAAGAATCAAAGTTAATAAATTATCGAAATAGTTGAGATTCCTATAATTTATTAATATAAAAACGAAAAGAAAAAAGAATTCAATAATATAATACTAGAATACTAGCAGAAACTATTGATGTAGCTCAAAAATAAATGGGAACCTATGTCGTCGTCCTACTCACAGCCCTGAACACCATATTACCATATTTTATTCTTATACTTTTAATAATTTTCAATTTCTAAGTTATAAATAAAATGAAAACAGTACTCCAAAGAGGACGGGCATATTTTTCAAGGGTCCATATTTATTTGCCTCACCACAAAGAGAGTTAGACAAACGGTCAGTTTTTAATGTAGGAAAAATTCAGCTCCTCAAAAAAGGGTCACACTGAAGTGGGACAAAAATACAAATTGCCTCAGTCTAGGATTTCTCCTTCACTACCAGTACTTGAATCATGCAAGCAACAGTCTCTCTTCTCTTATTTTATTTGCATACTCCAGAGAACTCCGCCATATGCTTGAAAACAAAGTTAAACCACTTATCACGGTCTTGGGACAGTTCTTCAGCTGCCAGAGGCAGCATCTGATCCTATTGAACCAATGGACAGGACTTTGATAGGTCATACCATCCTGGGTCAGAGTGGATCAAGTGGTAATGGCAACTAAGTTTGATTTGATTTTTTGAGTTTCGTTTGACTTTTGTTTTATGGCATATCAATACAAATAATTTGTAGATTAAATTGTTTTGTAGATATATTTTGTAAGTAAATCGTCTTTAATTGATAAATTATATTTAACCCAAAGACAGGACCCTGACAGGTACTATCACTCCAGGTTAAAGTGAACCTGGATGTAATGGTACCTATGGGGAGACTCCACTCCCCAAAGCTACCAAATTGGGGCTTCACCATCGGATGTAGTTTTGTGCCATACTCAGGAGAAAGTGCTGGAGTTAGGGTTAGGGTTGGAAAATAGGGTAGGCAGGGAAAAAAGATAGAAGGGATGGGAAAGATGGATTTCGATTGGTGGGGTGGAGTAGGAGTGAGCAAGTTGCCCGAGGGGGGGGGGGAACCTTGCCAGATACTACTACTACTACTACTACTCCTCCTCCAAGTAAGAGTGTACCTGAAAGTAATGGTAATTAAAGAGTAACTCCACACTCCCCAAAGCTCTCAAATTGGGGTCTCATCACCAGATGCACTTTATAGTTATACAACGGACCAATACTTCTTTGATGCTGTACAGGGACTTGAAACCGGTTTTCATACAAAACCGATTTTAATATTTGTAGTTTTGGCTTTCCATGAAACATTTCTATTGTTCTATTTTTTTTGTTTTTAAAGAAATATCGTAACTGCAGACAGTCGGCTTTTAGTTAGACGAGTGCTGTCTGCTGCATTAAAAAAGATCGTAACGTATCAACTTTCTTAGTTGCACTGTCGTCACAAAAACATTTTTCTGTTATAGATATTGGTGCTTTATATATAAAAATTTATGTCCATTCATTCCTTTACAATACGATAGTTGCAGCCGACAAAAGTGGAAAAATTCAAATATACTCAATTGTTGAAAACGGTGCCTAAATGAAATTAATTCCCCAATTAATTTCATAATTAATCATGTTTTTAATCATGTTTTTACTTTCATTGCATCTTTAATTTCATTTGTGGTGCGCCGTTTTTAACATGGAATGTGCAAGGATGTGAATATCTACAATCCGGATCATATTTTTAAAATTTTACATCTTTGCACATCGTGTTAAAAACGGTGCACAAATGAAATACATTTTAAAACTACACGAGGTTAGGTTCCATAAGGGGGGGGGGGGGTCTTCGCTTGAATAATGTAATAACTCTCATAAACTTTGAAAATACATTTTTACACCTTTTTTTTTTACAATAATCTGAATATTTAGCATCTAAATTCATTGAAAAAAATGAAGAAAAAAGTGGTGGTGGTGGGGGGGGGGGGCGTTGGGCTCTAAATCTGTCTGTCAAAACAAGTTTTTAACCAGTTTTGAGAATTATTGGTTTAATGTGAGCCCTATGCCGTACAATGTCCACTCGAGTAAAAGACAGCTTGGCACAAATAACTGCAATTTCTGAATTGAGTCACATTCTTTTGGAGTTATGTTGGCTAGATAGAGGTTGTTTGGATATGTATTTGTTAGCTGAATTTGACCATAACTGCCCCATATGAAAAGGGTGGATATGTCGTTGGTCAAGTTTGGTCGTGTAATATAAATATTGCAGCTGGTTTAAAACGTTTTCCAGATCAGAACTTCATGTAAGGTTTGGATAGATAGGGACATTTAGATCCTTTGTTTTTCCTTTGACGATAGCCAGAACCAACTCATAGTTAAGGAAATGGATCCATAGTTAAGGAAATCAAATATATAGTTAACATTTGAATGGTCTTTGTCTCCTCCTCCTCCTCCTTCACGAGTTCCAGCTACCTAACATTGTCAACTCGAGTCCCAGCGAAGCAATGAACATAAATACCCCCTTTTGGGTATATAACACTTTTTTTGTACAACGTCAAAGCAAATAGAACGACCTTTTAAAACATAATTTGACTTTCACCAGCACAAACTTGTGGCTGCCATGTATAGAAACAACACTAGAACAGCTTTTTTTGTAGCCAGTTGGTTCAATAATGTTTAAAATCCAACATGAACAATGACGAAATCAATCTGGTTATGAGCCAACCTGTTGAACAAGTCAATCTGGTTGGAAGCCAATCTGTTAACCAAATGCCAAGTAACAGTTATAGACAACTTGCAAGAATGTACAATGTTATACAAGGTGTTCTTGAATTGTCATTGGATTCCTTAAATAATAATTACAGTTACAGGGTGTGATTGGAAAAATTAGGATTAACTACTTTACTAGAGAGAAGCATGAGAGGTGATTTAATTGAAACTTAAAATGGTTAATAGCAGTTCTAACTATGGCGGACAAGTTTTTTTAATATTTCAAGGCAGATTTAAAAAATTAGATCCATTAACTAATTGAATTCTTTTTTTTGCTAATAGAGAAATATATATTTGGAACCAGTTCTTGGGTCAGATTAAGAACTGCAATAGCATTAAGCATTTTAAGATGCAACTAGATGAATTTAGAAATAATGGTATTACAACTTGTGCTATATTTTCTATATGAAAGGGGCCTCATTTATTGAGGAGGGGTACAGAAAACGTATTGAGATGAGAAAAATGAGGGAGTTAAATTTCTAATGAATAAGAATTTCATTCTCATTCAATTTATTTTCAAAAAGATATAAAAACGTCTAACAACGTGATAAGAATCTGAATTTGAATTGTGGAACAAGCGCAACAATGTGAAATGAACAAAAGTAAATTAATTCCTTACTCATAAGGAATTTATATATTGAAAATGTGAAGCAGGGCACTAATAATTAAATGCATAGAACGCAGAAAAATCCAGTATCCTATGTGTGAAATAGTATACATGTACATATAAGATTTTTTTTAAGTATGGTAAAAGATAGTAATACATTTTTGAATTTTGCTCAACACAAAAATAAAAATATAGCTTAGTCCTGAAAAGTATGTCTCAAAAATGGAAAGGCTACAAAATGGAATAGTGTGTGCATTAACCAGATATTTTTGCAGACCAGGAGAATCAAGATAGACAGACATTCTTCTTCCTTAGTATCAGGTCCTAAACTGATTTTTAAATAGTCCTCTCTTCCTCTCATGTGACTAATACCAAGATGTATACATTTAAGAGAAAGGGGGGGGGGGATGCTAAAGAGAGGGGGGGAGGAGAAAGGACTTGACCTGGGTCACCCTTCTAAATGAACTTTGCACTTTGTGATTGATAGGTCACAGACCCTCCGGAATATTCCAAAACTATTCCTTTATATCAGGAGACTTTGTGACACCAGACTTCTTTGAGGCAAACCTTGGTGACATAACAAGGGCAACAAAGAATTAAGCTGACATTCTTGGGAACACATTGGCCAGGGGTGTCCGAGGCAGTTTAGTATTATGCTGGCATTTAACAGAATTTCACTTGTATATTGATATTGTATTATTATTAAGTATTAATAGTGTACATTTTTTATGCATTGTACTTTTAGGGTTGAATTGAGAAGATAGTTTAAAAAGGAGATGCTCAAAGAGGTATAACAAATAACACTTTGAACATACAGACAAATGGTAGCAGAGCCAGTAATGGAAAATGGAAGGTATACAATTCCCTAGGTGATAGAAATACAAATGGACAAAATCATTGAAGCAAGAAGAGCGGGTATGTTAATAATCAACCAGAAAGAAAAAACCTGCCAAATTGTAGATTTTGCTATCCCAGCAGATCACAGTGTGAAGCTGAATGAGGCAGAAAAACTAAACAAATACACAGAGATTGGCAGAGATCTGACGGGAATATAGAATATGAAGAAAACTACAGTAATACCAATTGTAGGAGAATTAGGAACAGTTCCAAAAAACCTGGGAAAATGTCTAGGAGAAATCAAAAGGTGAATGACGCCGATGAAAACAGATAAAATATTAAGAGAAATCCTTGAGGTTGGAAACCAACCACAGAAATAGAATAATGTTACGTAAACAGCTAGAAATACAGAAAGAATATAGAAAGAACATTGCCCAAAACTAAAAGTGTTGAAACTACCAGGATAGATAAGTAAAAAAAAAAAAAAAAAAAATTTTTTAATTAAAATTTTTTTTTTTAAATTCATAATCGCAGCATCGTTTGGTGCCACAGAAAATGGCCATGAAGGATCTAGGAATATGGAAATACAGAGGAGGAGAGCACCATCTAGACCTCCACTGGAAGGGAATGGAGAGTACTGGAATCGTAAGGAGTTTCATTTTTACTCAAAGTTCAGAGAAACCTAATGGCCATTATCAGCAAAAGCTCAATGGTAAACAGCTGTTGCAAGAATGCAAAATAATTTCTCACGGTTATTGAAAAAAGCAGAGAGAAGTGGAAATCTGGGGAGAGCTGGCACTCAGACTCCAGAGAACACTATCTGTTTTTATCAGTGAGTGATCATAAGTAATGACTCAAGTGAGAACTCCTAGTGAAGTAAGAAATAATGCCAAACAATCAAATTGTCTGCATTTGGGTCTACCTTCAGCATTCAAATCATTGCAAGTATGTATTGCTTTGCAATGTTCACTATATATAACTATTCGATTTTATCAGCATCGCCATCTGGTGGTTGTGTGTGGGGGGGGGGGGATATTTTAATCTCTTTCCAGGTGAATTATTTCTGGAAAAACGTTTCATATTGAATCAAAATTTTAAAAAATATTCAAATGAAAACCGAGTAGAAATTGATATATATATATATACATATATATATATATATATATATATATATATATATATATATATGTGTGTGTATACTTAGGCAGCAAGTCATTATCTAAGCAAGCGTTGTTGAACGTCACGGAACTTTTTCGTTTGTATATCTTCTTCATGAGGTTCTCAAACCGTTGAGCTATACTTCTGGTTTCAGGTGGCAATCCGTATAGTATTTTTCCGATTGTTCTTAATTCGTCCATTTTTTTTTTCGAGCGCTTTCGACTTTCATAGTCGTCTTCAGGATTAGGTTGTTTTTTGTTTGTTTTTTTTTTAATAAGAAGACTTGAGTTAATGTTTTATACGTATCGTTAAGGGCGAATGAAAGAGAAAAAAAGAAAAAGGGTGTGTGTGGTTGAGTTCATTTTATTCTATCGTTTGTGTGTTTGGTTTTATTGTTATATAATATATATATATATATATATATATATATACATAAACCTTCTATCAGAACTATAAAATCTTTGAGGCAGTTTATATAGTTGCGTTAGAATGATGCAACGAGTTAGTAATTTCATGAGATATCACGTTACAAATCCATTTTGTTACAAGTATTATCTTGTGCGCTTCGAGGGAGGTGGGTAGAGGTCATATTGTATGGCTTTTCGGAGATACAAGGAGAAAGTGATATCTTCTAAAAGATAATATAGTTGCTGGAACAAGCGGAAATATTTTCCTTTACACTGAATGCTACTCCTTGCTGGTCCTTCCTTTCCTCTACTGAGAACCCTATTTTGTAGCCATTTGTCAAATTAAATTGAGAAAAGTTAGATTAAAAGATCAAATGCAGAAAAAAAAAAAAATTGAAAAAAGATTTATCTTTTTTTTCTCCCTAAACATTTGTTGCATTGATACTGATATCAAAAGTTAAACGTCAATGACATTTAAAACCATTTTTGAATATTTTGTTTTGCCATGCACCTTGGCTTCTAGAGTTTGGTGGTACTACAATTTTATATGTATATATAATTGATACCTCGTTATGGATTTGGATATTATATACATAAACATCAGATTTGCTAAAGTAGCAAATTCAGGTAGATAAAAAAAAGTAGGTATTATTCATCTAGTGTTTTGAAAGTCACTTTTCAAGGTTTTAAAAATAACTAGACCACCCATTACCTGTTGGGTCAATATTATATTTTTAAATGTTTATGAAAAGCTTTTAGAATTTCCCAAATGTTTACATTGCAACGTTATAATAGATCATTTCTCTTCCCCCCCCCTCTATATTCTTTTCCTCTCTTTCTTAATTATTTACATCATTCCATTCCTCTCAACACTTCTATTATTATTTACATTATTCGCCCTTCCTCTCACCATCTAAGACATTCACGTACAGATGAAGTGTGCAGGGTGACAAGAAAGCAAGATAATATCATCAGAGTTTTAGTAGTTTTTAGTGGTTACCCATTAAGCTCAGGTTAGATTGTTTGAACCAGGAAAAAGGCAACTGGTAGTAAACCACCATCCTCTTGAGGAAGGAGGTAATGCCAGGGAGGATGACCTCCTAGGACTGAACCAAACCAGAACCAAGAATCAGAATGCGCCGAGGATTCCCCCATGGCGTTTCATACAAATTTACTTCATTTGGGTATTTGCTGAAAGTACAAGACGAGGCAACATGAATTGAAATAAATAAATAGAAGATACTGCTAAGAAAGTAGGCTCCCTTTAGCGGGCTAGAAAACTTCTCACACCTGCCAGTATTCTATCTCTCTATAAAGCCACCATTTGCTCATGCATGAAGTATCTTTGTCACATCTGAACTGGTACACCAACTGTTAGCCTCTTCCTCTTGGACAGAGGGCAAAAAAAGAATCTCTAACCTAATAGGCCCCGCACTACCTACCAAGTTCCAGCCCCTGTCCCATCACCGCAATGTTTCATCTTGCTGCACTTGTACCCCTCAACATAAATATCTCCAACCCACCCGACTAGCAGAAGATCACACCCCTACACCGTAGAGTTACCCAGATGCCACAAAACTTTCTACTCTAATAGCTTTTTTCCTCAGACGACTTGCTTTTGGAATTGCCTCCCCGCTCTCCCAACTGTATCAACATGCATAAATTTAAATGTAATGTGAACAAACATCTTGCTACACAACTCCCCACTTAAGATTACTCCTAATCTCAGTCGCAACATGCCTTGTTTAGGGTGAACAAAGGTAAAAAAAAAAATTTCATTGTGATTTTAATTTTTAACATTGAAATGAACTTCATTTTATTTACCTTTAAACAGTTTACAATAAGAATAAGCAATGATTCAAATTTTAAGTAAATCTAACAATTATTAGATTTTTTAATTAGTGATTTCTTTTCTATTTGAAATATTCCTACCTGATTATATAAACAAGCAAATCGATTCTCGATTTTTCTAACAATCTATTTTTTCTCTTTGAATAAAGATATGTCAATTAAATGTTCATATGATTTATTCAATTCTTGCTCTTACTAAATTCAAATCTGTGTCGAAATATCCTTCAAAATTGTCAGTCGCAATCGACTTTTTGAAAAGTTTATTTCAATAAAATCATTTATTCCGTTTATATTTTAAAGAATGTCTGTAAACTTATTGCAATAAAATCACATTCGTTTAATAAAATTTTCAAGTCTTTAATACGAAACAGTTTTGGTGTATTTTTTAAGTTTCAATGTTTTTGATAGTCTGCCAATACTGCCGATCTCTACTGGTTTCATCATTAATAGACTTAACAGTCTGCAAGTTCTCAGTTGAGAAATGCACAAAGAACCAATTGAAGCCTAAAGGAAAATTCCATATTAATTAGTGGTAATACGAAATTTAAAGAAAATAAGAAAAATCTTTAAAGATTTTCGCGATATTGTGGATTTCATGAGGCAAATACTATTTCAAACTTAAGTGTGACATACCTACCGACAAAGCCTTTCATTGAAATGTGTTGATGCATAAAAATTGCAACTTCTTATCTATAAAAAGTGCTAAACCAAATTTATGAAGATTATGGAAAGAAATTTATTGGAATCGATGGTTCATTGATCAATAATTGTTGACCTTAAAGCACTTTGAGAGAGCTATAAGTCAATTGGATTTTTAACAGTTGCTGCAGAGATGTGCTGTAGAAATGTGGCAAAGAACTTCAAACATGAAAAAAAATCTTCATGTCTGAAGAAAGGACATTTAACAATGCAAAACAATCAACTCGGAGAAAGCCAAAACAACTTAATGTTGTAAACGATTTCTTCTTAAAAGACCTAAACCAACCAGAGTTCCCTCAACTTGTCCTGTCCTTGTGTGGCATTTACCCTGGGCAGTTGAATTAGCTTTCTATATCAAGGAGGAAGTTTCTAAGGAATATTAAATTTTCAAGTGTTTACATTGATTAGCAACACTATCAATAAACCATTGAGGTTGTATTTCTCCTCTTGCCATTGGACTTGATCAATGCAGAGTAAGAAGAGGATTGTGCAACACCTGTTTCACTATAAACTTCTCATCACACGTGCACGTTTTCAGAGACGGTTGTCTCCTGACACACAAGAAAGTCAACACAGAGAAGAGAACAGAGATATACAAACTCCTCAGCCTAACCTTCACAGGTAACATGAATTGGAACAAATACATTGAAGACATTGCCAAGGCTGCCGCAAAGAAGGTTGGCTCTCTCTACCGTGCTAGTAAACTCCTCACACCTAACATTATCCTGTATCTCTACAAAGCCACCATCCACCCATGCATGGAGTATTGTTGTCACATCTGGGCTGGGGCATCATCTACTAGTCTCTCCCTCCTTGACAAGGTCCAAAAAAGAGTCGCCAACCTAATAGGTCCCTCACTGTCAACCAAGCTCCAGTCCCATCGCCGCAATGTAGCATCCTTATGTTTGTTTTACAAATACTTCAATGGATTATGCTCCGATGAATTAGCTACTCTGGTGCCCCCTCGATGTAATTCACTAGACTAACTCGACAATCAACTAAATCTCATTCATTCACTGTGGAGGTCCCCAGATGCCGGAGAGGCTTCTACTCAAATAGCTTCTTTCCTCGTGCTGCTGGCCTCTGGAACTCCCTCCCTGCCCCCTGTTTCCCTGACAGTACTGACATGCAGAAATTTAAAACTAATGTAAACAGACATCTCGCTACGCAGATCCCAATTTAGGTTGACCCCCCCCCCCTCAATCTTCTCCCCTTTTCTTTTTTCTCAGTAGCCCCTTACGTCTACAGTGGTGGCCTGCCTTGTTTGGGGTGGACTATGTTAAAAAAAAAAAATGAAAATAAAAAAAATAACTGCACAATTCCAACTGGCCATAAAATATAATACCAAAGTTGAGAATTTGTTTTTCAGATTAAAAAAAAATGCAACTAATTGTTGGATAGGTGAATTGATAAGGAGCAAAATGAAAGAGCGGTTGTAGAATAATTAGCATTCATTGCAATCAAGAGAATACAAAAGATAAGAGTTTTGATTCTTTTGTTTTGTGGCATATCAACCCTTTTAGTGTCATTTAATGACAAATTCAGTTATTTTGGTAAAAGCTTTTATGCTTCAAGTTCTTAATATCTTTAAAATGTTTATACATTAATTTGTGTTGTACGCAGATGTTTTGTAAATAAATAGTCTAAACACAACAAAATTTTACTTAACCCATAAATGAGATTCTGACAAATACTCACCCTAGGTCAGAGTGAAACTGAGCAATGGCAACTGAGTTTACACTGCTTAAAGCTCATAAATTGGGACCTCACTATCGGATGCAGTTTTATGTCATACCCAAAACAGATTCTATTTAACCGATAGATGAGACGCTAACACATATTACAACTCGGAGCCAGAGTGAACCTGTGACTACTTCCAACTAAAGAGTGATTCCACACAGATCCAAAATTGGGGTGTTACACTCAGAACCAGTTTGTGTTAGACAGAGTTGGAATAGTTTGTAGGGTTTGAAAATCGGGTAGGAATGAGAATTTTTTTATATAGGTAAAAAGGACTGGTAAAGATAAATTTTGAGGTAGGGCTACCACCTTTCCCAAGGGTGTCCACAGTAGTTTAAACCTACAAAAAAAAACTTATCAATCTTTATCTCAGAAACTCCGAAACATAAGACAAAATAACATTAGGCATAAAAACATTTTATTCTGCTAATAAACTCAATCTGAATGAAAGGCATCAAAATGCAGACATCAATTTTCACAATCGCTTTAAAATTGCATTTAAATGTGGATAAGTGTTGAAAAGATCCCAGCTACTAATCCACATAATATTTAATAGTAAAAATTGCATTTAAATGTGGATAGGTATTGAAAAGATCCCAGCTACTAATCCACATAATATTTAATAGTAAAAATTGCATTTAAATGTGGATAAGTATTGAAAAGATCCCAGCTACTAATCCACATAATATTTAATAGTAAAAATTGCATTTAAATGTGGATAAGTATTGAAAAGATCCCAGCTACTAATCCACATAATATTTAATAGTAAAAATTGCATTTAAATGTGGATAAGTGTTGAAAACATCCCAGCTACTAATCCACATAATATTTAATAGTAAAAATTGCATTTAAATGTGGATAAGTGTTGAAAAAATCCCAGCTACTAATCCACATAATATTTAATAGTAAAAATTGCATTTAAATGTGGATAAGTGTTGAAAAGATCCCAGCTACTAATCCACATAATATTTAATAGTAAAAATTGCATTTAAATGTGGATAAGTGTTGAAAAAATCCCAGCTACTAATCCACATAATATTTAATAGTAAAAATTGCATTTAAATGTGGATAAGTGTTGAAAAAATCCCAGCTACTAATCCACATAATATTTAATAGTAAAAATTGCATTTAAATGTGGATAAGTGTTGAAAACATCCCAGCTACTAATCCACATAATATTTAATAGTAAAAATTGCATTTAAATGTGGATAAGTGTTGAAAACATCCCAGCTACTAATCCACATAATATTTAATAGTAAAAATTGCATTTAAATGTGGATAAGTGTTGAAAAAATCCCAGCTACTAATCCACATAATATTTAATAGTAAAAATTGCATTTAAATGTGGATAAGTGTTGAAAAGATCCCAGCTACTAATCCACATAATATTTAATAGTAAAAATTGCATTTAAATGTGGATAAGTGTTGAAAAAATCCCAGCTACTAATCCACATAATATTTAATAGTAAAAATACTTTGCTGTCCATTCATAAAGTTAGCTTACCTATCAATCAATCAAACAAGTGTATGGATATATAAATATGTGACTGTGATTCCAGATACATACAATGCTGCATGCTATGGATGGCAGTCATGCAATGGGAGAAATATTTAGCTAAGAAAAGAGAGACCTTCCAAGAAATCGGCTGGCTTTTTGAAATAATGTCTGCTTGGATATAAGGTTTCCTGCTGTGATCGTGAGCCACTTTAGACTTTACAAAAGTTATGATCCTCCCAGATGGTGAGCTCCTGGTCATTAAGTTTTTATGTCCAGTGATTAAACGGCCCATGATTTTCAAGTACGTTGGCTGTGTGGTCTACCCCAAAGAACACCAATATTTATATATATTTTCAAGTAGGACTGGCAGAGGGAGTCAGTTGGGTCCCTATTGAAGATGGAGATGAGTTTCTGGATCCTGAGCTGCTGGACTTGTATTTTGATTTGGTCAGGCCTGCCGATCTGCTTGCAAGTCTGTCATTCAGTAGAAAAACCAAGTATCACTGTAACCTCTCAAAATAAAACATTGTTATTTGTTTTAAACTTGAGTTGTGGTTTTGTTTGGAAGGAAAGGCTTTTTGTTACACCAGTGAGCGGACCACATGATTGATAACCAGTGTTGAAATCAGACACCCAATTCGGACGAAGACAACACGCGGACGATCACAGCTTGTGCAGTGAACACACAAACACAGGTTCACAGTGGCACTTCGAAAGATTTGAAAGTAAAATCAAACAACATATAGGAGCAAATATTTGCCAGCCTCAAATTGCATAATTTGAAACGGACCAACAACATAACTGTTATAGGTCAGCACTTACTGGACAACCAAGAATGTGAACAGGACTTAAATAAAGATTGTTTTTTAATTATTAAGAGGTTTGCTCAAGTCAAACGTCTTCCAGGTTTTTTATTTTTTGTTCAAATTATGCTTAATTATTTCTTTAAAAAGTTGTCATGGGACAATATCTATTCAAGAATAGATTTTATTTTTTATTTTATTTTTTCCGTTTAACTCTTATGAGAGCAATCTGAAAAATGTACCACCAAAAAAAAAAAAAAAAAAAAAAAAACTAAATCGCTTTGCTATTTAAGTTTTAAAACTTCTATCATTTCTGATCAGAATAGTTTTTGTAAAATGAAGGAACAGAAGAATATCTTAAGTTATTTCATGTTTTTTCTCATACATACAAAATTGACAAAATTATGGTGAAGTGGTTTTCTCAGAGGATGACCAGAGAAATCCTCTGGTTGTTGTTGCTGCAACAGCATTCACCCTGGTCAGGTTAGGTTAGGGTTGGGGTTGGGGTTAGGGTAAGGGTTAGGGGACTTCTTCCCTGACCTGCACTTCATCTTGAATCATGGCAGCCCATGCACGGCAGTCTTGTTTAAGATGGCTAGTCACTCGCGATTCCACCATCGAAGGCCAACCACATGTCGACCTGAGAGTTCAGCTACGTCCTTCTTGATGGTTGTTGTCCAGGTCCTCAGCCGTACACCAACACGCTGTTGTGGTCCAGGTCCTCAGCCGTACACCAACACGCTGTTGTTGTCCAGGTCCTAAGCCGTACACCAACACGCTGTTGTGGTCCAGGTCCTCAGCCGTACACCAACACGCTGTTGTGGTCCAGGTCCTCAGCCGTACACCAACACGCTGTTGTGGTCCAGGTCCTCAGCCGTACACCAACACGCTGTTGTGGTCCAGGTCCTCAGCCGTACACCAACACGCTGTTGTGGTCCAGGTCCTCAGCCGTACACCAACACGCTGTTGTGGTCCAGGTCCTCAGCCGTACACCAACACGCTGTTGTGGTCCAGGTCCTCAGCCGTACACCAACACGCTGTTGTGGTCCAGGTCCTCAGCCGTACATCAACACGCTGTTGTGGTTCAGGTCCTCAGCCGTACACCAACACGCTGTTGTGGTCCAGGTCCTCAGCCGTACACCAACACGCTGTTGTGGTCCAGGTCCTCAGCCGTACACCAACACGCTGTTGTGGTCCAGGTCCTCAGCCGTACACCAACACGCTGTTGTGGTCCAGGTCCTCAGCCGTACACCAACACGCTGTTGTGGTCCAGGTCCTCAGCCGTACACCAACACGCTGTTGTGGTCCAGGTCCTCAGCTGTACACCAACACGCTGTTGTGGTCCAGGTCCTCAGCCGTACACCAACACGCTGTTGTGGTCCAGGTCCTCAGCTGTACACCAACACGCTGTTGTGGTCCAGGTCCTCAGCCGTACACCAACACGCTGTTGTGGTCCAGGTCCTCAGCCGTACACCAACACGCTGTTGTGGTCCAGGTCCTCAGCCGTACACCAACACGCTGTTGTGGTCCAGGTCCTCAGCCGTACACCAACACGCTGTTGTGGTCCAGGTCCTCAGCCGTACACCAACACGCTGTTGTGGTCCAGGTCCTCAGCTGTACACCAACATGCTGTTGTGGTCCAGGTCCTCAGCCGTACACCAACACGCTGTTGTGGTCCAGGTCCTCAGCCGTACACCAACACGCTGTTGTGGTCCAGGTCCTCAGCCGTACACCAACACGCTGTTGTGGTCCAGGTCCTCAGCCGTACACCAACACGCTGGCTATACCAGATTCTCTGATCACGGCAGTTGTGCCCAGACGGTTTAATAATACCATCTTTGGACTTACGGTGTCCTACCTCTTTACAGAGATTGAGACAAACGTATCCGTCAAAACCTGATATTTATTTTGCGATCCATGGAACACCTAGTGATAAATCCAGAGTTGACAATTTTACTGACTGAAAAGAAATCGGAACATGTAGTGTTCCAGATGATGGATTCTTAATGTTCGAAAGGATATACCATAATTCCAGCCAGTCTCTTTCAGTCACCACTGTTGAGACTGATTGGTTCTAAAATAGGGTGCAAGCCAGTCACAGCGAAGGTTTGTCAAATGTTATTTATTACTGACTGACGTGGTGTCTGCCTGGCACTCAAGCGATGACAAAGGGTGAAGGCCAAAGTTTGTCAATGAAATGTCTACAACAACGTTTTTTATGTTGACAAATCTAGAGTTCAAGATGGAGAGAAATACCAGTCTGCAATGAGTCGTCTAATAAGGTTTCTATTGCTGAAAAGGAGCATCTGAACGAAAGCGCCATAAGATGGCTTAGCAGCAGCGGATATATGTGCAAGATAATGTTGGTAGATATCAGCACATAGCAGACTTAGAAAAACAAAAGATGTCATCGCATCCATTCTGTCTTTCATAGTGAACAGAGATCATGTATCCTAAATGTAATCACTTGGTGTAGCAAACTCTGATTTCAAGTTAATTCGGTGAAATTTATAAAAATCTCTTGGGTCAGAACTAACTTTATTTGTGAATGAATTACAGAGAGATCAAACTAAAATACTTACCATATAGTCTATATCATCGACACCAAAGCGCTCTCTTAAGTTTCGAAATACCATTGGGCAATACTCTTTTATCTTGAAATGACTTGGCATATTCTCTCTGCAAAGAAAAAACATACAAGTTAAGGAAATCTGTGCATACACTTTATTTGGTATATATCAATGGTTGTACATTAGAGATACAATATTTATACTGTTTGATATAGTTAACGACACTACGGACTTATGTGTTAAACAAGAGAAAGGAATACAAGTCTTTCATAAAAGGGGAACAATTATCAGAATCAAAATATTAACAAGAATTTTAGGAAAAATAAATCCCTTGTTTTGAAAAACTGTGTGTGTGTGTGTGTGTGGTGTAGTTTATTGGTTGGTGTGTGTGTGTGGTGTAGTTTATTGGTTGGTGTGTGTGTGTGGTGTAGTTTATTGGTTGGTGTGTGTGTGTGTGTGTAGTTTATTGGTTGGTGTGTGTGTGTGTAGTTTATTGGTCGGTGTGTGTGGTGTAGTTTATTGGTCGGTGTGTGTGGTGTAGTTTATTGGTTGGTGTGTGTGTGGTGTAGTTTATTGGTTGGTGTGTGTGTGTGTAGTTTATTGGTCGGTGTGTGTGGTGTAGTTTATTGGTCGGTGTGTGTGGTGTAGTTTATTGGTTGGTGTGTGTGGTGCAGTTTATTGGTTGGTGTGTGTGGTGTAGTTTATTGGTTGGTGTGTGGTGTAATTTATTGGTTGGCGAGTGGGTTAGATTCTGGGTAGGGATGTATTCCTGTTATTAAAAGTTTTAAGTTATATTTATATTGTTTTATTTGGGAGGGATGCTTATATTTGAGCTTTACACTCAAATTAAATTTAACTTTGAAAATCCTACTGAAAAAAAATAATTTGGTTAAAAAATAAATAAAAAATAATGGGCATAGCTTTGAAGAAAACATTGAAAAAAAGGGCAAAACAAAACATGAAAGTAAAAAGACTCCGATAATGGCGAGTAGTTCCACATAAGTCCAAGAGATAAAACCAAAAGGCTACCAACAAAGATAAGTTTTAGTTTTCAAAAGATTCTATCCTAACTTTTAGGCCACCATGTATATATCTTGACTGAAAAGGTCTGCTTGATAATTAATGTACACATTTGTCCGTGATGTTGAAATTTCACATGGTACGATAACTGACGATGCTAACATTTCTCAGCTAATATATCCACCCTTTGCCTCTGTTAGTACTGATTAGTCATTAGATCAGTACTATAATTGCTATGTAAATGACATTCTAGTAGATTCACACAGTTTAAACATCTAATTATCAAATAAAGCATATTTAACTATAAAAAAAAAAATGAATAAACATTCTGAAATAGAAATTAAAACGGCAATGGAACTTTAATATATTCAATAAAACTGTATAAATCAATAAAACAATTTAAAAAATTTTTTTTTTTTAATTAATTGAATTTTTGTCAACAGTGTTGGGGTTGTTGTTTTTCCTAATGAGTAGAGTCCAAGATTACTTGACCCTGGGGCAGTGAACCATATGTTGATTTAGCCGCATGATTACCAATATAAAAGGTGTAACTCACCTCCACTTCCTCTTTTTTACCTTTTTGGGTTGGCTGTTGAGGAAGCACCAGAGAGGGAGAGACAGAGGGAAAGGGTAGAGACAGACAGACAGAGGAGGGGGAAAGAGGGAGAGAGAGAGGAAGAAAGAGGGAGAGGGGGGAAAGAGGGAGAGAAGGGAGGGGAAGAGGGGGAAGAGAGAGGGGAGGGAGAGGGGAAGAGAGAGAGGGGGAAAGAGGGAGAGGGGGAAGAGAGAGGGGGAGGAAAAAGGGAGAGGGGGAAGAGAGAAATGGGGGAAGAGGGAGAGGGAAGAAGGAAAGAGAGAGAGGGAAGAAGGAAAGAGAGAGATGGGGAAGAAGGAAAGAGAGAGATGGGGAAGAAGGAAAGAGAGAGATGGGGAAGAAGGAAAGAGAGAGATGGGGAAGAAGGAAAGAGAGAGATGGGGAAGAAGGAAAGAGAGAGATGGGGAAGAAGGAAAGAGAGAGATGGGGAAGAAGGAGACAGAGGGAGGGAAGGAGACAGAGGGAGGGAAGGAGACAGAGAAGGGGGAGAAGGAGAGGGGGAGAAGGAGAGGGGGGAAGAAGGAGAGGGGGGAAGAAGGAGAGGGGGGGAAGAAGGAGAGGGGGGGAAGAAGGAGAGGGGGGAAGAAGGAGAGGGGGGAAGAAGGAGAGGGGGGGAAGAAGGAGAGGGGGGGAAGAAGGAGGGGGGGGAAGAAGGAGAGGGGGGAAGAAGGAGAGGGGGGAAGAAGGAGAGGGGGGAAGAAGGAGAGGGGGGAAGAAGGAGAGGGGGGAAGAAGGAGAGGGGGAAGAAGGAGAGGGGGAAGAAGGAGAGGGGGAAGAAGGAGAGGGGGAAGAAGGAGAGGGGGAAGAAGGAGAGGGGGAAGAAGGAGAGGGGGAAGAAGGAGAGGGGGAAGAAGGAGAGGGGGGAGGAGAGGGGGGAGAAGGAGGGGGGGAGGGGAGGGGAGAGGGGGGGAGTAGAGATGGGGAAGAAGGAGAGATGGGGAAGAAGGAGAGATGGGGAAGAAGGAGAGATGGGGAAGAAGGAGAGATGGGGAAGAAGGAGAGATGGGGAAGAAGGAGAGATGGGGAAGAAGGAGAGATGGGGAAGAAGGAGGGGGGGGGGGGAAGAAAGAGGGGGATGTGAGTTCACCAATTAATAACATTTATCATCTCAACTTATTTCGCAGACAAGCCTAAATATACCAACAAATAAGACTAATTACAACATTCTGCAATATCTTGACATTTCGAATAATGAAATAACTATTCTAGATTTGTAGATTAAAATTATGAAGATAGAATTGCAATTATGTACTCCATTAATATAATTCAACTTGAAGGTCTTTACTGCAGTTTCATGTTTAGTTAAGTTCTATAATCAGTGTGGTCTGTTCAGGTCATCAGAGCCTGCACAGCAACCCTGAAACGGTCATTGTTGAACGTATATTCTGAGTTGTTATGTAAGATTCTAGACAGAAAGATTAGGTCTGGTAGGTTTCTATTACTTTCCAGACGCACGGTGTCCGTCTCAGATATCGTCCACTATTGTCCCTTATGTGGAATCGTCCGCCAAGCTCTGCCCTGATTGAAACCAGTATTCCAGATTTCAAAGCTGCCTCCATCCACTACTCCAGCCTGCTGCCACTGGAGGCGCAAAATGGATGAGAGATCGTCATCTGCCAGTCTCTGGGCATCGAAGAATTAGAAAAAGTGTCCCCTTGTCCCACCAGTCTTTGCCTGTCAGCTGATACGATCGCCCGAGTGTGCCCATCGCTGTGCCCAAGCAGCTAATAGGAGGCACTGATGAAACTTAAGCATCACGTGGTGACCAGTGGACCAGATCACTTGCAGGTGACAGATGCAATTGTCCGGTTTACAAAGGTTCTATACCTCTGTGACGCCTCCATACACAACTGCTGATCATATAAACATGTAACTTTATTCGAAAACTAAGATGTTGAATTTCTCTACATTATTATTATTATTATTGTAAAATTATCAATTTGATATTGAGCACTCTGATGCAAGAAGTGCAACTCATTTTATTAATTTTATAATTTTGCCAATTGTTCTTCTTTAATCGTCTTATGTTCAACTATGATGCAGAATTCTATGATCAATCCGTATCAATTATGCTTAGTTTTTCAAACCATCCTTCCCGTGTCTCCAGGCGCAAAGCGTGATGCATTGCTATATTCTGTATAACTGTGTGTTTAGTGTGTCACCATTTCTGTATTATGTATCATGCTGCTTATGTTTAGTGTGTCACCATTTCTGTATTATGTATCATGCTGCTTATGTTTAGTGTGTCACCATTTCTGTATTATGTATCATGCTGCTTATGTTTAGTTTGTCACCATTTCTGTATTATGTATCATGCTGCTTATGTTTAGTGTGTCACCATTTCTGTATTATGTATCATGCTGCTTATGTTTAGTGTGTCACCATTTCTGTATTATGTATCATGCTGCTTATGTTTAGTGTGTCACCATTTCTGTATTATGTATCATGCTGCTTATGTTTAGTGTGTCACCATTTCTGTATTATATATCATGCTGCTTATGTTTAGTGTGTCACCATTTCTGTATTATATATCATGCTGCTTATGTTTAGTGTGTCACCATTTCTGTATTATATATCATGCTGCTTATGTTTAGTGTGTCACCATTTCTGTATTATATATCATGCTGCTTATGTTTAGTGTGTCACCATTTCTGTATTATATATCATGCTGCTTATGTTTAGTGTGTCACCATTTCTGTATTATATATCATGCTGCTTATGTTTAGTGTGTCACCATTTCTGTATTATGTATCATGCTGCTTATGTTTAGTGTGTCACCATTTCTGTATTATATATCATGCTGCTTATGTTTAGTGTGTCACCATTTCTGTATTATATATCATGCTGCTTATGTTTAGTGTGTCACCATTTCTGTATTATATATCATGCTGCTTATGTTTAGTGTGTCACCATTTCTGTATTATGTATCATGCTGCTTATGTTTAGTGTGTCACCATTTCTGTATTATGTATCATGCTGCTTATGTTTAGTGTGTCACCATTTCTGTATTATATATCATGCTGCTTATGTTTAGTGTGTCACCATTTCTGTATTATATATCATGCTGCTTATGTTTAGTGTGTCACCATTTCTGTATTATGTATCATGCTGCTTATGTTTAGTTTGTCACCATTTCTGTATTATATATCATGCTGCTTATGTTTAGTGTGTCACCATTTCTGTATTATGTATCATGCTGCTTATGTTTAGTGTGTCACCATTTCTGTATTATGTATCATGCTGCTTATGTTTAGTGTGTCACCATTTCTGTATTATGTATCATGCTACTTATGTTTAGTTTGTCACCATTTCTGTATTATGTATCATGCTACTTATGTTTAGTGTGTCACCATTTCTGTATTATGTATCATGCTGCTTATGTTTAGTGTGTCACCATTTCTGTATTATGTATCATGCTACTTATGTTTAGTGTGTCACCATTTCTGTATTATGTATCATGCTACTTATGTTTAGTGTGTCACCATTTCTGTATTATGTATCATGCTGCTTATGTTTAGTGTGTCACCATTTCTGTATTATGTATCATGCTGCTTATGTTTAGTGTGTCACCATTTCTGTATTATGTATCATGCTGCTTATGTTTAGTGTGTCACCATTTCTGTATTATGTATCATGCTGCTTATGTTTTATTTTAGAGAGAGAACAAGACATCTGCCCTGTGGATACTTTTTCACATTCTATATATGGTCTCATGTAGCTATCTGCTATGGTTGTGGATTTATTTTATCGTCTATGAATTTACCATTAAGACAGAACTTAATAAACTTGGTCTCCAAACCATAAATAGTATTATCCAAGACAATTAAAAATGTAATCAATAAATAGTTATCTATATGAACACATGTTCGTTAGTTGTTGTTTTTATGTGTGCAACGTTGGTGCATGTTCTTAGCAAGAAAAAATGCAATTAGATTTAATTAATTTGAGAAATTATTTCATCCAATCAAAACATTTCAAAATGACACCATCTTAAGAAAAATGAAAATAACTCTGCATTGACAAATACAGAGCTACTTCCCTTTGATCTACTTTTTAGGTTTTTTTATAGAAGCAAAATCTTTTTTTTACATTTTAGTCAAGTAAATGATTAATTAAAGTAAAAATAATCCCGGACAATGCCGGGTAGAGACAGCTAGTACATAATATAGAAACCAAGAACACTGTTTACCTTTAAGATACAAAAATGATATGCAAAACAAACACTACACACATTAAGCAAAAAATCATGTATCGTAGCTGAATATAACGTGATTAAACTAAAGAAAACTGTCGGAATATGAGAAGTTAGTCAAAAGCTTGGAAAAGAGAAGTTCAAGACAGACAAGACTACTTTCAGAAAACTTATTTACCTTACACACTGACTTGCGGACATTTGTGAGAATTTTAGAAAAGAATGGCAAACACATCTAATAGGAATTCCTTCTTTCAAGCATTCGTTGAATAAGATAGACATAGCAGATACATAGGTGAAACAACATTAGCTTTTAGACTCAGATTAGATAACCACAAACTTAGTATAAGACAAATCACCCTCCCCCTCCCAAATAGGCAAACATTTCAACCAAACACAACATACACTCGATAGCATCAAATGTATTTTAATAGACATCGAGTTCCCGTCCAAATATGCACAGAAACAAAAAGAAACAAAATAGATTTTAAAACTAAATATACAGAAATCAGGTCTTAACTACAATGTGAGTTTTTTAATATATATAAGTTGTTTTACAGACTGAGAAAACCTCAGTTTTGACATTTTTGTTAATTTAATTGGAAAAACAAAAACATTTGTACTTAATGACAATAAGAACAAGGTCGATACACGGATGTTGATATTAATGAAAAAGATACATGTTCTTTGCTAAAAGAACAATTTCATACAGAGCCGACATGCGTGAAGACAAAGAAGCGTTTAGCCTGACGATTTTTTGCAGAAACGAAACACACTTTTCTGAGTAGCTTACTTTCCATAAGTATATTTTTATAAGCATATATCAAATAGTAATTTAGAGAGAGAGAGAGAGAATAAAAAATGATAAAACAAATGTAAATTGACATACTTTACAAGTTTATTATATTCAGATAGTACAACGGAATAGTTCATAAAAACGTCCTTTAAATCATTTTTTTTTTTTTTTAAAGAAACATTTCCTTTTTCATCAGAAGGAGAAAAAAACAATTAACAAGCATTTGTTTACATTATTAATTTGAAATATAGTATGTGCCTTGTGTTAGCAGAAAAAAACTAAAAGTGCTCGATTGACAAAATCAACTTTGCATTCTTGTCCCTAGAACTTCGTTCTTCACACAGAAGAGACGTTGCATGGTTGTTTTTAAGTAAGCAAATACTTGTCGAGTCGTCTTCTTGGAAAATCAAGTCCCTTTAAGTAATCTTCTGCACATTCAACCCATTTCCAATCCTCTTGTGGTGGCGATCATCGTCTAACCAATAGTCCTTTTAACCCTTATCCTTAGCCTTGATAAGCGATGACCATCAGTAAAGAAAAAAATGAGCCATACATGATCAAAATATTTATTAATTTATTTAAATACTTACCTCCAGTGGACACAGTAATGTATAGTATTTATTTTATATATATATATATATTGCGACCCGGATATGGCAACTTAAAGATGAAAAGACACCCTTCACCATCAAATGGAAAGTAATTGAGAGAAGACCATCCTTCTCTCCAGCCATAAATAGATGTCCTCTGTGTGACGCTAAAAAATACCATATATTAAGGGCCATCATTAACCCAAATACAGTCGGTTTGAACATTCGAGATTAAATCTTTAAAGGATGCTCCACAGAAAACAAGCACTACTCATAAACTGGTCTTACCGATACACATAAAAGCCTAGCTACCCCCCCCCCCGTCTGCCAAATACATAACCCCATAATTGCCCCATTAAATACCGACTTCCACTCCAGAAAATTTTCCCAACTATCACCTCTCATAAATATACATAAAATTGAAAAATACGAACAAATACCTTAATCAACTCATATCCACACTACTTTTCAAGAGCAATAATTATAACTTTCCCAAAGATATTTCTCCAGTCATTAAGAGGGTAACACCCCCATTTCACATTATTATTAGTCCCATAAGTCCCCACCATTTCTCGGTCATAATGCTAATCTGCCATACAGATCCAATCTTGCCGACCCAATCCTTACTCTTATCTCTAAACCAGTTGTAATCAGCATACCAATTTTATCACCTCCATAAGCATTCACTATACCTTAGTTAATGTTAAATCCTGAATACAAATAATTCATAAACCCTTCCGAGTTCTGCCCTTAAACCGCCCGGATGATATCTTTATTTAAAATCCTTCGGAATTGATTTAAAGTCCTTTAATCCAGGATTTAAACTTAAATTCAATTAATGTTGTTCCTTAAACCCATTTTCTCTTCCTAATTCCTTTAGAAGACACATCATTAAACCCCAAAACAGTACCGGCCAAATATACGATACTCATAATATTGGCTCACGGGATTTATATAGAAGTGTTTTTTTTTTGTTTGTTTTTTTTAATCTCTTTAAATCTTCTACGGTTTAAATCTCAACTGTTACTTTTCACCCCTCCCCTTCTTTCAAACCTTATTAAACCTTCCTTACACTAAATTTAAACAAACATGCATTGACACTAAGCAAATAACGCATCCAAACGAGAGTGTCACGTGATTTCACATTTCCGAAACAGATGACAACAGAAGCTGAAGAGAGCCGGAGGGCTAAGTCCTTCTGTGCTTGAAACAGACGGTACGAATATTGTACTAATTTTTCTGTACCAAAATAAATAAATAAATATATATATATATATATATATATATATATATATATATATATATATATGTGGGGGGAGGGTCACATTTTCACATTCAAATATTTCTTGATTTCATTTCCACTTTTTGTCAATGCCGTTACAGGATTTCATGATAAAATTGCAATAAAATATGCTTATTAAACCAAAATTTTAAGTTTTATTACATCTAAAGAAATAGCAGATATCTTAAAAAACTTATTGCTTTGATCTTCATATATCTCCATTTGAAATTTCAACATTATCACTATTTGTCGTTTCATCCATTTTCAATTCAGCAATGCTCCTAACGAGGGGAGAGAGGGTAGAGATAAGCGATTGAGCGAAGGATGAAAAAAAAAAACTTTTTTTAATAAAAAATTTAAACTTCAATAATATACTTTTTACTGTTTTTTTGTTTTGTTTTTACTTTAGAAAAAGATTGACTTTCAAAGTCGTTTTTAATTCAGTTCTGGTTAAATTTCTTTCAATGACTGACACAATTTTATGCTGCTCAGATCAATTCTTTTTTAAAGATGTTTTCAAGAACTAGCTTATTAATTGAACTATGATTTTAATAACTGCTTTGTTTTGATTTTTTTTATTATTATCAAGATGAATAACATTTCTTTCAGAAAAATGATATAAAAGAAATAAAATTTAGGGTTTAACAAAACCTCTGCCTATAGGGGTTAGGAATTATAAACAATAAACAAACAGAGCTTAACCCTAGTGCCTAATGAAAGATAGCAGCTATGACCTCTACAGGTTTTTAGATTTTACCAAGCAATCCCTTCAACGGAATGTAGTATCAATTTCTCTAATCAGACAACATGAAATGGTAACTAAATAAATCAAATAAGAAAAAGAAAACTACTGTAATTCCAATAATGGAACAGTTTAAAAAAAAAAAAATTTAAAACAGAAAGACTAGCAGAGATTAGAATCAAACTAAGGATTAACACCATAAAAATCATGGCACTCACTACTGAAAACAGCTGACATATTAAGAAAAATGGTAAAATGCAGAAACTAACCTGCATAATCTGGTGACTAGGAGCTAAGTGTAGTGTCTGTTCTGATATTACACTTTATCTTTTCTGTCCTCGATCAGTAAAGGAAAATTCGTTTTAAACGGAAGCAATTTTTATTTTTGTCACAATCCAGAGTGACCCTTTTTGGGGAGTTAGGTTTTCTACACATAATAAAAGAAACAAACTTAAGTAAATAGGAACCACGCCCCGAAAACAAAAAGACATCAATATCAGTTGGTATCACAAAAAGTTGCTTTGGAGGCCTCGAGAAGATGGAAAGATAAGGATGCAGGATAGCACTATCTACACCTTGACTGGAAATATACAGAAAGCACTGAAATCTTGGATGCTTATTGCAACTTAAAATCCAGAGAAACCAACTTCCTGTTTTCAACAATAAATCACTGGTAAACGACTGGTGCGAGAACAGCCAGTGAGTTACAATGGTGATGAAAAGAAGCGAAGTACTGCAAATTTGGAGAGACTTGCTGTCACTCAGACTTCAGGGAAACCCACCCGTTTCTTTACCAGTGATAGAACCACTGGGGTGAGAATTCATAGTGAGTAAGAAATAAGCAATTCTATTAGAACCAACTATATAAAAGCCAAGATAGACAAGACTCAGTACAACAGCAAATATAGAGTCTGAACATGCAGACAAAACGGTAAACCACATCATAAGTGAATGCAGCAAAAGGAATATAAAACCAGACATGACTGGATTGGGAAGGTAGTCCACTGAGAACTGTACAAACGATCACACTTTGAAATAAACACAAACTAGAGACAATATTGGAAAATGAAAGGCATAAAATCTTCTGTGACATTGAAATACAAAATCAAATCCAGCCACGTCTGAAGAGCAAAGATGGACAAGTCAACAAGAAAGAAACAAAAATTCTGCCAAATAAATTTCATCGTTCCACTTGATCACAGGATGAAGCTGAAGGAGGCAGAAACTCAAAGTAAATACGAGGAACTTGCCAGAGTTAATGGGGACAAGATGGAAACTACTGCTATAACAATAATACTAGGAACAGTTCCGACAAACCTGGAAAAGAACTAGAAAAAAATTATAACCAAAGGAAGATATTTGGAAAGAAAAAAAAACGAAAGAAGGCAATGGGGGGATTAGCCCCTCTGGAAGACAAACCAAAATTTTCCAAAAAAATTTGACTCCATCAGCTTTCTGCATTCATCATCATAAAATTTCATCCAAAATTTTATGAAAAATAACTAATGAACCAATTTTGAGAAAATTAGAAGATTAACAAACAAAAACCATGACCTTTCTGATTAATATTGGAGAATAAATCGAAGCAGATTCAGTCCAAGTAAAACAAAAAAAGTGTCAGCTTTTCTTTCTTCGTACAAGTCTTTAGAAAAAAAACTTTGAAAATAAAAAACAGTATAAACAAAGAGTAAAAAAATCCTCCATTTTTGCAACAGATGATGACACCATAACCCCCACCCCCAGGATTGCATATAATGAACATTTAAACCTGATGATTGCTCATCTTGTCAAAAAGCCTCAAGTTAAAGCACAACAGTTAATGAATGATAAGATAATGAATAGTGGATTCTGAGGGGGGGGGGGGGAATCTTTAAACTTGCTTCTGCTTGCAGCATTTGTTAAATGTCATTTGTCGGCGGGATATGTGTGCAAGAGTGACATTTACTCTTTTCAACAACAAAATATTCACAGAGATGAAAATGAAAAGACAAAAATAAATCATAAAAAAGATTTTGCAGTAGGAGTTTTTAATCATTTCATGGGGACGACCACACAATAAGGAAACTAATTCAGTTTTTTTCTGAATCCTATTTAGAAAGAAAAAGTAGAGAGAAACCTTATAATTATGTAAAACAGTTGAATAATGATGTTTTTTTTGAAACAACTGATTGAATATAGAAAGCAAAGAATTAAAAAGAAAAAAGAAACATTCTCAAGATGTGTCCGTTCAATCTGAGTGCTCTGAAATGAAAATGCTTTTTTAAACAAAGAAAATCGCATTTTTTTTTTTTTTTAAATAACTTTTAACTCTTGAGGCAATCACACCCACATTTAAGGGTTGTTGTCACAATTGACACATCAAGTTTCATACTTAAGCACGACAGACAGATTGACAAATAACAAAGCCTCCCATGTGAGGCCGCATCAGTAAAATTTAAGAATGTGAAACCTTACGATCGTGTACAACAATTGAAAAATGGCCATTCTTTAAATGCGACTGATTGAATAAAGAAAGCAGGGAAAAACCTCAATGAAAAGAGAAAGAAACATGCAAACACAAAGTAGACAGTATTCTCCATATTAAAAAAACGTCAATTCCTATGAATCAGCATTTTTGACTTGCTTGATCCGTTGTTGGCATTGGTTTCCCTAATTCTTTCTCGAATGGACCATGTGATGGCTGCCAACATCCATAGTTAAATTGATGCTATGGAACCGGGAGGATTCGAACTTCGCATGGCAGAGTCGTCACTCAACGCCGGTATCCACTTCATGAAGGACCAACAAAAACGATATTCCAAATTTAAACGCGACTGACCACTAGATTGATTGTTAAAAGATCAATCAGCACAGGTCTCAAAAAAGATTTTAAGATGGGGCCATTCAACATGCGATAAAAATGCTATTTTAAACTTGAGCATGACTTGATAAACCAATGAACTGACTCACAAACCGATGGACAGAGCCTCTTATAGAGATGTATGTACTAATCTATAAAAAAATATTTACAACTTTCTACTTTTAGACAGATGATCAGCATAGGTCTCAAATTAGAAGCCAAATATTGTAATAAATATAATCTAGGACTGCAATCAGACTCACAAGAGACTATATATTGATTGTCTCAAAAGACAATGGACATTCTCTGAAAGGGTGTCTGCACAACGAAGAGCTTACAGTGAAGTAGTGTTGTGCAATCACACCCTGCCCCTCTCTTGACCCAGTGTTGTTCAAGTCCAGTGGAAGGGAATAATACAAAACGACCAGAAGGAGACTGGCGTTATTTGTTTTGTTTTCCTTCTCCAAGACAAGTTGCCATACCAAGGCTTGAGAGTTTAGTCTATTAAACTATTTTACTCATAGTTATTGGGAGTAGTGGTTGATTTGGATCTTTTCAAAGGGTATTATTAGAAAATGGTTACTCGTCTAAGTACTGAACAGATGAGAACTGGTGTTTCTCAGTAATACAGTCATAAGCACTGGTCAGTTATAAGGAATAAAAAAACAAAAAAACTGAAGTTTCAATTTTCATAAGAAACATTTGTATTATCTACTGGCTGAAATACACATTCCAGGACAGGTTCGTAATATTGAGGCACGCTTTGGGGCTCTTTAATAATGTCACCTGGTATTCTGAAATGGTCACCCATCTATATACTGACCACTGCTTAACTTTGGTGATCTGACAACAACCAATATTTCAAAGTGACATAGTCATAAAGGGGGGGGGGGGGGACTTTGCTTACTTGACCTTTGGGCAAAGTATAATATCTGTTCTGGTACTACACTTCATTTTTTCATTGAAGGAGACATCTTTCTCGACTGAGACAATTTTTATTTTTCTCCCGTTTTGGGGAAGTGGATTTTCCCCACATAAAAAGCCGACCTGATATCTAACTCTGTCCTTGTTGGGAAGCAAGTAAATAAGGATTTTGCTTAACTTTCGTGATCAGACGAGAAACAGTGTTTCAATGTGATAAAACCGCAATCATACATATTTGAAACGCTAAAAACTGTGTGCTACAAAGTGACAAGTGGGTTAGTTTGTTTCCCACAACAGCAAAGTTCGACACAAGGTCATTTTATAGTAGTAATTTACCCCCTCCCCCCCAAAAAAAGAGGGGACCCCGACAAATACAAAAATCACCTCAATATTGTTGGCATTACATGGGGAGATTGCCTCAGGTGATCAACCCAATACTCCTCTTTTTAGATGAGGTAATGTTTGTGAAGATGGCCTCCTGAGACTGATTAGAACAGATATTAGACTTTGATCCTGGTCTGAAGGCCATGTAGTACATGTTAGTTTTGAAAGTATTTTCATAAATCAACATTAATGGAATCTGCCTAGACAATCTGTTTTAAATCCAAAATTCATTTGCAAAAGAGAATTGAGAAATAGCATAAATTTCAAAAAAAGAATTTACTAACGTTTTCAGAAATATAAGTCCATAGAAGGGATTCTTAACGACATTCACAATGCTAGCCATATAGTTGGTCTTAAAATGCACACTTGATAAACCACGGTCATGTTCAACAGATATGCCACAAAAGCCCCAGTCACAGTGAAAGGTGAAAATGTTGAGTAAGTTGACAACTACATCTACCTAGGGAAGTAGACAAACATCATGAATGGTAGAAAGTCCACGATGAACATTAAGCAGAAAGTGTTCAATGAATACATCATTCCTGTTCTGCCATATGGTAGGGAAACATGGGCACTTAATAATAGAAAAGCTAAGAGTAGCACAATGCAAAATGGAACGCATTATGCTCGGTATCAGTTTACGTGAGAGAAAAAGAAACACCTGGATCAGACAGCAAATTGAAGTAAATGACATCACGACTATACAAACGAAAAAGCATGGGCAGGTCACCTTTCAAGATGTACAGACAACAGGTGGACATATAGAGCGACAGAATGAACCCCGAGACAATGGAAAAGACCTAGAGGAAAGCCAAAAACCTGGTGGAGAGACAACCTCGATAGCCAACTAGGTTCTACTTGGCCACGCCTAGTCAGGGATAAAACAAGGTGGAAAGAAACCAAGGAAGGGTTCCTCCACCAGGAATGAAATAAAAAGACCATCATGATTAATGATGATCATTATGATCATAATCATTTTTATTTCTTTTTCAGGGGGTTAGACACAAGGTCAGGTGTGGTTTTAAAAAGCCAGTGCACTCTGGTCTACAAAAAATGCCTGAGCAACCCTGCCAGCATTCCCCAGTAAGGGCGCCCCAGACGATAAGTAATAAACTAACCCCTTTTCAGAGAGAAGGTAAAGCCTCGGAAGGTGGACCGCCTTGAACTGGTATGGTTTGGTAGTTTTGTTTTACGGCATATCAACCCTTTTTGGGTTATTTAATGCCGAATCTGGTCATTATAGTAAAAGTTTTTATGCTTCAAGTTCTTTATATCTTCAAATGTTTAATCATCGTTTTTGGTTTGGTAGTTTTGTTTTACGGCATATCAACCCTTTTTGGGTTATTTAATGCCGAATCTGGTCATTATAGTAAAAGATTTATGCTTCAAGTTCTAAAAATAAAATAAAAAAGGGGAGGGAGAAAGGGAGAGGGGCTGTTGTTTTTGTTTTTGGTTTTGTAGAACATAATTAAGTTTTACAAAAAAAAAAAAAGAAAAACAAAAACGTCAATGTAGGTGAATTTCGTCTCAGGGAGCCACAGGGCAGCCTGATCTGGTATCACCAGCGCCTTGAACTAAACAGAACCATACCTCAGCCCTACATCAAGTCACTGTTGGAGTGATTGTCAAGGACGTATTCCCGACTGGTATGAACACCTACTCAAGCTTTTTTTTTTTTTTAATTATGTCTTTAATTTGTTTGGGTTTTTTTTTTTACAATTTTACATTAACTAAAACAAATTATTAACTAAACCATCGAAAAAAAAAAAAAAATTCAATGAATTAACATTGGAAAGGAAACTCACCTTTGAAATATAGGAAAGTTTGTTTTTTTTGTTAATAATTTGATCTTTAGTGCCAAATCAATATAAACTGAATATTTTCTAAGAATCTGTTATCAATAGTTTTAGAGCGAGAGAGTGATTAATCAGAAATTATGCAAAAGAAAAAAAAGGAGGGGGGGGGGGGGTATCTGAAATTCATGTAAAGTTTTATGTAATTGTATCGTAATATGTAATCATAATGTAATCAGCTTATGAATTAATCTAACAGGAATCAATAAATATTAAGTCTCTTAAGCAAAGATGGAGATGACTGAAGAAAAAAAAAAATTTAATAATCGACTCCTACAAAAATCCTTAACTCCTGTTGGCTGAAAAAAATCTGACTACAGATTCTCTATTTGTCTCCCCACGAGAACAAGGTTAGACACAAGGTCGGTTTTTAATGTGAGGGAAAATCCAGCTCCACATAATGGGGCACTCTGGATTGGGACAAAAATAAAAATTTCTTTAGTCTAGAAGGATTTCTCCTTCACTGACTGAGGACAGGAAAAAAGAAATGTAGAATCAGAACAATGTTTTTAAAAAACAATCCACCTCCCATAAAAATTGCTGAAATCCCCACAATCTGGTCTTAACAGAGCAAATGACCAATATACCTTGACATTCAACATGCATAGCAGGCAAAGCATTTGAGATCAAAGTTTCAATGGTCAAAATATTGATCGTTACTAAAGAAGTGGATTTCAATAAGATAAAATCATTACAACTAAACGGTTATTTCAATGTACAAAGATGTTTCATCTATAAAAACCCATTGCAGTTTCAACTCAATTTTACAGAGCTGCACAAAATGGATAGAATTGCTGTTCAATATTTACTAATTTGAACTTGTGCTCAAAATTGCCATCAAGAAATTATACTAAATTAGCCTCTTGGCCAAGAAGATGAAAAACAGATTCAAAATTCTCACCAATTTAGGATCATTTTTATTTTAGAGAAATTTGTGAAATTACTATGCGTTTATAGAGTTTATTAGTGTAAAATTGGCAATAAATCACCCTAATTCTATACTATATTACACTTGATCGAGAAAAAAAAAGTAAAAATAACCTTTTGAGATTAGCAGTGAATGAAGTATTTTTAAACTCTTGAACAGCCATTGTGTGTGTGTGTGTGTGTGTGTGTGTGTGTGTGTGTTTTGTTCATATACATATGTCAGGTCACTTGATGAGTATGACTGGTACTATGTAATCTTGTACTACTTGCTACAGTTGGGTTACTAACAATTAAACTGTCTTTTCTACCAGGTAAGACCTGACAATAAGCAGATAAAGCCACATAGGATCAACTACATTGTAGTAGCAATACACATCGACCAGAAAACTGTTTGGATAATCACAGATTTCAGGGTAGTTCTATTAAAATAGTCATATCTTAAAAACTAAAGCACTTTAAGTGCTCAAAATACCACCATTTTGTTAGGAAATGAATATCCTTTCAGTTGCATTCATGAATAATAATATACATAATATATTTTTAAGAGTTTTGAGCAAATAAAGGCAAAAAAATGTTAACGCTATTTTCAGCAATTTACGTCACTTTTTTTAAACCCCCCCCCCCTTCGTTTACAAATCTCGTACCATGCCTCTGTGCGGAATTTTGTCCTGAAATTTGGAAACCAATCAGGATAAATATCACTTTTAATGTTTGTTAGTGTACAAAGTAAATCGGCTCATTCATTCTTTTGAAATTTAAAAAATAAACCTTCCACATGACGTTAAACATTTTTGAAAAATACATTTTTGTCGTCCAATTAGTAAGTAAATCAATCTTTTTACTTTTTTATGCATTAAAATTATAATTGTATATATGTGTTCTCTTTTCATAGTAATAATATTTCATTACCCTATCCGAAAAAAAAGAAAAAAAAATGGTTTCCATATAGTTTGAAAAACTGTAGTAGCAGCAGTAATAGTGATGCTGCTATAAACACGAGGCGATTTTTGTTTTTCATTCTAGAACGAATTTTTAAAATTTGAAAATATGAATATAGAAAATGTTACATTTTTCGTACGCCAACTAGTAAATAAATTAATCTTTTATCTTTTTTTATGCATTAAAATTATAATTGTACGTTGTTTTGTCTTTCCGTAGTAGTAATTTTAAATTACCTTATCCGAAAAAATATTGTCCTTTTTTTTTGAGCGAAAGTCAACAATGGCTGCTAGTATTGCTGATATAACAATCAATCAGCAGCAGCTAATATAACCTAGTCTTGTAAAGCTTTGTAAAAATAAGACAAAAATACTTGTGCTTAAAAAAGTTAATCCTATTTGGTTCTTTTATAAAAAATACTTTAAAAAATACTGGTTTTCACTCCACTTTCTGAACTTCTAGTAGTAATGACTTTCTAGTCGCCAATTTAAAAAAAAAATTAAGATTCTACTTTCTAAGGCGATTACGTGTGAACACCCTTAAAGTCTTAGCGGAAAAAAGAAAAAAACAAACTAATTTAGAATTTAGAGTGGGGGATCAGTTTCACATATAAATTTAATGTAAAATGATCTGATTTCCCGACCTTTAAGTGAAATTTATAAAATAAATAATTACTCTACCATTAACTCAAGGTACGACTAACAAGCCCACCTCCTAAAAATGCCTTATTGAACATATCGTACCATAACCCTTAAACATGAGTGGCAAGCTACCCCCTAAAAAACTCCCTTAACCCTAACACTAAGTCCGAATGGCAACCTCCATCAAAATAAAACCCCTTCCTTAACCTTATCACTAACCCTAAGTCCGAGTGGCAATCCCTAATCCTACCAAAAGCCCATTAAAACCACACATAATAGTCTAAAAAAAAAAAAAAAAGAAAAAAAAAGCAGACGCCCATAAAAAAACGCACAGGATTTATTTGCCATAGAAAAAAATTGATTAATGCCCTAAAACGCTAGAATGGCCCGGAAATGGTGAATTATTCTACATTAAATATATGTGAAACTAATCCCCCACTCGAAATTCTAAATTGTTTTTTTTTTTATTCTGCTAAGTTTTCAGGGTGTTCACACTTAATTGCCCCTAGCCCTACCACTAACCTGAAGTTCAAGTGGTAAGCCACAAAGACCCTCATAATCGTCTAAAAAAAAAAAAAATGCACATGATTTATCTCCCATAGAAAAAATAACTGTCCTAAAACGCTAGAATGGCCTTGAAATGGAGGATTATTTTATATTTAATTTATGTGAAACTGATCCCCACTTTAAATTCTAAAATAATTGTTTTTGTTTCTTTCTTTCTGCCAAGTTTTTCAGGGCGTTCACATGTAATTGCCTAAATAAAAAAAGTAGAATCTCATATTTTGGGGAGGCAAGGGGGTGAGTTAGCGGAAGGTGTTAATCTACAATAATGCCAAAGAAATCTTGCAATATATTCATTTTTAAACAGTCCTAGTATTAGATTTTAGTTTCTTGTACATAAAATATATTACAATTCAACTCTGAGTTTTCTAACTTCTTTCTTTTAATGGATTCATGGTATTTTTAAGGTATTGCAGCATATTTGTGTGCACTTAGTGCAGATTACTTGGAAACCATTAATTTCTGGAGATTTTCAGTGACACATTCTGATTCCTTGTACAAAAATACACTTATATGGTAAATTTCATTGCTTAATCTTGTGTTTTAACAAAGATATAACATTTTTACTGAAAAATTAGTGTAAAAAATGTGACAAACCCATATGGTCTTAAAGAGGGGAAAATATCCAATTGTGCGAGGCACAAAAATAGTCATAACTTCCTTATTTTTAGTCAGATTTAAAAAATTAAAAAAGATTCTTTCTTAGATCATCAAGCTCTTTCTATATATGCCATTATTGAGATATTTTAAGCAATTTAAATTTTTTCATGTGTATTGCTAATTGTAGTGAATCAAATACCAACGTGGACATAAGTGATCTTTCCATGAACCATTCCAGCAGCATTTGTGTTGTGTTGTCGTGTGTGTGTCTGTGTGTGTGTGTGTGTGTGTGTTGTCGTGTGTGTTGTCGTGTGTGTGTGTGTGTGTGTGTTGTCGTGTGTGTGTGCGTGCGTGCGTGCGTGCGTGCGTGCGTGTGTGTGTGTGTGTGTGTGCGCGCGTGTGCCCCCCCCCCTTAATACTGAATTCCACTCTCTTGCATTAAAGAAGTGTTACTGGGACATGCACAGCCTCAATATCACTCTAAAATGATCCCTTTCCAAAGACAAATCATTCAATGAGACCGGTAAGAAAGAAGAGTGCATGCAATTGTCTTCATTGATATAATTACACTTTTCAACCCCTCCATTTCTAAAAATTAATCTATGAGCTATTGTTTTAGACCCTAAAAAAGATTACTTTTTAACAGGGTCGCAGTGTCAGAGTTGAAGGTTTTGGAAGGAGTCAAAGTCGAACGCGTAAGAATGCTAAGAGTCAGAGTCAGATTTTTTAATCTCTGAAAAATCAAGAGTCTGAAAATTGGAAGACTTTAAAATAAGGAGTCAGAGTCGGATATTTTGGAATTCTAGGAGTCAGAGTCGGACCTTATACCGTAAGACTCTGCAAACCTGCTTTTAAATATAGAAGATGATGTTTGGGAATGTCTTTGCACAGTTCAGTTAAAGAATGATTTGAGTCACTATTTTTAAAGAGATTTTTGCCATTTGATTTAAAATTAAGTGATGGAAATTAATTTTGCTTCTGGTTACTCAAAATGTTGGTCCTTTTTTCATTTTATTAAAAAAAAAAAAAAAAGACAAAATTAAAATACATTTTTATCAAATGGTTGTTAATTACATTTCAAAATAGGATGTGTTCATAACACCACAATATGAAGTTTTCTTTCAACATATTTCTTTCTGCAAAACATCAAATGAAAGATGATTACTTACACATGAAACATTAATTATGGGCATAAACCGGATATCAAAAGGATTTATATCTAATGATTATTGGTAAAGACTTTTATCCTCCGAGTACTACTTGTCAGATTTCTGTCGATGGTTTATAGGAGGGCCCCAAAAAGTCTGCAGTTTTCGACATACCTAAGCTTGCTTGATCGACGATGTTCTTGCAACCCAAGCAAACTTTCTTGAATCATCTGGCTACTGTCCCTATTTACTTGCCTCCCCACAAGGACAGTTAGACACAAGGTTGGTTTTTAATGAGAGAGAAATCTAGCTACCTAAAAATGGGCACACTGGATTTTTTTTCAAAAATCGGAGAATGTCACTTTCTAACCTGACCAAAGTTACAACTTCATGCAAAATTTCAGAGAAATTCAATGGATGGTTGCAGAGAAAAATCCGGACGGACGGGCGGGCCTCAAAACATAAAAACCAAGTAATGGTAAGAAGACGGGGCAAAGGCCGATACATCCAAAGATATGATTGGCTGGCTCAGAGCCAATACTTCAAACTCCATTAAACCAAACAGATGGTGCTCATAAAGGTCAGTACTCAACATAATGAATTTTACTTTTTCAAGTTTACTTTTACATCAACTTCATTTACACAGACATAAAATCCTTAAAAACTCTGTTGATGGAAGCTTTTCTTCAGTTTTAACAATGCTTCAATCACAGAGGAGAGAGGTCAAAGATACAATATCGTTATTTACAGCATGTGTGCATACACATACATAAATAAAATAGATAAAATTTAAAAGTTTCTGCAACTTTTAAATATGTTTGCATAATTGACAATACATTGTATTTTGTTGTTGACATTATTTGCTTAAATAAACGGTTAATTTAGTTTACAAAGTTGGGAATAAACAAAGAAAACCACAAGAAAAAAATGGGATTTAGTATCTTGACTATTTCTGAGAGTGTTGACTTGATCAGAAAAATCAGCATGATACGTTTGAAGGAAGGAATCGCCAAAAAACGGACACAAATGAAGAAAAAAGCGCTCTTTCATCAAGACAATGCACCATGCCACAAGTCGATCACAACGATGGCAAAACTACATAAAGTGCACTTTGAAATGCTTCCACACCTACCCTATTCTATTATTCAGATCTGGCCACCAGCAAATACTGGCTGTTTGCAGACCTCAGAAGAAAGCTCCAGGGAAAGAGATTTAGCTCCAATGAAGAAATGATATTGGAGACTGAGGTGTATTTTGAAGCCAAAGACAAATCGTTCTACAAAAAAGGCATCAAGCGTTAGACTCATTGTATGACCTAAGAAGGAGGCAATGTTGATGAACAAAGTTAAATTTTGCCTAAAGGTCGTTTCATTAGTTAGTGCTGTGTTATTTAATATTTAAGATTATTACCCATGTAAACACTCAACAAAAAAGCAGTGAGTCACATAACACTGTCAGAAATAAATTCCAATGTTTATCATATATTTAACTAGTCATCATAGTCTAAGGTTGGGCTGGCTTCCTCCTTCAAGGACGAAGTTTCTAGGAATATTAAATTCACATTACATATTCACTATTCCATATGATTTATCTTCGCTAAATATTTTGTACAAATCTTTTGGTGTTAACTTTTTTTCAAAAGTGTGTTCACAAAAAGTACTTATTTAAACTATATAAACAAATAGAGCTAATAGATTCTTTACAACGATCACATTCATATGAGGGTTAGGGTTATTAGATAATCATGCAGTGTCTGACACCCCTGTTAAGAAGAGAGGAAAGAAATAAGAAAAATTCCTTTATGAATATAAAGTATAGATAATTGACATTATTCACTTAATCATTCTAGCTGCACATGTGTGCAGTGAATATAGTATTCTCTGCACACACGGAAACAATTGTTTGCGTGTGTTATTGTTGGATTGACGAATATGACATGAGTCAGTAAAGATAAAAGTAACAAATTTAACTGCTTGTCAGTGTCTGGACATTACAAGCTGGTTAAAGATATGTAAATATGTGAAAGTAAACAAAGAAAGTAACTCGGAAAAATGAATCTTGATCAAGGAGTAGAATGTTGTAGGATAATACAGAAATGCACGAGTGGTTCTAGAGATGAAATGAAAGTGTGTGAATGAATGGAAATGTAAAGTTACTTACAGAGTCTCAACAGTAATGATGAGCCACTCTGAGAAAATCTAAACAAAGTCGTTTGGTTGCTTGACTATTGTCAGAGTTTGACTCGATCAGAAAAATCCTCCTAACAGACAAAGCCTGTTAGGGTTTGAAAAGCATACTAAACGCAGAGCAATTCAAAAAATGTCTGACCAGTTTGAAGAGCGTGCAAATAAGAGACAAAGTCTCGTTTTTGATACTTTACAACAAGATGGGAACCACGAGAGCAGCAAATTTCAAAACAATAGTGCCATCTAGCAATCAAAACCAAATATCTTCAAGGGAGATAACTCTGGTTTCAACATCAGTAATGTTTCAAATTGTGTGATAAGAAAGCACAAACAAGTACTAAGATTCGTACATTCAATTTGTACGTTAAGTGATGAAAATATTTCTAATTTAAGTACAACATACCGACAGAGCCTCTTATAGAGATGTATAGACGCATCTAAAAAAATAAAATGACAGGATTTTAAGAAGGCCTTTATTGGTTTAGTATGTGTATCCTTTTTGTAAAATAAAACCGTTGTTGTCGATGAGTCAAAATAATAATATATGCTTAAAAGACGACAATCTATTATCTCACTATTAGGAGATGCAAACACATTAGTTCTACTCAAGTGTTAACTTTGGTCAATCAACTTGTCTTACGACTTCTTTTATCGAGAATGAACAACTATTTATACTTTCAATGTTTTCTAAATACACACTTTGATGCGGCATTTGTAAATAGTGTTTTTTCACTCATTTACAATCTAGCATTACATCAACAGGGTCAGGGGAGGACGATATTGGTTCGCAATTTTTAACTGCTAACTTTATGCATATTTTTTTTTTTAATTTCGTTGTCGGTCTTGTCTTCGTGAAAACTGACTATTTCTATTCGTTTATTTGTAGAATAATTAATTATGGACGATTTTGAACCTCCATATTTATGGAAACAACACAGAGTTCTCCTTAGGATCTGCGCCGGAAAGGAGATTTCAGACTTCCTCATCAGCAGCGAGATAGTAGAAAAGGACAGAAAGGAATCGAAAAATTATAAGGCGATATCAGCGAGAAAAACGCATGATCATTGTTATGTCACCCCATTTTTTCCATGAAGAGCCCAGGATGGACAATAATGTCTATGTTCTGAGTGAAGTCATGAAACCCTGGGTTGACCAGGTAACGGCAGGTAGGCCGTGTGTTTGGCAGCAAGATTTAGCGCTCTGCTATACCTGTAGGAAAATCCAGGCCTGACTATAAAAAAAACTTTGTTGCCCACATTTCATCTGACATCTGGCTTCCCGGCTTGTCTATCTGCAACCCCCTAGAGTTCTTTATGTGGAGTGCAGTGGAACACCAACAGATTCAGCTGAAACACAAAGGACAAGCCAAAGGCCAGCATCATCTGAGATTTTGAGGCCGAAGTCAGGAAACAGTGACAAAGGCCTATGGCTGGTTCCAAGACTGCCTTTAGGCCGTTATCAAAGCCAAAGGCAAGTTCAAAGAAAATCAAAAGAACAAGTCATGAAGACAAACCGACCCAAGTTTGATGAATAAATCTATATATAAAAATAAAAATTATAAAATAATGAAACTATAGTTACTTTTCTCACACAGTAATCTTGCGAACAAATATTATTCACATCCTGTATATATAAAGTTGTAGTTACTGCCTGTTTACAAACTCTTCCTAGAATTTGCAAGATAGACCCCCATAACCATATATATTCTGAAACAACATTACTCGATATACTTGGATAAGTATATTACATTTTGATCGTGGGTGTCCATTCACGCATGACAGCTTTATTATATTTATAACTTAAAAATGGAGATAGCTCCCCCATAACCATATATATTCTGAAATTACATTAGCCGGAGTACTTTGATAAGCATATTTAATTTGGATCAAAGTGGGTACGATAATATTATAATTCAACATTTCACCTTAAAACTTGATTATGAAATGTAAAAAATAATAAAAAAAGTTAATATGGTGTTATGGATTGGACACAAAAAAAAACAAAGTTTCTTTTTCAATCCTGGGCAATGCCAAATATTCCTGCTAGTACCTCAATATAGCTTTGTGCTCAAAAGGCTAAAAAAAAAAAAAGTATACAATTTCTTATATTTAGAATTTATTGTTAAATAAATAGTGTAATAATAATAATAATAATCTATGATTTGATTTTTCGGTTTTACAGTGTAGCACAAGACAATGAACGTTCACTCCTGTTTGTATGGCCTCGAACCGAACTTGAGGATGTTTTCACAACCAAGATATCGTTGTACCTGGTGTTGAAAAGGGGCCCTGTCAATCAAATTTCTTCTCACCCCCACCAGCAGGTTTGTTGTCAATAACCCGGGTCATTCAGTGCCTCGAAGTGTGGAAAAGTTAAATAACTTGCAGCCTGACAGCCAGTGATGGTGGCAGCAAGAGATATGCGTGCGCTGGTGGATAAAATAACACAAGTGACTTTTGTTCTTCTCATCTCTTTTCTTTTATTGATCCTTTCTTTCTCTATTTCTTTTTGTTGAACTTTTCTTTCTCGCTTTTTGTCGTCACAAGAAAAAAACAGTCACTGAAAACCTGTCACCCAGACAAGATGCGTTCTGCCGAGTGTAAATGATTAGAGCTTTGTGAGTTTCAAACTGCAGTGATAAAAATAAATACTATTTTTATATAAAATGCTTTGTCCACTTTTTTATAAAGTATGCAATTTCCAGCTGCTATGGTCCTTTTTCTCAAAGTTAGGATAATTAATTCTCTACATTGAATTAATGACTAACGCTTAATGCTACTGACTATTACCTGTTCGGCCAGGCAGCAGGTCACATGCTTTTGAGAATTTAAAGACGATGTGGGCTCAAGACAACGGTCAACTGCTGCTCCAAATGAGGGTGTAACTACCATACTCTAGGATCTTGTTGCGTGGTGCCAGGACGATAAGATTCTCCCCTCTGAATATCTCTTTCAGTACAGCCACACTAGGATACACACCTCGGACCACGATAGTTTCACAACCCATCTTGGATTATTGAATGCTGAAACGGCTAGTAAACAATTTATTCTATACGATTGATTGAACATAAGATTCTATTTTACAGTTGGGGAAGGCTTATACTGTTCCCAACAGTATTTGTGTGTAAATAGATGCAATAGGATTTGAACTCGGCATAACCGATTCAACAGGCCATGAGGCTATCCAAGCACCTCACAATTAAAGAGATCACTTTTTTTTTTTTTACCAAGTCTATAAAACAAGAATCTTGTTTTACTGTTAATGGAGTGGTCTCTTCACAATTCCCCCCCCCCCCAAAAAAAATTATGTTAATCTTGTATATTACTTAGCAATCCTATACTTTTGAATTTATATGTATTTTGCCAAATGTATAAGCTTAGTTAGACCACATGTTAACATATCGGCAAATAGAAACGTAGAAGTCTAATTGGTTAGTTTCGTCATGCGACCAGATAGAAGGATTTGAAGTTCAATACAGTTGCAAACTTAAAAGAGAAAGGTTGTCATATAAAGTATGGACAGGTAGGGGCATTTACAGTAGATCCCTCTGGAGATAACCAAAAACCACTCATAGATAAGGAAATGAATTCATAGATAAGTTGATAAAATATATCTATTATTATACTAAAGCCAAGTTAATCAACGTTTGTTTCGTTTTTTTCTCTAAGTTTTTCTTCCTATATATTTTAACTAGCAGGGGTACCCAGCGTTGCTCGGGGCTCTCTCTTCCGGAGCAGCTACTGTAGGACGCTTGGATGTAGTCCTTGCAAGAAAAGTGCAAGTTTGTTTTTTGTTTTTTTCATAAATTGGAAGAACACAACCTAGTGTCACATTGCATCGCTGTGGAATGGATATTAATAAAAAAAATTTAAAAAATGAAAAAATAAGTAAAAAAAAGCTTTTTCTCAGACTTTTGGCTCTCCCCGCCTTCCCCTCAGTACCCCTCTCCCCATTGCTCGGGGCAAAAGTAAGTACTAACCCTGTCTCCCCCTCCCCCTTTAGATGTATATTTCGGTGACGGTTAAAAAATAAAAAATATTGAGTCGACTGGGATCGAACATTAAAACTTTAGATAATGGACAAAGCGTCTATAACCACTAGACTACAGAACACGGTATAAAATATAACGAAAAATAAGTCAGTCAAACAAAGTGTGAAAACAATGAAAATTTCTTATTAATGTAAACAAAAATTATCCTTTTGTTATTAGCGATTGTTTTTTTGTTATAAAGATTTGTTAGTAAAATAATGCGTTTTACCATCCATCAAAAAAATATTGTAAAAGTTTATACTTTTTATTAATGTAAACAAAATGTTTATTTTGTTATCAGCGATTCTGTTCAAATTCTGTAGAAGTACACCTAGAGCAAATGTGGTATTGTGGTGATTTTGATGATTCTAGCATAGAGTAGAGTATACAATTTTATTACTTTAGACCAAGGATGCCCAACGAATCTTATTTCCTCACACTTTTGATGGCCTTGTGCTAAATTTGTCCTGCATGTAAATTCTTATATATTTTCTGCAAATAAAGAAATCAAAGTGTAGTATCTGTTCGGATGGATGTTACACCACTTCGACCGGTACCGTATTGGTCAGGGTTTGTCCTGTGCAGTTCTAGGAGGTTCATCCTTCCAGGCTTTGCTTTCTCACCCTTTGAGAAGGGGTTAGTTTATTGCTAATCGCGTGAGGCGTCCCTACCAGGGAATGCTTCCGATGCTGCCACTATAGGGTGCTGCGAGAAAAGAGCAATATTTTGTTTTCATAAATTGGAAATAAGAAGATGATTATATTTTGTATTAATTAAAACCAAATGATAATTTTTACGAAGAAAGAATTCCATTTATTGTCTATGTAGTTTGCGATTATTATTTTGTTTGTGAAGTAAGTGTATTTAGATTCGGTTCAAATTCTGTAAAAGTTTGCGTAAAATCAAACTAGTATTACATGTTATGTAAAAAAAATATAAACACTTTTTAAATGACTAAAGACAGTCGCAAACAAAAGAATTTAAATCACTAAATACATTGATAATACAAAAGAATTTCAGCAAGTGTTTTTTTGTTTTCTAGGCAATTTTTACGAATCCAATGTTTTTTGAAGGAGGCAAAACTGGTGTTTTGTAAATAAGTGTAAACATTAAAGTAAAGAAGAAATCCGTCTGGACTGAGGCAATATTTTTTTTTGGGGGGGGGGGGGGAATACCGTACATGCACGCAAATATTTGTTATTAAAAAAAAATAAAAAATAAAAAAATAAACAGCGTATCAAATTCTCTTTGCTAAGTAAGACGCTTTCAGCATTCCAAATTCTCTTTGCTAAGTAAGAAAATCGAAAATGATTTCTACCTCACTGATCGTGGACAGGAAAGGTTTTGACGATTCTAAAATAGAAGTTCTGGATTAAGTGAGAGAAAAGGTTTTTATTCTTTAGCAAACAAAAGGTATGAAGTAAAATATTTCAATGAAATCTAGTTGCCAAAATATTTGCCCATGCGTAGATCCAACATATAGTTAAAAAACAATCAACTTTAAGCACCCCCATGGCATGTTTCTTGTCCGTTCTACACAAATAAATCGATGGTCTCTTCTAATTCTGACATTATTCGTCCGAGGGTTGTCCGGTCAGAAAAATATCAACTTTGTGATGGTGTGTTAAGTAGTTTTTTGACGAGTATCATTACATAAACATACATAGACATACATACATACACAAAGGTGGCATTTATTTAATAGATCACACAAAATACATGTTAAAAAAATCCTAGGTTTTTGGATTGAGTTATGTTTGTTAAAATAATCCATTTTAATTGATTTACTTAGTAAGTAAATTGCAAATTACGGTTAAGTCAAACATCTCTTACGAAGTTTCAATCTATTACTCTCTTATTTTATACAGAGTTTATCCACTATCTGCTTATTAACAATCAAAGGTAATAAAACTAACTATAAAACAGAAAATTAGAATAGTCCATTATAAAAATATCACCTCAAATATTAATAATACTTAACCCATAGCTGGAGAGAAAAAAAGGAGAGGATGATATAGTGAACAGAAAGACTAATTTTGGATTTTGTTTTTAATCTTAAAATTTAACTGGCTTTGCAAACTCACTTTTTCCTGATTCAAACAATTTTATCTGAGCTCACTGGATCAAATTTCAGTTAGCATTTTCAGTAAAAGTGTTTGTCTCCTTACTGTGTGGCTATGTTCTAATTAGCATTTCAGAAAAAGGCATTCAGAGAGCATCGTCGACCATGACCACAAAAGGGAGAACATATATAGCCCCTTTAATGGAAATTATGTAACATTAAGACTTCCTTGTTTTGTAATATTAACAGCAGCTTGAATTAGCATAATTTCCCATACATTTGTTCCAATATAGAAAAAATACATACATGAACCATGCAGCCAAAGAAGACCGGAGGACATATCGGCCAAAAAGAGACATCAATGGGCAATCGTTTGAAATAAAATAAATAACAAAAGTAAATCAAGACTTAACAAATTTTGGAAAATTCCTAGAAGTGCAATAGAATGAGTATACACTCTACCTGAACAGATTTACTAGAGGGTTCATTTCTACACTCCAAAAAGGTTACCGGGTACAATAGACACCAAACAAAGGGTCAGAGAGTACAGTAGCCGAAATGCTGTACAATTGAGAACAAACTAATTATAAATAATGTAAATTACAACTCAATATCTTAAACTCAAAGATTTCTAAATACTCGGTGGTTTCTGATGATACCTCAAAATAAAACAAAAAACCTTTTCTTTACACACATGGATACATATTTCATCTCTTTATCCCAGTCCCATATTGTGGCTCAGTCTTTATGATAGTGCATGCAATATGGACGGCATCAAGATTACATGAAGATTATGCATAACATGAGCTACGGCATTCCTTTATATACATTATTCAGTGCTGCATTACTTCTTTGAATTCAGTATTTATCTGATGCAAAAGATATGCATTCACAACAAAGACTCAACTGTGTGATTGGCTTTTTTGACTACGAGCAAAGTGTAGTATCTGTTCTGATACTAAGCTTCGTCTTTTCTGTCCTCGGTCAGTGAAGGAGAAATCCTTCTAAATTGAGGCAATTTCTATTTTTTGTCTGGATCCAGAGTGCCTCGTTTTAGGGAGCTGAATTTTCTTCAGATTAAGCCGACCTTGTGTCTAACTCTGCCCTCGTAAGGAAGCAAGTAAATAGGGGGTCGACTGTGTGATAGAGCAATGTAGTAGCATGTAGACCTAACAGATCAAATCAATGTAGTAGCATGTAGACCTAACAGATCAAATCAATGTAGTAGCATGTAGACCTAACAGATCAAATCAATGTAGTAGCATGTAGACCTAACAGATCAAATCAATGTAGTAGCATGTAGACCTAACAGATCAAATCAATGTAGTAGCATGTAGACCTAACAGATCAAATCAATGTAGTAGCATGTAGACCTAACAGATCAAATCAATGTAGTAGCATGTAGACCTAACAGATCAAATCAATGTAGTAGCATGTAGACCTAACAGATCAAATCAATGTAGTAGCATGTAGACCTAACAGATCAAATCAATGTAGTAGCATGTAGACCTAACAGATCAAATCAATGTAGTAGCATGTAGACCTAACAGATCAAATCAATGTAGTAGCATGTAGACCTAACAGATCAAATCAATGTAGTAGCATGTAGACCTAACAGATCAAATCAATGTAGTAGCATGTAGACCTAACAGATCAAATCAATGTAGTAGCATGTAGACCTAACAGATCAAATCAATGTAGTAGCATGTAGACCTAACAGATCAAATCAATGTAGTAGCATGTAGACCTAACAGATCAAATCAATGTAGTAGCATGTAGACCTAACAGATCCAAACTAACTCAAAACAATTACTACCGGCTAACTATTCAATTGTCAACAAGTTTTGCCACAGAGATCAATATACCTAGTTTCCAATTTCCATATTTCTTAATTCGCCCAAGGTAGGTAACTAGTTTAAGGAATGTCGCTTCACCTACATGAACACTGAATGCATAAAAAATGTTATTTTTTTTAAACTCACCTTTTTCTAATTACAGTCATATACATTTATCACACAACTCTGCTAAAATTCTTCTATCAGTCTATGCAATTTAATTATTCTTTGATGTCAAAATAAAACCACTGAAGAGAATCTGAAGAAAAACGGGGGAAACTAAAAACTTCTATTTACCTAAATTATTATAGACATACTCTTTTGTAAGATGTTCACATTATACATGATAAACTTTATATTCAGCTTGCTGGCCCAACCGTGGCCGGAAATATATGGTGTTTATAAATTTCAGAAAATATGTTCAACCCCGTTATTTTCAACTACGAAAAAAAGTTTTGAAAATAAAATGTTTTCAGGCGTGTAATCAATTAAATTAATGGGGTGGAAATTACAATTTTCAATAAAAAGAACAAAAACTAATAAATTTGTTAAGTTTATTTCTAAAGAAATTGGATGTGGATGGTTAGCAACAGAAAAAAATGTATTTCGAAGAATTAATTAAATACCTATCTAGCAATGAAAATTTTTAATTTTGCAAATTTGTAATGAATGGAAGTTACCGGTGTATGTCTCGATCTGCATGTTACTGAAGGAAATGTCGGTCAGATATAGTATGTAATAAATGAAATCGATTAGAATGTCAATTTTCAATAGCAAACCAATAAATGGTACAACTGACTGGATAGTTAGAATCAAATATCGATTTGTCACATGCATTTCTATTTACGGCAACATGGAAAATCCAAGATAACTTTGTTAGATTATAAAATCTCACAAAAATCACATGCGTCTTTAATCAAATAATGATAAAGCATAAACTATTTTAGAAACCATTAAATGAATTCCATTCTAAGCTCAAGAGTAATTCTATATCCATAAATAGCTATTCTGTCAGTAGGAAAGTTATAAATAAGAACAGATCCTTTCTTAAGATGTGCTCATTCAATTTATGCAGTTAACAATAACTTCCCATGTGAATTATTTCTGGAGAAATGATCCATTCTCAATCAAATGTTTTCGTACATTAAAGTGGAAACTTACAGAAGAAGAAACACTGTCACCTTTGTTACCAGTTATAAAACTCTTAAGGAAGTTCGTATGACAAAATCAACTAGCAAACTTAGAAAATCATGTTAGCAGTTCATTGTGTAACAAGTATTTGAGATATATCATGCCTTTCCCCGAAAAAGGGTTAAAAAATAAGAGATATCTAAGTAAAATCTGAGCATATAAAAATGTTACTTCAAAACTAAGTGCAACCGAGCCTTTTACACAGATGCTTGGACAGACTTAAAGAAAACTTAAATATCAAAATTAAAAATAATCCATCGTCCATAGAATCTCACGTAGTGGCATAATTTATTTTTTAAATGTTTTGGCTTATCAATTTCATTGAATATCAACTTTTGAGGGGTATTTAATACTGAAACTTTAAGCAATTCATTGAAGACAAAAGATGCCATTTTACAGGAGGAGGAGGAGGAGGAGGAGGAGGAGGGGGTTCAAATTTTTAAAAACTGTATTGATGTATATATGGGAATGCAAGAAATCTGAAATTTCATAGACGTTACATGATTTGCAGACCCTTTATTCATGCCATCTGTATAATAATATGCTCATTCACAAAGAAAAAATAAGATCGTATTTTCTCACCAAGTAAATTCTGAATAGTATGCTATGTATAATGGTGGAAGAAATAGAATTGGCTCATCTGATTCTTCAGAGACTGAAAATTTGTGTGTGTAATATATATAAAATAAAAAATGGAATTTTTAAATTTTCAAAAATATAAAATAAAATATTCTAAATCGTTTTAGAAACGATTGTATGCAAAATATTTGTTGATTTTAAATTTTTGGAACTGATATTAACAGGATGCTAATTTCATTTGTCTAAACCTCTCATATATATATATATATATATATATATATATATATATATATATATATATATTACACACACATACATACACGGCTTATATCAGTTCTTAGTCTGCAATATTCAGATTTAGTATCCATAGGATTGAAACCCTTTGGGTGTCTGTAACTGTGACTAGGAATATGGAAGAAGGAATGATTTTGTGTTAGCAGTGATGTCTGTTTCTGTGGGTTAGCTATATAAATTGTTTTTAGCTTGCATTATATATATATATATATACATATATATATATATATGTGTGTGTGTATTTCTTGTGTATAAAATCACTGCTAAAAACGTTTTGAATAATTATATATATATATATATATATATATATCAGAAGAAAATAAGTATAATGACTTAGAAATAAGTCAATGAAACTTATTTAAAATTTGAACACAAGATTAATAATATGTGCTTTTTTTTTAATAAAAATACTTGTATAATCTTGCATGAAAGAAATTTCAAATTTGAAAACATTTTGAACTGGTTTTAAATGCATTGTCCTTAAAATTGATGCAGAATAGTCTACAGAAAATCCCTGTTGCAACTCTTCAGTCTATTCTGAAAATTCTACTAAAAACTTCAAAAAGATAAAGAGTCAGTGATATGTTAAAAGCACATCTTACATAAGTCTTAAGCAGGAGAAACAAGCGATGACTAAATGATGTTACTGGATGTGGGTGACCCACATATAAATGGGAAAGGATGTTAATACATCTATGGCTTGCATAAATGAGTGGATAAAACAGGTGTTTTTTTGTTTTTTTTAAATATTTTAAAGACACAAAAAGGGGAAATTAAAGTGGCCAAAATTAAATCTATTTGATTTCAATTTAGAAACCTGTCTATCTGTTCAAACCTAATGAACTTAAATCTTGAATCTGGTATAAATCTTATTTGGGACGAGAGACATGTTCAATGCAAAACTGTCATTCAAGATTCAGAGATATAAAAAAAAAAAAAAAAGGTAACTTTTTTTTCTTTTTTTTTTTTTTTTAATACTCCAGAGGCAGTGGAGACTTAAGAATTTGTTGACTCCAGTTTAATTTGTGTTCCTTCATAAAATGTGCAGAATTGTCTTTTTTAAAACCATGATGGACTTCATAACATGGAGAAGCAATTCAAACATGTCTCACTGGCATGAAAATACTCTTGCTATGATTGCGATTGAAAAAGGATAACCTCAAAATCATTCGTCTATTACAACGTTAGACAATATAACGTTACGTTAGCAGTAATATATTTTGGAATGCAAGTTTAGTGAGGATAATTGACAGGGCTGACTCTGGGATCAGTCATGACCAAATATAGATATGACAGCAGATAGCCGATTGGTTGATTCCACACCACAAGATCTTTAAAGAGTTTGAAAGATATTATATTTCTGTTTAGAACTTAGCAGGGATAAGTTGTCATGTAGGGACGCCTAGTGTCTCCTATGAACATAGAAGCAACTCAGAGTTTTTTGAGAGAATATTTCACAAGATTAGGACTCGTCTGATGAATAAAGGCATAAAAATACTGACGCCACCAAGTAGTAATAGTAGTGGTGGCCTTGCTAACAACAGCAAGTTTAAGATTAAATTGACTTCTACGTATGAACATTGTTTCAGCTACCAGTCGAGAGAAAAGTACCCAAACCAGTGTTCACCCTGGCTCAGGGAAGCAACCAATATCCATCCCACACCCTTCATCAAAAATCTATGTAATCAGAAGAGGACATTTATTTAACAAAGTAAACTTTAAAACTATGCAAAACTTTCAGAAAAGAAAAACAAGTCCGACACACAGGCTTTTATAGTTGAAACTTGTTAATGTTCATTCACCTACCCTTTCTTACTTCAATTTCCAATAAAATCGCTTACATTTAATCAAAAGCAAATATTACCCATATTCCTTTTTATCTTCTTGTGTAACAAAACAACCCATAATGCATTTCACTTCCTGTTTTTGCAAACCTCTGAATCACTCTTGTTTTTTTTTGTTTTTCTCACCATCAAATTGACAAAACAGGAATCTTCACTTTTATACTCCACTTCAGAATTACTTCTTTTATCTATGCAGCATTTCTTTTCAGTATTTATCCCGCATAGTTGGGATCAACACTGGATCTCTCCCTCCACCATAAATGATCAAAGGCTTGGTCAGAATGAAGTTTGGCCATCTTGAGATTTTGGTGTAAGGTATCCAACCACCTTTGTTTCGGCTGCCCGATCATGATGGTGTTGTCGTTTGCGCACCGTATATGTCCACATCAACAGACGATTATCCATTTTTTTAATATCATCATAAAGGCAAATATCAACATTCTGAACATGATCAAGTCTGAAGTCTAACGTAACATCTTTGTCTTTATGACGGAAAGTCTTCTTTCTGATGATAGCCAGCACGGAGCCATACGAAGCAACAGATCATACTACAGTCCAGTAAATCTCGGACTTCATGCATCATAGAGGACACCAGTGACAGTATTCCGTTTCCAACTCCAAGGTGGGGAGCAGTTGAAAAAAATCTAACTTCACACATCAAGAGTATTTTCTTTGTTACAACTTTCAACATAATTCACTCTAATCTAAATGTTAGTCAAGTTTGTTACTTACGGATAAAGATGGCGGCAGATGGTCTAATAGTGGCAGATGGTCTAATAGTGGCAGATGGTCTAATAGTGGCAGATGGTCTAATAGTGGCAGATGGTCTAATAGTGGCAGATGGTCTAATAGTGGCAGATGGTCTAATAGTGGCAGATGGTCTAATAGTGGCAGATGGTCTAATAGTGGCAGGAGTTTGGGAATTGGAAAACCTAGTTCCAAATCAAGTTGAATCTGTCAAGTTTATTTATGCACGAATCTGCTAGGAAAGGCATGAACCTTTCACTTCTTTTCAGTTATGGCTAAAATAGGAGATCATGCTTAATGAATTGTTTACAACAGTTACCGTCTTTTGATATCAAATAGCCTCACAAAAAGGGTTGATATGCATCAAAAGACAAAGCAGTTGATTCTAAATATGAAAGCTGCAATTTCTCAAAGGTTTTTTTTGTTTTAGTAGTGTCATCTGCTTTTGAAAGATTTTGAGGATTTTTTTTTCTTTTTGTTAGCTGTGTCCTCACATTTCTCTGAGCTGTTATCGGTCTTCCTGTCTTTAAAACTTCAGTTCAAAATAGTATTTCCGTTGGTCTGTCACGCAGATGAATGAGCGCATCTGTTCTTTCATATAAGGCTTCCGGAAAACTCCCTTTTAGTTGTAAGGTTTTCAGTACCGTTCATGAATTCTCTTCATTTTAATTCTAAATGGCTTTTACAAAACAATTACAGCGAAATAAAAATATTTTTTAACAATAGCAATTGTAATAGGGGGAGAGGCAAACTTATTTTTAACATTCATTAAATCAGTTTTCTCTTTCTGTTCTGGTTTCGTTTTTATATTTACAAAATGTCTGCTTTTGTCTCCAACAAAATTTCAAGTCGATATTTAAAATTTTATTTATCAAGAAATAAAATAAAAATCTTACTTTCTAAGCATAAATGTTCTTGAACTCTGTGACTATGGAAAGTGAATTCCTTGAGCCTTGTGCCACATCTTCATGATTTATCAAAAAATTAATTTTTGGGGTAAAATTTTGAGATAAATAAATCCTTGGCCTTTTGGCTAGGAGCAAAGTGTAGTATCTGTTCTGATACTTTTCTGTCCTCGGTCAGTGAAGGAGAAAACCTAAAGTGAGACAATTTTTATTTTTGTTCCAATCCAAATTGCCCCTTATTGGGGAGATGGATTTTCCTCACATTAAAAACAGATCTTGTGTCTAACTGCCCTTGTGAGGAGTCAAATAAATCGATAAATAGAGTAATGGATATCCTTAAGATGTGTCCATTCAATCTGCGCATACAACAATGACAAACCAACAGACAAAACCTCTCAGAAATGTAAGGATAAAAATTTAAAACTGTAATCTGAAATTGTAAATTAATTTGAATATCAAGCTGATCTTAATTTTATGCTAGAAGGAATCCATCTTGAGACAATGGATAACCCTTGTAAGAGTGCCTGCACGGGGGAGTCCATTATAAAGCACGGGTTGCGCATTTTCCAACCACACCTCTCATGAACCGACATTGCTTTAGTCCAGGACGACTAGAAACAATGTCGTAGGAAGCAGAGAGAGCCCTCCCACATACTGCACCTGATATTCCCAAATGGTCACCCATTTAGTACTGACTAGGCTAAACGTTGCTTACCTAAATATGATCTAATGGGAATCAGTGTGTAATCATGATCACACTGTAAAGGTATAATCAATCTTCTTTTCAGCTGTGGATCAAAAAAAAAAATGCAGATAAACTAACAAGGTATGTCAAACTCATCGTCGACCGAGGGACGTGCGTGTGTGTGTCCATTTATGTTGTTATGAGGGCTGCACATTATTGTGGTGTAATCCAAATTACCTCCCTTTACACTCGTTCATAGCGAAGGAACTCTATGTTGGAAGATCACAATATATAAATAGATAAAAAATATTGTTAGCTTAACAGGAGACATTAATTCTCACTCTGCATTTTATCCTTATTCTCGTCAACCCTCATAATATTACACACATGATTAATTGAAATCGTTTAATAAAAATGCACAATATTTTTGTTACTTAAACTTGGAAACATAAAATATGCAAATAAATGAGTTTAGCTACATTCACAAATCCAAAGTAAAAAAAGTAGTTTAACAACAAAACAAAATTTTAAATGACACAGATTTGTGTGCAACTGCAACAAATAAATTTTGAAACCAATAAACTATGTCATTTTTAGGTGTAAAAAAATGTTCTGAATACAGAAAAGCACATAATTTACCAGTGAATGAAACTAAATGATAACTTAAATTTTCGGCATTAAATGACAAAATACAGTTATTAACATGTGTCTGTGCGTTTGCAGGCCATGATCATCTGCTCATTGTGCCAGTCTAAAGTCGTTGCTCAATTTTGACACCGGTCGCAGTCTCAATTGTGATGCCCCAGTCACTGCTGCAACAAGAATTCTCTCTCCAGTTTAAAACAACAAGAGTTTATTTTTTGAAGGTTACAATGATACTCGTTTTCCTCTACTGAACAACAGACTTGCAAATGAGAAATCTCAGTACAACCAAATCAAAAATCCACAATCTATTAGCTAAGAGCCCAAGGGACAACACAAACCTCAACTGGCCATGAGACACTCAGAAAACCAACTGACTGCCAGATCCTAGAAAACCAAACTGACTGAGGTGCTCAGAGAACCAACTCCTTCCCTCCTGCTGGAATATATAGAGACATTCCTGGGACCACATTAGAAAGACTACCCAGATATCTACCTGAAAATCATAGCCAGCCTCATCTATGAACATCAAAAACCTAATGTCTAAGAGGTCCCGTATCTAGCCGGACATTATTTTTGGCAAAACTCAAGTAACTCATAGTCACAGCGGGGAATCTCATCTGTAGAAACATTTGAACCCCCGTTTAAAGAGATACTAACTTTTTCAAGTGGACAAATCGAATTCTGGGTGGTCCATCCCAAATCAGAGATATTTTCAATTTCCTTAGCTAAATATTTCTCACTCGCAGCAAGTTAACTCACTAAACATGCTTCCTAATGCATGTTTAAACAGTATCTTTTATGCAGACCACAAGTGTGCTTGCAAAGGACCGCATGTGGCCTGTGGACCTCATGTTTGACATACCTGAACTAGATTGTAGCCTTGGTATGCAAACAATATTGATGGACAACTCTGATTTCAAACGGTTACAAAACAGATGGCCTAAAAACAATTCAACATCGCTCCAGTATTATTTTTATTTATTCTGTGCAACCTAGCTCTTTCTTGCCTTGCTCTATTTCTTGATCGAGATCAGTGAAAAAGAGAGGCTTGCTGCATTGGACATTTGGCCCAGAGGTGGCATGTGAAAGTCCGAGTTGGAAGTCAGAGATTATTTGCAGTGGTCTGGAGTCAGCAGAGTCAGCTTTTTTTAAACAGAGTTGGTAGTTGGATTTTTTTTCTAGCTGATTCCCTACATCCGGGTTTCACAGTCAAAATCCGTATTCAACAAGTGCAGGAGTGGTATCATTATCTATTTTAATGTATTGAAATAATTTGTTACACTCATGATCATCATTAACATAGTATCATTATCTATTTTAATGTATTGAAATAATTTGTTACACTCAATCATCATTAACATAGTATCATTATCTATTTTAATGTATTGAAATAATTTGTTACACTCATGATCATCATTAACATAGTATCATTATCTATTTTAATGTATTGAAATAATTTGTTACACTCAATCATCATTAACATAGTATCATTATCTATTTTAATGTATTGAAATAATTTGTTACACTCATGATCATCATTAACATAGTATCATTATCTATTTTAATGTATTGAAATAATTTGTTACACTCATGATCATCATTAACATAGTATCATTATCTATTTTAATGTATTGAAATAATTTGTTACACTCATGATTATCATTAACATAGTATCATTAACATAGTATCATTATCTATTTTAATGTATTGAAATAATTTGTTACACTCATGATCATCATTAACATAGTATCATTATCTATTTTAATGTATTGAAATAATTTGTTACACTCATGATTATCATTAACATAGTATCATTAACATAGTATCATTATCTATTTTAATGTATTGAAATAATTTGTTACTCATGATCATCATTAACATAGTATCATTATCTATTTTAATGTATTGAAATAATTTGTTACACTCATGATTATCATTAACATAGTATCATTAACATAGTATCATTATCTATTTTAATGTATTGAAATAATTTGTTACACTCATGATTATCATTAACATAGTATCATTAACATAGTATCATTATCTATTTTAATGTATTGAAATAATTTGTTACACTCATGATTATCATTAACATAGTATCATTAACATAGTATCATTATCTATTTTAATGTATTGAAATAATTTGTTACACTCATGATTATCATTAACATAGTATCATTAACATAGTATCATTATCTATTTTAATGTATTGAAATAATTTGTTACACTCATGATTATCATTAACATAGTATCATTAACATAGTATCATTATCTATTTTAATGTATTGAAATAATTTGTTACACTCATGATTATCATTAACATAGTATCATTAACATAGTATCATTATCTATTTTAATGTATTGAAATAATTTGTTACTCATGATCATCATTAACATAGTATCATTAGCTATTTTAATGTATTGAAATAATTTGTTACACTCATGATTATCATTAACATAGTATCATTAACATAGTATCATTATCTATTTTAATGTATTGAAATAATTTGTTACTCATGATCATCATTAACATAGTATCATTATCTATTTTAATGTATTGAAATAATTTGTTACACTCATGATTATCATTAACATAGTATCATTAACATAGTATCATTATCTATTTTAATGTATTGAAATAATTTGTTACTCATGATCATCATTAACATAGTATCATTATCTATTTTAATGTATTGAAATAATTTGTTACACTCATGATCATCATTAACATAGTATCATTATCTATTTTAATGTATTGAAATAATTTGTTACACTCAATCATCATTAACATAGTATCATTAACATAGTATCATTATCTATTTTAATGTATTGAAATAATTTGTTACACTCATGATCATCATTAACATAGTATCATTATCTATTTTAATGTATTGAAATAATTTGTTACACTCATGATTATCATTAACATAGTATCATTAACATAGTATCATTATCTATTTTAATGTATTGAAATAATTTGTTACTCATGATCATCATTAACATAGTATCATTATCTATTTTAATGTATTGAAATAATTTGTTACACTCATGATTATCATTAACATAGTATCATTAACATAGTATCATTATCTATTTTAATGTATTGAAATAATTTGTTACACTCATGATCATCATTAACATAGTATCATTAACATAGTATCATTATCTATTTTAATGTATTGAAATAATTTGTTACACTCATGATCATCATTAACATAGTATCATTAACATAGTATCATTATCTATTTTAATGTATTGAAATAATTTGTTACACTCATGATCATCATTAACATAGTATCATTAACATAGTATCATTATCTATTTTAATGTATTGAAATAATTTGTTACACTCATGATCATCATTAACATAGTATCATTAACATAGTATCATTATCTATTTTAATGTATTGAAATAATTTGTTACACTCATGATCATCATTAACATAGTATCATTAACATAGTATCATTATCTATTTTAATGTATTGAAATAATTTGTTACACTCATGATTATCATTAACATAGTATCATTATCTATTTTAATGTATTGAAATAATTTGTTACTCATGATCATCATTAACATAGTATCATTATCTATTTTAATGTATTGAAATAATTTGTTACACTCATGATTATCATTAACATAGTATCATTAACATAGTATCATTATCTATTTTAATGTATTGAAATAATTTGTTACTCATGATCATCATTAACATAGTATCATTATCTATTTTAATGTATTGAAATAATTTGTTACACTCATGATTATCATTAACATAGTATCATTAACATAGTATCATTATCTATTTTAATGTATTGAAATAATTTGTTACACTCATGATCATCATTAACATAGTATCATTAACATAGTATCATTATCTATTTTAATGTATTGAAATAATTTGTTACACTCATGATCATCATTAACATAGTATCATTATCTATTTTAATGTATTGAAATAATTTGTTACACTCATGATCATCATTAACATAGTATCATTAACATAGTATCATTATCTATTTTAATGTATTGAAATAATTTGTTACACTCATGATCATCATTAACATAGTATCATTATCTATTTTAATGTATTGAAATAATTTGTTACACTCATGATCATCATTAACATAGTATCATTATCTATTTTAATGTATTGAAATAATTTGTTACACTCATGATTATCATTAACATAGTATCATTAACATAGTATCATTATCTATTTTAATGTATTGAAATAATTTGTTACACTCAATCATCATTAACATGGTATCATTATCTATTTTAATGTATTGAAATAATTTGTTACACTCATGATCATCATTAACATAGTATCATTATCTATTTTAATGTATTGAAATAATTTGTTACACTCATGATCATCATTAACATAGTATCATTAACATAGTATCATTATCTATTTTAATGTATTGAAATAATTTGTTACACTCATGATCATCATTAACATAGTATCATTAACATAGTATCATTATCTATTTTAATGTATTGAAATAATTTGTTACACTCAATCATCATTAACATAGTATCATTAACATAGTATCATTATCTATTTTAATGTATTGAAATAATTTGTTACACTCATGATCATCATTAACATAGTATCATTATCTATTTTAATGTATTGAAATAATTTGTTACACTCATGATTATCATTAACATAGTATCATTAACATAGTATCATTATCTATTTTAATGTATTGAAATAATTTGTTACTCATGATCATCATTAACATAGTATCATTATCTATTTTAATGTATTGAAATAATTTGTTACACTCATGATTATCATTAACATAGTATCATTATCTATTTTAATGTATTGAAATAATTTGTTACTCATGATCATCATTAACATAGTATCATTATCTATTTTAATGTATTGAAATAATTTGTTACACTCATGATTATCATTAACATAGTATCATTAACATAGTATCATTATCTATTTTAATGTATTGAAATAATTTGTTACTCATGATCATCATTAACATAGTATCATTATCTATTTTAATGTATTGAAATAATTTGTTACACTCATGATTATCATTAACATAGTATCATTAACATAGTATCATTATCTATTTTAATGTATTGAAATAATTTGTTACACTCATGATCATCATTAACATAGTATCATTAACATAGTATCATTATCTATTTTAATGTATTGAAATAATTTGTTACACTCATGATCATCATTAACATAGTATCATTATCTATTTTAATGTATTGAAATAATTTGTTACACTCATGATCATCATTAACATAGTATCATTAACATAGTATCATTATCTATTTTAATGTATTGAAATAATTTGTTACACTCATGATCATCATTAACATAGTATCATTATCTATTTTAATGTATTGAAATAATTTGTTACACTCATGATCATCATTAACATAGTATCATTATCTATTTTAATGTATTGAAATAATTTGTTACACTCATGATTATCATTAACATAGTATCATTAACATAGTATCATTATCTATTTTAATGTATTGAAATAATTTGTTACACTCAATCATCATTAACATGGTATCATTATCTATTTTAATGTATTGAAATAATTTGTTACACTCATGATCATCATTAACATAGTATCATTATCTATTTTAATGTATTGAAATAATTTGTTACACTCATGATCATCATTAACATAGTATCATTATCTATTTTAATGTATTGAAATAATTTGTTACACTCATGATCATCATTAACATAGTATCATTAACATAGTATCATTATCTATTTTAATGTATTGAAATAATTTGTTACACTCATGATCATCATTAACATAGTATCATTAACATAGTATCATTATCTATTTTAATGTATTGAAATAATTTGTTACACTCATGATCATCATTAACATAGTATCATTATCTATTTTAATGTATTGAAATAATTTGTTACACTCATGATCATCATTAACATAGTATCATTATCTATTTTAATGTATTGAAATAATTTGTTACACTCATGATTATCATTAACATAGTATCATTAACATAGTATCATTATCTATTTTAATGTATTGAAATAATTTGTTACACTCAATCATCATTAACATGGTATCATTATCTATTTTAATGTATTGAAATAATTTGTTACACTCATGATCATCATTAACATAGTATCATTATCTATTTTAATGTATTGAAATAATTTGTTACACTCAATCATCATTAACATAGTATCATTAACATAGTATCATTATCTATTTTAATGTATTGAAATAATTTGTTACACTCATGATTATCATTAACATAGTATCATTAACATAGTATCATTATCTATTTTAATGTATTGAAATAATTTGTTACTCATGATCATCATTAACATAGTATCATTATCTATTTTAATGTATTGAAATAATTTGTTACACTCATGATTATCATTAACATAGTATCATTAACATAGTATCATTATCTATTTTAATGTATTGAAATAATTTGTTACACTCATGATTATCATTAACATAGTATCATTAACATAGTATCATTATCTATTTTAATGTATTGAAATAATTTGTTACACTCATGATCATCATTAACATAGTATCATTATCTATTTTAATGTATTGAAATAATTTGTTACACTCAATCATCATTAACATAGTATCATTAACATAGTATCATTATCTATTTTAATGTATTGAAATAATTTGTTACACTCAATCATCATTAACATAGTATCATTAACATAGTATCATTATCTATTTTAATGTATTGAAATAATTTGTTACACTCAATCATCATTAACATAGTATCATTAACATAGTATCATTATCTATTTTAATGTATTGAAATAATTTGTTACACTCAATCATCATTAACATAGTATCATTAACATAGTATCATTATCTATTTTAATGTATTGAAATAATTTGTTACACTCATGATCATCATTAACATAGTGAAAGTATTACTTAATTGAAACAATAAGTAGAAATAAAAATTGCATATTGGATGACTACAACAGTTTTTGGTTTGGTCATCAAATGCTATTCAGAAAATTTTGTTTCAATTAACTTGGTTTATAAACATGCCGAATCAATGCCTTTTGTAAAGAATTCATTGTATACAATTAGTTGAACACAATATGCTATTTTATCCATTTTGTAAGAGTCAGAAATTAGAGTTCCCCACTACTGCTTGCTGCTTAAGAAACTTTTGTCTTCAATACAAGATCACGATGAGAGGACACAATAGATCTATCCAGACACAGATCTAAAGTTTTATGCGATTGATGTCAAAAATATGATAGTATATAGGAGTGTATCAATTCAGATTTTTTTTTAAATATTTACACAAAAGATATGCATCATCATATTCAGTTTAACGTTCGTTTTACATGCTGGCATGTGTTGGACGTCTTTAAGAAATTGACTTCCAAACTAACCTATCTCTGGCCAGGTCCTTATTTATTCCTCTTTCTCTCAAGTCCATTCTTATCACTTCCTATGTTTTCCTTGATCTTCTCCTGTGAACTGAATCTGTTATCTTGACTGTTCTACATCTACTAATCTATGCAAATAAGCTAAATATTACGGTTACATCACAGAACACTGTTCGTGTTAGATCACCAAAGTTAATCAATGTCGAGCCATGTTAATACTTAGATGGGTGAACATTTGGAAATACTAGGTAAGTAAGTCTGGAAGTGGTTGGAAAGTTACTTTCTCTAATATCCTTGGGAAAGGTATGAATCCATCTCACTCCTCCTCCTCCTCCTCCCCGTCTCTAGCTATGGGTGAAATAATAGGGTAGACTAAACTCTAAAGCCTTAGTGGAGCAACTTGTCTAGAAGGAAATCTCCTAAATAACATCAGTCCTTCTCGCTTACATCAGCATGGCTTATGGTTGTTTTTGATATCTCCCTGCCACTGTATGCAAACAATGCCAGATCCGTAGTGTGGTTTGGGATTATGCAATCCTCGTTTCACTATAAACTTTTCATTGTACACCATTTCAGAAGGTATCCACTATCTAGCTTGGTTTTTTTTTTAACCTATATTTGGTGGAAGCCATGAGATTCGGTGAGTCAGTCCCAAGTGTTAGACAGAAGTCATCCAAAACAAATTATAATTTGTGTGTGTGTGTGTGTAGGGGGGGGGGGGGGGGGTACTGTGTGTACCATATGTCAGAAGTGTTTCATTTTCTCTGAGCAAAAAAATGAAATGATAAAATGCGTTACGGGTTCATATAGTTGGTGCGAGACATTTATGATGCAGTGTTATATTCCCTTTGTTGCATAATTAATAAAAAATAAATCAAACTTTAAGGGTTCAGAGAGTGACCAGTGGATTTTGTTATGGTTCGGATTCTTTTAAAAAATGTTAACTACTACTAATGTAAACAAAAGAAACATTAATTTAATACAATATGAATATTAAAAAAGAAAAAAATTATGTTTTACATTGGAGCACCCTAAAAATGCACATCTACAAAATTGTGGGTGGGTGTTCAAATAACCATATTTCATTTTTACCTAAAACAGATTCACAAGAATTTGTGCAAGAAGTTCCTCTACCAGAATAGGAAAACCAGACTATTTTAAATCAGACATTAACTCAGTTTAGCTATTGACAAAGGCTGCAGTGTTGACCTAGTATGGGCAACCACACCTTAAAAAAAAAATGGCTGAAAGTCAAATTTTGCCACAACTGTGGAGAGAGAGAGAGAGAGAGATATATATATATATAGAGAGAGATATATATATATATAGAGAGAGATATATATATATATAGAGAGATATATATATATATATAGAGAGAGATATATATATATATAGAGAGATATATATATATATATAGAGAGATATATATATATAGAGAGAGAGAGAGAGAGAGATATAGAGATAGAGAGATAGAGAGAGAGAGAGAGATATATATATATATATATATAGAGAGAGAGAGAGATATAGAGAGAGAGATATAGAGAGATATAGAGAGAGAGATATAGAGAGATATATATATATAGAGAGAGAGATAGAGATATAGAGATATATATATATATAGAGAGAGAGAGACAGATAGAGACAGACAGACAGACAGAACATTTGTATATGGCATGTTAGCTTTATAATATACTAGCAGGGGTACCCGGCGTTGCCCGGGCTCTCCCCCACCCTCTTTTCCCCTCCCTCTCTGCAAGCAATAACAATCTCTCTCATCCCCGGTGGACCCCTCCTCCGTTGCCCGGGGCAGTCGCCCTCTCATCCCCCCTCACCCCATGCGCGAGATTGAATGAGGAACCCTGTGTGTTTGCACCCACACCATAACACCATGTTACATTTTTTTTTTTTATTCTTATTTTTTACATTTTATAATATTCACTTTGGGTGGGATTACTCAATAATGCACTCAGCATTGATTGGATGAGAGGGGTGTAAATAAAGTAACATTAATTGAAATAAATATTGGTAAATTTATAGTCTTTAACCTCGTCGCGGTACGTTTCCCAGAGAATCAATGAAAATCATGGTGTACTCTTGCTGCAAGCCATAAACATTAACATTTCTATTCTCATTTGTTTTTTTTGTTTTTTTTTATTTCTCCAATTTTCAAGTTACAAATAAAATAAATTAAAATATTGTATTTCCCTTTTATGGATGTCAAGCGCGAATGCAGAACCTTACGATAACATTGTAACCCCCCCCCCCCCCCCCCCCCGCTTTGATCAAATTGAAATCTACTTACCCGATTATTCAGGATAATATAGTTTCAGAATATGTAGGGAAGGAATTTCTGAACAAACAGACAGGAAGTACAACTTTATACATAAATCATTCATTCAGTGCTTAGACATGTAGCACTGTAACATTAATACTTGTCTCTGTATTTTAATTGTAAGCAGGTCACAAAGTTGAAAACGTTCAATGTTCTATTCTGTGTTGATAAACAAATAAGAATAAATATTCTTAAGATGTGTCCATTCAATCTGCATGTTCAGTGATTAAAATGCTATTTCAAACTCAAGCATGACAGACCGACAGAGTCTATTATAGAAATGTATGGACGTACGGTTATTTCATACTAAAAACAATACCTACTGGAAATGATTCATTGTATACTGCCAGTCGAACACAAGTCACTATTTTACCTATGGTGGAGGAGGGGGTCGTATTAGCACATAATTAAACAGAGTAGATCTGATTTAATTTGAACTTGACATAGAAAATCCCATAGCCTGAAAGAGTATCCATTCGACCATTCCTACATGTTCAAAATAAGAATTAAACAAAAACTTGTAGCATATATACAAATACAGAGAATGACAAATAGTTATTTGATTGCACCACTCCCCTCAACGAAAAAATATGGCACAAGTAGTTTGAGGGGAGGAAGGCAGAAATAGTAATCACGAATCAATCGTGATCTTCCTCCCCTTTGGGAAAATGGAGGAGTATTGATTTACTCCTCTCCAGGAGTTAGGCACAAGGCCAGGTTTTATCTTACTCCCACAAGTAAGATGTGACCCAAGGTCGGGTCGGGAAAGTGGGGTTTAAAAATTGCCTGGGCAGCCCCGTCGGCATTCCCGGTAGGGGCGCATCAGGCAGTAAGCAATAAACTTACTCCTCCTCAAAGAGGGGAGGCAAAGCCTGGGAGGGTGCACCTCCTAGAACTGCACAGGACAAACCCATGGACCGGTGTAAATCAAGCCCCGAAGGCCAAGACAATATCAGTCTATGGGGTGCAGTATCCATCGGAACAGATACTACACTTTGATCTTAGCCAAAAGGCCAAGAACACTTGAGTCAAAGATAATGTAAATTATGAAAATTTTATGAATAAGGAAAATGTCTTTGATGATGGAGAAGGAAGACGGAGTATGTGGGGAGATGGAAGAGGAAGTCAATGAGGGAGGATTGGGCAGGGTGGGGCTGGGTTGGGGTAGGTGAGTTGAAATGTACAATGAAAAAGTTAATAAAAATATGCCTGACTTAGAAAGACAGAAAAATTAATTATGAATGAAAGTTTTGAGTATAAGATTTAATGTGAAGAGGAAGGGTGCTATGACCATACATCCAAAAAGTCCAAAAGAAAAATGCAGTCTAATAATAATAATAAATGTAAAGTGAGGTTCCTATGTGTAGATTAGCAGGAATCATATTGACTGATTACGCCCACGGGTAATGAAAGAGACCGTAAAAATCAGCAACAGCGCTAATTTCATCCATCAAACTATTTCATACACAGATAAAATGGAAATATATAATGTAAATTGTTATTAGAATTCAATGTCTATAGAACCAGTAAATCACATGGGTGAAATCAAATAATTCCTTACGAAAAACATGGCACATATGAAAATAGATAAGAGAGTTGAGTAGAAAAGTGGAAAACATTGAATAGAAAAGTCTGATAATGAATTTCTATTCGACAGCTTAAATTCTTTTAAATTCCTTTAAAATTTTGAAGGGTAACAAAGTAAATTTTTTTTCACCTATTAACAAAAGATCAAAATGGCTGACTCGTTTACAAAGAAACCCAAATGCATCCTGATTTAATTAATTTTGTAATTAAATTTTTTTTTTAAATAAGATTTTTAAAATTTGTTGTATTTTATGCTATTGCATTTTTGATTTCAATAAAATATTCAATTAATAGTAAATAAAAATGAATAATTCAATGTGTAATTTTCACACAAGAAACAGACACAGATACTCGGTCAAAATTTTATTAATATAGAAATAATCAGAAAGAAAGGTCAACATTTTATAAAATTATATATCAACAAAATATGAAAACAATGAATCTGAGAGACAATAATTTTGATAATCTTTGCAAATATAATGTTCATTTTTGTTACGTGGACATGTGTTTGTTTTTATTTAATCACAGAATATAAGTAAAATACTTTGACAAAATAATTATGCGCACCTCCAGCTATGGCTGCTAGGCCTGTTATAGGTATCATCTTATGCTAAGCATAAAGAAATATAAAATTTATGAGATCTTGATGTTTACGAGTGTGTAAAGAACACACACCCAAATGATTACTGGAAATGTGAGCATTCAAACAAAAAAAAAAAAACCATTAAGATGCGTCCATTTGCACAATTAGCAAAGAAAACGCTGATTCTAGAGATGTGTGGACGCACCTAAAAGTGCTAGTTCAAACAAAAGTGACAAATTAACGGACAGACTAACAGACAGACAGAGAGAGAGAGAGAGAGAGAGAGAGAGAGATGCAAGAGAGAGAGAGATGCGAGAACGCATTAAAAAAATAGATAATTAAGGCCCGTCTTGTTGCAGATGAAGATTCTATCTTTTTGAAAAGCAGATGCGCCAAGATGCAGCCGTAAAGTTATACAATTTGCAATGTGGACTGCATCAGTTATGCAAGTTGGCAAACTCTCTAATTCTTTTTCGTCTCCACTTTTTTTTGCAAGATGATATTCTGAACGGGAAGAATTTTTCCGTAAGCTGCTTTCTATTGCATACTGAAAAATGCAAAGGAGTTAAGAGATGCATCTCAGTCACGGGAAGAACAACAAGAAGACTCAGGTAGAAACTGAGCAAAGAGATGTAGTGGGTGTTTATGACTCGCTAGTATTTTGGTAACATGATGTAAATAGGAATTTGATTGATGTTTCTTTTTTTAAGACAATTCGAGAATTTTTACATTCTGTGGAAATTATTTTGGGGAGAAGGATGTAATTACAGGATTGAAAAAGAAATTAAAAGAAAATTACAAATGAGAAACATGTTGCTGTTCAGGATTGAATATTAATTAAACAAAAAATAGAATTGATAAATTGTAAATAAACAGATATGGTACTTAAATTCTATAAGAATAGGATGGCAAAGTATTTCTTTTATATTTGTCATTATATATAACAATAATAAATAGTTTAAATAGACTTACCTTAATACTTTACTGCAGTTTTACGGTAAATCCGATCCTTGAAGTGCATTTCTATTCAACACATTTGTATACATTTTAATGCAAGCTCAAACTAGCCAGAAGAAGATGTACCATGAAACTGCAGTAAAAGTGTTAAGTCCATTTTAAATATGTATTATTGCTATAAAGAAAATCTTTGCATGTGCAATATCAGCTGTCTTGGATCAGATCTTTCTGTCTCTGATTGGTTGATTTTTCATGTTATTGAGATGTGTGGGGCGGAGGGGGGGGATGTAATTTGGTAAGGAAGATCACAGGCTGCCATTAATTAGCGATAATACAAAGTTTTTTTACCAGGCCATGGCAGCTGGCCTAAGGAATTCATGTGGAATGAAAAACAAACGTTTTTGTGTAGCTTACTTGCTATGAGTATATTTTATACTGCTACTAAACTCTAGTCATGTATTGAGTACTATTGAAGTAAATACTAAAACAAAAATATATATACAATATATCTAGTATATAAAGTGACTGTTTCTCAAATCTTTGTGGTTAATAGCTTTCTTCCTACAAGATCAATATTGTATACTGATTCATCAGTTTTTTGTTTGTCTTTAGAACATTAGTCCATGTTCTTAAGAGTAAAAAAATGTAATTCAACTGAATTTCTTTCAAAAAATAATTTATCTGCTTCAGAAGATTTTTAAAATAGATGCATTTTACAATAATGACCTAAATGTCAGAAGATCTGTGGCATTCTTTTTACTTTCGTTACTCCAAAAGAGAGGGGGAGAGGGGAGTCGACTTCATGTATTGAATTAATAAAATCACCATACCGTACTTGCTCCGTGAGTCAATCGCTTAGTGTGCCATTCAAAGAGTCTGAGTTCGAACCTCAACCTCATTATTTTTGTTCTTATTTTGTCCCCAAATGAATTTACACATTTTCAATTTACCATATTAAGAAGATTATTTAGTTTTACTTGCTTATTTTTTTCCGTAATTTGCGTAATTTACGAAAATTAGGATCCTCAGCGAGACTGAATAGACCTACAATAACATCTTACAACAGAAGCATTCGCGGACAAACATAAAATGTATTTTTAAAGTTACATGGACAAAAGCAATCCACGCAAGAAAAAAGAACAAAGCAAAAAAGATTGAAAGTGATTATTAAAGAAATGCAACGTCATTCTTGTACATGTTTTTGTTTTTTTTTAAATAGCAGCATTTCTCTCCTGATTTTCATAATTTCATATTTGGTTGAAGAAGGCGACAGGGTTGGCAAAAATTTCCAATCCCATAATGGAAAAAGAAAAATACCTATATATTTAACAATTTTATGTATACCATACTTCTTTAAAAAAAAAAAAAAACATCTAATCAAACCGAAGGGATTTAAAATAGTGAGTTGCAGCAAGTAATCGACTTGTTTTAGTTATTTATTGTGTAGCGTAATTGCATAAATATATTTTCATAACATCATATATATATATATATATATATATATATATAATGTTATGAAAATATATTTATATATATATATATATATATATAATGTTATGAAAATATATTTATATATATATATATATATATATATATATATATATAATGTTATGAAAATATATTTATATATATATATATATATATATATAATGTTATGAAAATATATTTATATATATATATATATATATATATATATAATGTTATGAAAATATATTTATATATATATATATAATGTTATGAAAATATATTTATATATATATATATATATATAATGTTATGAAAATATATTTATATATATATATATATATATATAATGTTATGAAAATATATTTATATATATATATATAATGTTATGAAAATATATTTATATATATATATATATATATATATATAATGTTATGAAAATATATTTATATATATATATATATATAATGTTATGAAAATATATTTATATATATATATATATATAATGTTATGAAAATATATTTATATATATATATATATATAATGTTATGAAAATATATTTATATATATATATATATATAATGTTATGAAAATATATTTATATATATATATATATATAATGTTATGAAAATATATTTATATATATATATATATATATATATATATATATATATATATAAAAACTCAATGTCTGTAATGTTTGTGTTTCCTAGAGAAAGAAAGGTTAGAGAATCTACATAAAATCTAAAAGTGTATTCTTATGTAAAAATTACTGGGGAAGACAATGGAAGAGTTCCTGAATCTCTAAATGCACACCTAAGGCCTATGAGTGTATAACCTCCTTAAAATTTCAAATATATCCTATTTTTATTAAATTTAAATCATATGTATGAAATTTTACTGGGGAAGACAATGGAAGAGTTCCTGAATCTCTAAATGCACACCTAAGGCCTATGAGGGTATAATCCCCTTAAAATTTCAAATATATCCTACTTTTATTAAATTTAAATCATATGTATGAAATTTTACTGGGGAAGACAATGGAAGTGGTCTTGAATCTCTACGTGTCCACACCTCAAAGTGACCCTTAAAACTTCAAATACGTATATCTGATTTTAATGAAATTTAAACCACATGTATAAGACACTAATTCAAAAGGTTTTCGGACATTTCAGCTTTTTCCGACTATATTAGGGGGTGAAACGAGAAGAGGGGGAGGGGCAGTAAAAACAAAGAAAGTAATATGGTGTTATGAGCAGAGTGAAAAAGCACATAATAGTGATCCTTATTCAATCCCGAACAATGCCAGGTCGTCCTGCTAGTATATGTATAAATAAAACATTTATATAGTATTTGCACATATGTAGCCAAAAAAATGTTTGGCTAAAGCAAAATTTATACTACATGAATGTGTCATCATCTGGTTTTGGTATTTAAAGTTGCTGCGAATGTCGCAGACTCCGGGGTGGGAAAAACCAGGCAACATCTCACACTTACTCTTGATGCGCTCTGATCCAGAGTTGTGTGCGTGTTTAAAAATTTGCAAATCATATAAAATGTGTATTAACTCTCGACTCATCTTAGTATATTATTTGATGTCTGTAGAATAGACAATAGTGAGTTTGGTTGTTTTCCAGTATGTCAAACTTCTTTCTTTTTTTTTGTATTTAATATCGAGACAATACCTATTCACTGTAGACATTCTGAACTAAACACATTCGAAGTTGACAAAGCATAATTTATTTTATTTATTTATTTTTATTTATTTTTTTTTTATTTATTTTTTTTTTTAAATGGATATTCTGATATGCTTCCATTCCACCCGCTCATTCAGCGGTGAAAATGCTATTTCAAAATTGAGCACCAGAAACCAATTGACAGAAAAACAGACATTTTTATCGAGATGCTTGAGTATATCTAAAATAAGATGCGTTAATTGAATTTGCTTGATGAGCAATGAAAATGCTTTTTCAAACTGAAGTGTGTAGAAAGCTTCCCAAAGATGTGAGGACGTACCTAAAAGAAATGCAGGTCATATGAAATCGCTATCAAATTAGAGTTCCCTCACTGTATTATTTGATATCTGGAAAATGGACAAAGACTGACTTTAGCTTGGTCTCTGTGTAAACCTGCATTTGTGTGCATTTACTGCACATGTTGTGATCGTCCACTTGTTGTCTTCGTCCAATTAAATGCCAGACTGACACTGGCTAGCGTAAACCACGTGGTCTCTGCCGCTGCTTTAGGAAAAGGATTTTCCTTAGATACAAAATCCCAATAAGTTTAAAACAAGTAACAATGTTTTATTTTGAGAGGTTAGAATGATACTTTTTTTTCTACCAAACAGCAAAATTGCAATCAAAATTCTGAGCCCGATCAAATCAAAAGAAAAGTTCAACCAAACAGTCCTTCAGCATAGGGCCCAGAGGCCCATCTGTCTCTCAGATCAAGCAGAGACCAACTGACCCCCTCCGCCTGCTCTACTGGAATCTACATAGATGCTGGTGTCATTTAGAGCAGACCATACAACCTCTGAAAAGGTTAGGCTGTTTTATCACCAGACATAAAAACTTACTGACCAGGGGCTCTCATATCTAGAGCAGATATTAATTTTCTAGGACTTCAAGCATGAAACCCTGTTTAAAGATGCAATAACTTTTCCAAGTGGAGAAATCAAATTCTGGGTGGTCAAATCCTGAGACAGACATATTTCCCCATCACCATCTGTATGCATTGCAACCATGCACCCCAGCAAACATTCAGCACTGCACATGTTTACATCTATTTTACAACTTATCAACCTTTCTTTTTGGTTATTTAATACTGAAACAATACCTGTTGGAAAGGTTTCATTGTAACCATTGTAAAAATACTGGGAGAGAACATTCTAGAGTAAACATGTTGAAAGTGGATAAAACATCAAAGCACAAGAACGATAGCATCTCGAAAGTTTGAATAACATCGAGATCTGAACATTATCTTTTTTGATCATCACGTTTAACGGAAGCTTTAATTCATCTAATCTTGTTTGCGTTTCATTATCTAAGAATTGGTGCGGAAAGAATAAAAGAGATGATTAGGATCAAAGCAGAAATTCAGATAGAATAGCGTTTGGGGTGTCTACAAAAGCTTTTAGAGGTGTGTGTGTGTGTGTGTGTGTGTGTGTGTGTGTGTGTGTGTGTGTGTGTGTGTGTGTGTGTGTGTGTGTGTGTGTGTGTGTGCGCGCGCTAAGATGATAGAGTGAGAGACTAGATTTGTTAGTGTTTATTCTATGATGCATGGAATCACTCTTTGAGAATCGTCTAAAAGACATTATGCTCATTGGTATTTAAATATTTAAGAATATTTTTGTTGGCTTTAACTTTTTCAATGCTATGATGAGCAGAGAATAAGAATCGGTAACTGACAGTTTTTTTTTTGTTTTTTTTTTTTAACTTGTGCTCATCTTTTCTGTCCACCCCTAGAATCAGGGCTGTGGAATCTGAGCGAATTCATTGCTTTAGGAGTAAGTTAGTGGTTGGGTTTTATGACATGTCAACCGTCATTGGGGCATTGTATGTGGAAACCATGTTTTGTAAATGATTGGTTTGTAAGCATATAATATTTTGTCTGTAAATGTAAAAGTTTTTATTTAACCTATAAATCGGGGTACTGATAGGTATTACCACTCTGGGTCAGAATGGACCTGGAAGTAATGTAAATTAAGGGGGTAACTCCACACTCTCCAAAGCTCCCAAATCGAGGCTTCATCATTGGATGCAGTTTTGATTTAGGAGTAGGAGTCCAGAAAAATTTGTCTGACTAAAAAAAAAAATTCCATCTATGAAAAATGCCCAAAACAAAAAAATATATGAAAATGTTAATCATTAGTAAGAAGTGGTCATTACCTTTTTTCAAAAAGACGATAGCCACTTCTTAATAAGCATACACCAAAATACCAGTCTGCCCCCTTTTTTGTACGTTCCTTGTTACAGATGATTCTTTCATTTTTTATATCTTTCTGCCCTCCCCTCAGTGAGTCTCGATTTGCCATGTTGTATTTGAATTTTAGACAAAAGTTATACACAATGTCAGTTGACAGTGGAAATCCAGCTCCCTAAAAAGGAGTACTCTGATCTAACTGCAAACATAGCCTGGTCAGTCCCGTTAGCATTCTCACAAGGATAAACAATACCCCTTCCCTCTGAATGGAGAAAACGAAAGGCAATAAACCTGTAGACACCTACAAAAAGGAGGAGATAATAGCTGTGAGAATAGCCTCCAGAGACAGAACATATACTACACTTTGATCCACAGTGATTTCTACTTATTTTTTTTAGTATGTTTACATCTTGTCTTGTGATTTTTGTTTAATGGCACATCAACCCTAGAAGTTATTTTGTGTCATACAATGTATTTATAAAATAGTCATATGATAAGTTCTTAGTATGTGCGTAATATTCCCGTTTTAGGTTGATATTGTATAAAAAAAAATGTTCCCACTTAATTGCATCTTTATTTTACTCTATAGGAGTTGGTTTAACTTTTTAAAGTAATCCATTATTTTTGAACAGCATGTAAAGGTTTGGTACATAATAGTATTTCTTACAGGTATTCCAATATATTCCTACAGTTGATTAGAATATGCCTGACTGATCAAGTAACTGCAGGAGGTACACCGAGGTGCAATTTTCCCTTTGAATAAGTACATGCATGTTAGATGCATATACCCAATTCTAACTCTGCTCAATACTACGTCTGGTCTTTGGTCAGGTAGTGGTTCCACGTTTTCTACTTTAATTGTCGTTGTTTGGGAACATAACCAATATTGTTCACCATTTTCTTTTAAGGTATTTTGTGATCTTTGTGATAAGTATATAGATGTTTAAGAGTCCCTATTTACTTGCCTCCCCACGAGGGTAAAGTTAGACACAAAGTTGGTTTTTAATGTAAAAAGAATCCAGCTCCCCAAAAATGTGTACTCTAGATTGGAACAAAATTTTAATTACCCCAGTCTAGAAGAATTTCTTCTACACTGACCGAGGACAGAAAACATGAAGTGTAGTATCAGAACAGATACTACTACACTTAAAAAAAGGCTGTTATTGTCATTTTAGTTGTTTCTTTTCCTAGTGTGTCAATTGTTTCATTTTCCCTAATGCCTGCGTGGCTAGGAAGCATAATGGTTAGACACCTTGGCTTAGGATATGGATATGGACTACGGTAGATAATTATATTAATTTTCGTCCGGGTGTGTTAGTTGCATCATAGATTCTTAGGAACTTTCAATTACCTTTTACAAATTGGCTACAACCTGATGCTAACGGTGCTTTTCACCAATTAACTATTTCACTGCTGACATTCAAAATCCTTATCACGTGATCTTGCTTGACCAATCAGAGCGTTGGATATATTTCAGCCACCATTTTGATTATATGACAAACACAGGTTTATTTCATTTGTTGTAATTTTTTTTTTTACACAAGTAAAATGTCTCAAAGTCAAAATCAGTTTCTGGTTTATTTTACTTGGCAATTACAGCAAATAAAACATTGTAATATAAACTCGTACGGTCAGGTTTATGTTATGTGTCATTGTGCCAAAAAAATAAATAAATAAATAAAATAGCAACGTGTGCACATAATCATATTTATAAGTAGATTAACCTACCCGACAGTGCCAAGTAGTGTATTTACATGCAATTTGTTTTGCTTTTCTTTTTAACTATTTTTTGTTCCAATCAAAGAGAAATAACTCTGTATGGAAGAATACAGAGTTGTGTTCCGTTTTTTAAGATGGCAGCCATTTGAAAATAATTACGATCCGGCCAAAGTATTTTCTGAAAGGCATTACATCGAATTCCATTATAGTTTTGACAACCTGCTGCAACAATCCGCAAGAAAACTAATGAACCAGAATCAAATGTTCATTTTGTAGGAAGGGCTTCCCATCTATGGAACACGTTACCACAGAACTGATTCCTTGCAAACTACAACATAGTTGCCTTCAAATCCAATGCTAACAAATATGTGTCATAAACCATAAGTAATCAAACTTAGTTCATTCCATTAATAATTTTCAATCCTCATAATATTCTTCATCATTCAACTGACAATCCTTTCATCTCATTAATCTTCATCTTCAAGTGAGAACTCGTTAGTACAAAAAAAAAAAAAACGATAAAACCATCGATAACAACAATCACAAGAAACTGGCTGGCTGTACATTATATATTAGATGAAGCATTTACTATAGGTATTGCATTTCAGCATTAAATAACTTAAAATGGTTGATATGCTGTAAAAGAAGCAAACCCAACATTAAACAAGAAAACCTTTATAAATCATCACAATTATGATAATATGACTAGATGGACTAGGGGCAGCCCATAAAAACAATGTTGCTAAATTCTTGACCACCAAAATAATTCATGCTTCAGAATTTTTTTAGATAAGGATTGATAATTTGTCTTATATGTGAATATAATAACCAAGACGAGAATAGAAGTCTGAATAATCCAAATAATTCTCCACTCTATAATAAAGACCAATGTGTATTTATTTGTATATAAATCTGTCCAATCACACAAAACTTAAAAAGTAAAAAAGTGCCTTTCTCTAACCTTCAGACAAAACCATTTCAAGTGGGGAAGGGAAGTGAAAGAGCAAATAGCAAAGCAGTTAGCCCTCGCCACCTGAAATGAGTTCTGAAAGAAATCCCCCACTCTAAATAACCCAGTCGACAGTAGATGTTTTTCTTTTCGTTAGGTAATCAAAAATAATTAATTTTTCATAGATGAATTAAATTATTGACATAATTCTGATTTTACATGAATATTGGTGCGAACATTGGCAAAGCATAATTTATTTTTAGTCATTTTATTTATGGAGGGTATACGCTAGTACAAAATAATCTATATCTATGTGGATCCTTTTTCTGGCTATAATTATCGAAAGAAAGTAAATGAATCAATGCCCCCCCCCCACCCCTTCGACGATGACATTAAAAATCATTTCGAAATTTGCTTTTCTCATTTATAATGCATTAAACAGACATTTAGAAGAAAGGTTGTATTTAAAGCAATACTATGGAGTCCGAGCAAATTCATTAATTTGGGAGTCTGCGCCAAACCTTTTAACATTTTAGGAATCAGAATAGAGTGTTTGGACAGTAGACATCACATCTCCGTTTTTATCATGTCTCACCTTTTTCTTTTTGACTCAATTCTTTACATTTTGTACAAGCACAAACAAACATTGAATTGAGAGCCTTGTATAATATAGCCATCCTCTTTAAAATAAGAACGATAGAAATAATATAAGACATAGCGGCCCATTTGGCATAGTGGTTAACAACCGGTACTTATGTCACTTTGCTAAACACTCAGCATTATATGGTGAGGCTCAAGGGTAAGTGGAGTAATCCTGGCAAAGGAGTGGTGCCCTCCCCTACATCTCTGTGTAGCAGCTAATGAAAAGGGAGCCTTCGGGTTGCCCTTGGCTATGGTCGACCATTTTACTCCTTTTTTTATTGAGGATTTCTTAGACCCGATTCAGACCTTCATGCATTTCATCTAATAACTCCATGACCCTAATTTTAAGACAATCATATTAATGTGCAATGTTTATATCTGCGATGTGCAATGTGTTGACAGCAGATCTTACAACCATATTACTGCAAATAGAGTTAATTTATTTTACATTGATCCATGCATCTGTATGAGAGGCCCATATCCTAATATTTATGGAGTAAAATCCTTTCATTGGATCTTCGAATTATTTGTTTACGAGGTGTTGTTTTTTTTTTGTTTTGTCAAATAAGCAAGATATCAATGTTGTCTTTGTAATTTCAACCTACAGATGCATCCGTGCATCTCTGAGCGGCCCACGTCAGTCAATCAAGTTTGTTACACTTAAGTTTCAAATAGGATTTTCACTGCAGATCGATTAGACACATTAAGAATAACCATTCTTGTTTATTTTTCAAACAATCACCTTAATTTTTTATCATTCATTGAACGGCACTGTTCCCTTAATGTATGAAGTGATTTTGAAGATTTTAACATCCACATTAAAAGAAAATTATACAAATTCCAAAGTTAAAATAACTAATATTTGTCAACTTGAAAATTTAACTCATTTAAAACTACAAAATGTGTTCTATTATGTACTTTATGTTTAAAATACGAACACCATGTCATGTGTGCCATATCTAAACATCAAAAATCATGTTAAGCATATTTTATTTAAACTCTATAATCATGCGTGGGTCATATTAAAATTCCATAATCATGTTATGCAAGTTTGATTTAACGTCTGGTATGGTGTCAAAAACAGTGGATTTACAGTTTCTGAAAAGTGTTTTTTATCTTTAGCAAAAAGAAGTGTTCGACAAGATTTAGTGGTCATTTTTACGAGAAACCAGTTTGACTGGTTAAGTTGATCTTGAGCGTTAAATACTGTGAATGAGGTTAGGAACTAATTTTTATCATGATTCAAAAGAAAAAGAATATCTTGACAGCTAAAAAGTCAAATTAAATGAAATTCAATACAAATTTACAAACTGCGTAGATTAAAATATATGTAAATAGTGAGGATATTAAGTGTAAAAGGATATTGTTAATAGAAGTTTTATGATTCACGTTTGGTTTTAGTAATTTTATCTATTCTGCAATGCAAAACAAAAACAGGCGGTCAGTTTTACTATACTATTCTAACTAATAATACTTATTCGTATGAGGTAGGGGTTTAAAGATGATCACCAATATCCCTATAGCATAAATATTAAATTTAAAATATAGAATATTTTGTATTTCATAAAATAGTTTTGACCAAAATATATAACAAAGTTACATTATAAGCTAAAATGATTTAATTAAAAGCAATTTCAACATTTTACCATATATAATTCTCTACTCTATAAGAAATAGCAATGCGTGTATGTATATATATATATATATATATGTGTGTGTGTGTGTGTGTGTGTGTGTGTGTGTGTGTGTGTGTTCTGTCACAAAAGTTAGCAAGTACAAAACTGCTAACGAAAAAGGGACGAGAAGTCAGATACCCTTCACCCTATTTCTATAATACTTTCTTTCCTTTTTTTTTATATCTTCTGAAAAGTAAGCTACATAGAAACGTTTGTTTCATTTGGAGAGGGAGGTAATCAGACAAATTGCTCTACTAAGCTCTCACATATTGAGCACTGTTGAAGTAAATACTGAAAATATATATACATATATGAGTGTACATCCTTTGTCAAAGATTATGCTTCGCCAATATTCACACTAATGTTTATTTTTATTTTTTTAACTTTCCAGTTTGAGACGTTTTCTTTCTTATTTTGTTTTTTTCTTTTCACTTCACCGATTGAGACATTATTTCATATGAATATTAGTGGAAACAGTTTCCGAGATTGCTTTCTCCATAGAGACTTGTGATTTCTGCTGATATACGGTTGAATTCATCACGTCAACACGGACACGCATCTTATTTGAAAAACAACTTGTGAACTAATAATTCTAACCTCTCGTGGTGAGATTTTACTCCCAAAATATTAAGATAGACAATCCACATCAATAAAAATTATGTTACCATTCTCGGATCTGTATGTTTCTCACCTTTATCTGACTATATATTTAAAAAATTTACGAAATTTTATCCACCACAATGCATTTCAGTTTCTTCATAAACAAGTCAGTCATTTTAATATTGTTAATAGTTGAAAAAAATACTAAATTACATCGCAACCCTTCGAATTTGAATAGAAAGTCATTTTAAAATTCTTTGCAAATTCTCACGTATTAAAAAGTTTTGAACATTCATTTACATCCAATAAATTTATAGAGATTAAAAGATTACCTTCACAAAATTAGTTATAGTTATATAGCAATTTGACTCAATAATTTAACGAGACCAAACAATACCATAATAATCTAATTTAGCTATCAAAATTTTTTTTTTAATTTGGTTAAAAAAAAGAAAAAAAGAAAAGGCATTGTTCACATTAAAATAATTTATTTTTTAATAAAAAAAAAATCCCGGACAACGCCAGATAGGTACAGCTAGGCAACGTAAAGTGTATAGTACATGTAACACACCATCGTCTTCATTGGCTTCTATTAATTTTCTGTGTGCTTGTATTGTTTTATATTTATCGTCTGCTACAGATTGCCAGACTTACATATATATCATCAAGACGAACATTCACTTGAAATAGTTAATTAAAAAGTATGTGTACCAATGAATATAATCGATTTAAATAAAGTGGATAAATGGCTAAATTATTTCCTATGAAACGGTAGAAGTTGGAATAGTCTTTCTTTGGAGATTGTACAATTACCTTCATTGTAAACCATGGTGGTATTGTTTTTACTTATATCGAAAATATTTTCACTTTGGTTAAAAAAACAAAATCAAAGAAAATAATCCAAACCAAATATAGTTTAAACCCTATTTTAAGCGATAAAAATGTAACAGTTTACCAAATAAAACAGATGGAACAAAGACAAACTCCCTGAAAAAGGCTCTCCTTTCAGAGTTTTAAACATGCACAACAATATTTACTTGTCCAGTTGGATCTGTGAGCCGTACAGAAATTAACTCTTACTATAGCAAAATATGCTTTGTCCTATCTTTACTATCTATTACTAATGGAGACAAGACCCTCCAGGACTAGACATTTGTCTAATATATATATATATATATATGAGAGATATATAGATAGGGGCCCAAATTTATAGTATATATTATATATTAAATAGTTTTTAACGCCAATACGTAGTTAAAGCAAAATAAATTGTTTCGGACTATTAAAAGAATTTCCAACACAATTGATATCGTTTAACCATGCATTTAATTTATGTTTTATTATCGCTTATGTTTGAATTCAGGTTTTGAAACAGGATATAAATCTATGACATCACGTCAAAGCTATAATTATTGTTACGGTAATGTTTAAAGATCTATTTATAAGAAAATCTAAATAGCTCAGTTCCTAAGACATCAAACTGAAGGTTTCGGTTTCAATTTCCAGTTATGGCATTTGCTTTATTTGTTGGGAATTTATTATTTAGTATTAATGCAATATTTTCCATTTCTAAAAGAAGTTTTCTTTAAAAAGATTGTGACTGACGGACAGATTGACACATAGAAAATAGCGTTTATATTATGAATGAATTTGATATCAGTCTGAAACCGAAACTATACCATTACTTCTATTAATGCTAAATTCGGTGGGGGGGGGGGGGGGTATCTATTTGTCATGATAACCTCTCCCAGGCATTATCTCCTAGAGGGGCAGGGAGTAGTATCTATTCTGTTTTCATAATACCATCCTCCCAGGGATTACTTTCCCCTTGGAAGGAGGTAGTATTATAGAAGCAAAAATATGCAACCTCTGGTCGCCTATTTTTGCTAATATATCTAATAATCCAATGATGGTTCATAGGATTATATATTCAATAACATCGTCTTCTGTAGTGAACCATTCAAATAAATAAAACAGTTTTATTACAGACTCACTAATCATCCTCAAGTGACATTGTGTAGTTAAGTATATAATTACAAATAGCATGTAAGGTTAATTAGTAGACCAAATAATCTTGAAACAATCCTAATCTCACAAAGAAAGAAAAAAAAAAGTACTAAAAGGATATTATGTAAGTTATAGTAGAAAAGGTCATTAGCCTTTTAGTTACCGGAATTTAAAAAGATCAGGTTTATTTTTGTTCTTTGATGTAGAAAAGCTTAAATCCGGTTACAACAAGGCAGGTCTCCTCAATCACCCAACCCCATTGCAATCTCAGGTTTCCTCAATCACCCAACCCCATTGCAATCTCAGGTTTCCTCAATTCCTTCTGTTGTAATTTAAGTTCTAAACATTTCACTCCAATTTATCTGCCAATATTTTCTCGCCATTAAACTTATGAATGTCTGCTAAAAAGAAAATGTAAACAAAAAAGCAGGAAATAAAGGCTGCCTTTCATAATGGATGCTCCGCAGGTAATCCACACAGAAACATTCAAAGAGAATGGGACATCCTTTTTTCTATTTATCTTCCTCCCACAAGGTAAGATGTGACACAAGGTCAGGAAAGTGGGAAAGAACCAGCTCTTGAGAATTTGAGCATTCTGGCTGTTTAAAAATTGCCTGGGCAGCCCCGTCGGCATTCCCCGGTAGAGGTGCCTCAGACAGTAGGCAATAAACTTACTCCTCCCCAAAGAGGGGAGGCAAAGCCTGGGAAGGTGGACCTCCCAGAACTGCACATGACAGACCCATTGACCATCGTAAAACAAGACCCGAAGGCCAAGACAACACCAGTATGGGGTGCAGTATCCATCGGAACAGATACTACACTTTGATCTTAGCCAAAAGGCCAAAATAAACAACTATGAGTATTGATTTACTGCTCTCCAGGAGTTAGGCACACGGCCAGTAGAGAAAATGGAGAGTCTCGTATAAGCCACGATCGGATACGTTACTTGCTTTGAATTATGTGTTAAAGAAAGATATGTCTAAAGTATCCAATCGTGGCTTATACGAGACTCTCCATTTTCTCTACTAAGTGACAACAAAGCTGAAGATAGCCAGAAGGTTAACACCTGAGTTTGAAACCAATGGTACTAATGTTGTACTGATTTTCTGTACCAAATAATAAATATTACTCTCTTAATTTTGATTTTCTCAATTGAGCACTGGGATTTTTCCTACAATCTTACAAAAGAAGTTTATATATATATATATATATATATATATATATATATATATATATATATATATGTGTGTGTATACACACACACAGATTTAAAAAGTAAACGAAGTCATTAAAATGAGTAATAATTAAAAGCCAAAAGAAACCCGACTAAAACTTTTCAGGGTATTTTTTTGCTTTTTTTAAGGAAAATTTTTTTTAAATAAAAACAATTGAATAACATACTGAATGAACAAATTACAGAATGATAGAGAAAAAAAGGGGGATACAGTTTACTAGAATTAGATTATTCTTAAATATATTTTATGGGATAACTTTTTACCTATACAAGGTAAGCTGTCGCATACTTATGGAAACATTTTCTAAAATTTTAAGGTTATTTTTATACTGAGCCTTATGTATGACGGAGAAGCAACTATTTGAATAATGTTCAGCACATGACCTGCTATCATATAGATGTTGGCTAATAGCCAATTCATGTATCTGCGAACACAAATGTTTACTCAATTATATTTTTATTACGGATAGCACTGGGGACATATGAAATCCTCATCTCCAATCTTTGAATAGTGTAACCCACATACACAGTCAGTGTAAAGCTAAATTTGAATTTATAAACTATAAAACTTGCGCAAGTTGAGAAGATCATCGTTATGAAAGGAGGGGAAAGCATATTTTGTGCTTGAAATAACACAGAATTGAACAGAGTTTCAAAAGCTAGATATTATTGAAGTCAATGGGTGGCAGCAGATCCACCTCAACACTGGCGAAAGCAACAATGGAGGCAGATTAAACATGGCTGACAACAGTGAAAGCTGACATTGAGACAATAACTGCCTCTCAGATCTAGTCTTCAACCATGGAATTGTGAATAGCTGGAGATCATCAGATCAGATTTTTTTAAATGCGCAGAACTCAGAGATGCCGTCCAGCTCGGAGAGGGATCATAGCAAAAGTGTCAATAAATTCTACCGGCAAAATGTTGACTAATAACAAGTCCAATAGATCATATTCAGTTTAATGTCCGTTTTACACAGACATACTAATAAACAAGTATATGCAGACATGACAGTACAAATAGTAAAAAACAAACCGACTAAGCCAAATATCAGACAATTCGATGTACACTTGGGTGGATCACAATGTATTGCGAGTAAATTTGGCTGGTATTAAACAACTTTATGAAACACTAATGCATTTTAGAATTGAAACGAAATTTCAATCAAAATTATTTTATTGCCATGTAAAATTAGTATAAAAAGAAAAAAAGTGAGAACATGATACAGAAACACACACACACATGCATACAAATGCACAAATAAAATGTTTCTGCTTTCATTATTAACCTTCATGCTCAGAGAACAAAAAAAAAAAAAAAAAGAAGCAAATAGTCACTTCTCTTCTTTCAATGGTCATTATCTAAATAGAAGAGATTGTATTCTCCACTCCTCAGAAAATGAAACTTGTTCAGATTTTGTAGAAACTATGGCCGCACGAAAGAATCAATATTTCTTCTGTCAACAATAATAGCATCAGCATTAAATATGAACGCTACAAAATGAAAGCTGAAAGGAAGAGGAAGTGAATAATAGGGAAAAGGTAGAAGGGCGAAAGATCGCAGGCAATAATAGTAGTTATCAATTATGAAAGAACAATGTTATTATCAACAACAAAAGATGAACGCATGAGCAGAGAGCGAGAAATAGAGAGGGGGGGGGGTTGTTTTTAAAATCTAATAGCTCATGGGAAATTAAAGATAAAAAAAAACAATTATTTTTCATCACTTGTTGAACCAATGGTAAAAAGAAACCATATGCAGACATGACAGTAGAAATGCTAACAAACAAAAACTTTGGCCAAAACTTACAAACCGGCTGGCACCAAAAAAAACCTTACAAACCGGCTGGCACCAAAAAAAACCTTACAAACCGGCTGGCACCAAAAAAAAACTTACAAACCGGCTGGCACCAAAAAAAAACTTACAAACCGGCTGGCACCAAAAAAAAACTTACAAACCGGCTGGCACCAAAAAAAAAACTTACAAACCGGCTGGCACCAAAAAAAAACTTACAAACCGGCTGGCACCAAAAAAAAACTTACAAACCGGCTGGCACCAAAAAAAAACTTACAAACCGGCTGGCACCAAAAAAAAACTTACAAACCGGCTGGCACCAAAAAAAAACTTACAAACCGGCTGGCACAAAAAAAAACCTTACAAACCGGCTGGCACTAAAAAAAACTTACAAACCGGCTGGCACTAAAAAACCTTACAAACCGGCTGGCACTAAAAAAAACCTTACAAACCGGCTGGCACTAAAAAAATCTTACAAACCGGCTGGCACTTAGAAAACCTCACATACCGGCTGGCCCCAAAAACTTCACAAACCGGCTGGCATCAAAAATCTTTAACTTTATTCCATGTGTCCATACATCTCTATAAGAAGCTCTGTCCATCGGTAAATCATGCTTCAGTCTAGAATTGCTTTTTCATTGCTAAACGTGCAGATTGAATGGATGAATCTTAAAAATATTCATTCTTGTTTTTAAATGTATCAAAATTAGCATGTAATGTGTTAAAAACAAATCTCTTTATATAAAGTTAGGTATGTGTATATGTTTCCTCCTAAACTAATTAACTGATCATTATGAATTTTTGGAACACAGCTGCGAGGCATATGGGTGGTTAATCTGGGCTATGCTTAGTTTAATTTAGTTTGATGCAAAGAAGGCAAAGAGGAGGTGGAAGGCCTTTTGTGAAAATTCAAATACCTCCAATTTTTGTGAAACTTTAATATCAATAAATATTCCCCAAATTTCAGTTTTTGTTGAAATTTTAAAGGATGTCCGACGGGGGATGGGTGCATAATATTGGCATAACCTCACATTTGAAAATTCAAATTTTACAGATTTGTATAAAATTTTATCTATAGTTATTAAACATGAATTAAGCAAGATTAGCAGAATTTAAATTTCTTCTTAAGACCCCTTAAGCTTAAGTCTTAAATTTTAGATATTTTCCAGGATCAAAATCATGTAATGGATTTTGAGCAAAATTGGAATATGGATTCTAGACATAAGGTGCAGTAAGTAGCATTATATCTTTTTTCATCTTCATCAAAAAATTGGTGCCAAACTGTTCTGCTAAAAGCATTCATTTCACTCATCCTGGAATGGGTATTCTAGTTTCAAATAAGAATTAATATAAATTATAAAGATTTCTTTAGATGAATAGATATGCCCATCTAGACATGTGCAAAAAAGCCATTACATGTTGTATATTCTGGTGGGTGCATCTATTAGTGGATACAATGTGGTTACAAATGAACCGGTAGACTCAAGAGCAGAAACCTCAGATAGAGGTCAACAATGACAGATTTGCTAATGGGAAGGGAATTTAAGGAAGTGGAAGTGACGTAATAAGCGCAAAGCTGGTGTTTCTTGGGTCTTAATAAACCACTGATTGTCCACTCAACAACTGACGGAGGATCGGAAAAGACAGTATGAATGTTATTGAGAAAAATAATTGTGTCATAATTTTACACATTCGAAATATAATTCGGGATTAAACTGACAATAGATAACATCTCTCTCTCTCTCTCTCTCTCTCTCATATATATATATATATATATATATATATATATGTAAAAATAAAAATGGAATAAAGAATAAGCAATTCAACAACTAACAAAAATAAACTCAAAAACTCATGTTGTAAAGTTCCACCGAGATATTGCGGCCGTAGATACGACCATTTTCGATCAGTTAATAAACTTTATTTCAAAACGGAAAAGTTTTCAAATTTATACAGAGAATGCGATTGGAAGAAAATGTCACGTGCAGAGAACAACAAAAAGGGGGAGAAAAGGGAATGCGAGGAATGTTATGAAAAGAGAAAGAAAAAGAAGATGAAGAAGAGGAAGAAGAAGAAAGAGAGACCAATCAACCAGTGTCTTTAGAACGTTAGTTGAAGAAGACGAAACGAAGAGAAAGCGAGAGCAAACGTGAGAAAGGGTAAATCGACATTTTGCTGTCGAAAACTATTAAAGAAGATAAAAAAGAGTGAGAGAAAAAATCAGTGCTTAGATATCGCCTGCTGATTGAATTCGGACTGAGAACGTCAAAAGTCTACAGGATTAGTAGTAATTTGAAGCAGTTAACGTCGAGGGACGAAACAAGGGAAGAGGAGGAGGCAGGGGAGGAGGAGAAGGGGGAAGAAGAGAGACAAGGGTTTAAAGTTAGCCAGAGTCGTATTCATTTAGATTCATCTCGTATAGAATCGATCTAGCCGAAGGAAAGGAAATATTATAGAAACCTTGTCTTTGGGCGATGGTGTTCTTATGACATAGGATCAGACAGGATATATATATATATATATATATATATATATATAAAAGAGAATTACATTTTTTCTTATTGAGGTCAACCTCTGAGGAATTGTCGGTTTTATATTTTTAAACATTTTTCAGATTATTTAACTAGGAAGTCTTCTTAGTTTCATTTTTTTTTTATTTATTGTAAAATATTTGCATTTTTGGAAAAATAATTTAATGCAGGAATATCACATGTCATTAAAAAAAATCGGTTTTGTAATAAAATCGACATGACATCTAATGAAATGGTGAAATTTAAATCCCATAAATCCTTTTTTTAACTCTTAAATCGATAAGAGTTAAGAAATGCATGCATAGTTGTTTTCTTTTTAATAGGATTTTGTGAAAGTTAAATTAATTTTATTACGGTATCGTTTGGCCATTAATTGAATTGTTTACTAGATTTTAATTTTAAATAGTCACGTACAGACATCCGGTTTTATAACTTTATCATAAATATATGCTTAACTGTACATAGTTCCTGACAGAATAAACACATAAATACTGTTATGTGGTAGGGCGTATATCTATACTTATAAGGTTGTGCCATTACCCACTTTAACAGTGAGATTAAAACACTGATTTCATCTTCACACAATAGAACAATAGTTTCTAATATACTGATCATGTGTAAGTTGTAAAGTTAACTAATTTGCATGTTGCTATGCAAAGGGACATCTCATTAATTAAATATTCATTTCTATCGTTTTCAATTTCAATGATTGTTTTCGTTTTAATATAATACATAATTCTACTTAGAAATATTTGTTATATCATGGATAAAAACTGGACAAATTCGGTGGAAACCTCTTCAGTCTTTTGCAGATTATTTACTTCTGGGTGGACTTAGTTGCTATTCAAAAAGTTGTGATCTAGTTACAAATTGTAAATTAAAGACAAAACCTCCCACACATACAATAGCCAAGTAAACAAGTTAATGAGTACAACCCCACACCCACCCCTACAAAAAAAATAAAACCCATAAATGAGAGCAGAAGTTTCTTGATTCCATCAATTTTTTCGGGCAATGCCAGGACATAAGTCGAGTTAATAGTTTATAAATTTAATTGTGTTCACGTGGGAGGCATAATTAAAAAGTGAGAACTCGGGGGGGGGGGGGGGGGGGATGGTCAGATTGGCAATCTTGATCAAAAATCAATTGATCATTGCTGATGATGAGCACTTGTTAAAGAATCCAGTTCTTTGATTCTAAGGAATCCACGTTCAACTGAATGACCTAATGACCAAGGTTGCAGAGTCGGAGGTTTTTGGAAGGTGTCGGAGTCAGGTTTATAAGAATGATAGGAGTTAGACTGTTTTAATCTCCAATGAATCAACAGACAGTCTGCATGTCGAAAGACTGAAATGAGGAACTGGAGTCAGAATTTTTGGAAGCATAGGAGTCGGAGTCAGACTTTATACTTTCCGACTCTGCAACCCTGCTAGCGACAAGTGTTTGCTTAAGCATTTGATATCATTTTCATGACTTCTCAGACTAATAAGATAACAAAAAAAAAATTGACACAAATATAATGGTCAGAATTTTTGGGGTCTGATGAAATATTTATGGGAATTTCATTTGTATATTCATATTAGATATTCTGTGAGAGTATGTAGGTATTTGTGTGTGTGTAATATTTTGATTTTATTAAAAGTTGAAATAAGATTATTGATCAAAATAAAATGTGTCAAAAGTGGCAAAATAATTCACTTGACCTAATTCTGCTGCGTGACTTTCTTGTTTCCTAAACAGTAAACTGATCTCTAGGGAAAGAAATCTGACAACGCAGAAAAAAAAAAAAATAAATGAAACAGATGCAGTTTGACACTAGATCAAAAATGGAGTTTTAGAAACGCTTCCATTAACAGAAAACTTACTGGAAGAAATTGAATGCCAACGGAACTAGTTTTATTTAGTCATTCTGCTTCTTTGGCTTTTTCTTATACTAATCAATATTTCCATATCAATCTTTAATAAAAACAAATAAATAAATAAAAATAAAACTAATATATATTATTTACTTCCTAACTCCATGAGGTTAGACACAAGGTCAGGTGAGGTTTTGAAAAGCCAGCGCACTAGTAGTGCACTCTGGTCTACAAAAAATGCCTGAGCAACTCCGTCAGCATTCTCCGGTAGAGATGCCTCAGATAATTAGTAATAAACCAACCCATTCTCCAAAAGAGAGGGTAATGCCTAAGAGGATTGACCTATAACTGAGCAGAACCAAACCTCAGGCTGACAGAAGCAAAGTAACTGTTGGACGATTATTAAGGAGGTTTTTCATATTTACTGGACAATATATGCTCCCTCCGGTCGCATATTTTTACTAGGCTGCCGCGTCAGAAATGAACGCTTACCTTAAACCGATGGAGCCCCAGTCATATTTCTTGGGTGGTTAGACATTGATTTTCTTTGTTTCCGACCAAGAATATTTTTGGTTAAAAATAAAGAAAGAAATTTTCGACTCCACCCCAATTTCTTTTTACCCTCCCCCCATGCATAGTAATATTTTCAGTTTAAACCCCCCCCCCCAAAAAAAAAAATTGTTTACCCTCCCCCATAGTTAAGAAAAGAACAAAAAATTAGGAGGCGCCTCGGTCATATCAAAGAACTCATGTTTACATATGCTATTGAAGGCGCCTACATCATATCAAAGAACCAGTTTTGTTATTCTTCCAAAATGGTTACCCATTTAGTAATGGCCGAGATATTTGTTGCTTAACTTCAATTTACAACAAAAAACCTTGTCTTAACGTAATGAAAATAAAGAATGATAATGTGAAAAAATCCTCTCACAATGACATCACTTCCGGAAGGATGAGTCCATAATTTATTTTTCCAAAATGGTCACCCATTTACTAATGGCTGGGATATGCCTTGCTTAACTTCAATTTACAACAAAACACCTTGTCTTAACATAATGAAAATAAAGAATGATAATGTGAAACAACAGAACAGATACTACACTACCTCCACACCTCTCAAAAAAGGAGGAGGTAATGCCTGAGAGGATGGTATCATGAAAACAGAACAGATACTACACTACCTCCCCACCTTTCAAAAAATGAGAAAATGCCTGGGAGGATGGTATCATGACAACAGAACATATACTACACTACACTATGCCCCTGAATTGAGCATTTAAAGATAGTACATTAGTCTGAAATAGTATATACTATACTATTTCATAATAAGTACAATAATCTTAAATAGTATAGTTTTGGCTTCAGACAGACAGATACATAAACTCCATTATTAATAGATTTATAAATAATAGCATGGGGGGGGGGGGTACCCGACACAAAATATGAGTAAACAACGAAAATTTAAATAATTTATTTGTATGCTTCAATAATAAAAATGTGCTATTATTGCTAACCATGAAAGTAAAGAAATGCCAATTTTGTCCGTTTTTATGATAATAAAAAGCAATTTGGTGATAATTTTCACATGAATCATTCAATAAAAGAGTTGGAATTTCACAAATTAGCCAATAACTCTTATTCCATGTTTCAAACAAAGAATTTGCTGTCGTTGCTACATGCATGTCAGAGTTTCAGTTTCATATATGTTTCAACTAAAAAAAATAACAGGGTTTTCCTTAAAATCATTAAACAAACCTTTATCATTTAATACAGGCCTAAAATATCTGCTGATCATAAATATGCCATTATTTTTGCTTTTTATATAACTCGGATAGCCCAAGTGATCAGCAGCAATTCAGTATTCAACGGTTAAATAAAACCAATAGTAAACAAAGGATAACATCCTGAAAGATGCTAAAGTCATTGGAGGAATCTTTCACGGCATGAAACAAATGGTCATGACTCTCCACACATTAGTTGTTAATGATTGATCTGTAAGCATTCACCGGTAGAGTTGGGCGGTTTTGAAATTTTGGTTTCGGTATCGGTTTCGGTTTTTTTCCCTTAAAACCTCGGTTTACGGTTCGGTTTTTCGGTTTTGTTGAAAAAAAATTTTTTACTATGGAAGCTATTCATTCTCTTGTGTGATGATTAGTTATTATTCAATGTTTAGTTGAATTATGCCACTGTTTCGATAATTTTGTGACTAAATCATTCTCCATGATATGAATCATAAGTTTTAAGGTGTTGACTGTTGTAATCAAAGTTCTGATACCTTTTCAACAGTTAACTCGTTAAAACAGTGACCAAAGATTCATGAAAGATTTCTGAAGAATAAAACTGAGTTTGAATATACATTCTATCTAATTCTTTAACCCATCAGAAGCTAAAATATAACTCAAAAATGCAAGAAATTAAAAAACGAAAATTTATTTAAACAAACAAAATAATTTTACAAATAAAATTAAGCAAAAATAATGATGAAAATGAAATATTGTCAAAATTATTTGACAGATAAAAATTTTAATTTTTTAATAGGTGAAAATGTTTGCAAGACGTTGTGTCTTGTCGCGTAAAATAAACACACCATATACTTCTCGAATTGCCGGTGTTGACTGTTGGGATGTCTGTCATTTTGTGTGCTCGAAGTTCTGTCAACTGGTGCGTGTTGGGGTTAATATTTGTTTTTAAGACAGGGTAATAAAACTTTATAGACATGCATAAAAGACTAGTAGTACACCCAGAAAACCGCGCTAAGGGAAAAGGAAGGATGGTTAAAAAAAAGTAGAGATTATTAATTCACCTAAAGTCATTTTTTAAGCTTTAAGGTAATTTTAGTCATAGAATTCATGACTTGGATTAAAGTTTAATAATTAAACTTTCGAATAAATTGTCAACTCTAAATAAATACCATATTAACAATTTAGTAAAATATAAATCGTTGCATAGTCTACTTTTTGAATAACCCATTTTTGGGAGAGAAAACGGTATAGTTGAGAGATAGTTCTCTAGAAATTACAATTTATGTATGAAGTGGCTTTTCAAAAGTAAACAATGAAATGCCTAATGTTTAAAATAATTTTAAAAATCCGAATAAAGTGACACTAGCATTGGCAACTACTTTTTTTCTTTTTAAATGTTTATACTTACTCACTACTTTTCGTTTATTTACTTTTACAAGTATTTTTTTAAAATTTCATTTTAATAACTTATTTTTTTAGATAACTCTGAAACAAACAAATAATTATTTTACAATTTTGAGTTGAATCAAATAGATTTTCAACATCATACGGAACGCGTTTGATTTTTTCTTTTTCATTTGAAAATAGTTTATGCTAAAAATACGATGTCATGTTGCCTGTCGTATTTCTCTCTTTTTCATTTGAAAATTCAAAATGTTAATAAACAAATTGTAAACAAAGATTTCCTACAAGTAGCAATACACATGAAAAAATTTAAATTGCTTAAAATATCTCAATAATGGCATATATAGAAAGAGCTTGATGATCTAAGAAAGAATCTTTTTAAATTTTTTAAATCTGACTAAAAATAAGGAAGTTATAACTATTTTTGTGCCTCGCACAATTGGATATTTTCCCCTCTTTAATACCATATGCGTTTCGTCACATTTTTTACACTAATTTTTCAGTAAAAATGTTATATCTTTGTTAAAACACAAGATTAAGCAATGAAATTTACCATATAAGTGTATTTTTGTACAAGGAATCAGAATATGCCACTGAAAATCTCCAGAAATTAATGGTTTCCAAGTAATCTGCACTAAGTGCACATAAATATGCTGCAATACCTTAAAAATACCATGAATCCATTAAAAGAAAGAAGTTAGAAAACTCAAAGTTGAATTGTAATACATTTTATGTACAAGAAACTAAAATCTAATATTAGGACTGTTTAAAAATGAATATATTGCAAGATTTCTTTAGCATTATTGTAGATTTACACCTTCTGCTAACTCACCCCCTTACCTCCCCAAAATATGAGATTCTACTTTTTTTATTTAGGCAATTACATGTTAACACCCTGAAAAACTTGGCAAAAAGAAAGAAACAAAAACAATTATTTTAGAATTTAAAGTGGGGATCAGTTTCACATAAAATAATCCCCCATTTCAAGGCCATTCTAGCGTTTTAGGACAGTTAATTATTTTTTCTATGGGAGATAAATCCTGTGCGTTTTTCTTGTTTTTTGTTTTTTTCTTTTTTTTTAGACGATTATAAGGGTTTTTGTGGGAGGAGGGGGGCTTACCACTTGAACTTCAGGTTAGTGGTAGGGCTAGGGGCAATTAAGTGTGAACACCCTGAAAACTTAGCAGAAAGAAAAAAAAACAATTCATTTAGAATTTCGAGTGGGGGATTAGTTTCACATATATTTAATGCAGAATAATTCACCATTTCCGGGCCATTCTAGCGTTTTAGGGCATTAATCAATGTTTTTCTATGGCAAATAAATCCTGTGCGTTTTTTTTTATGGGCGTCTGCTTTTTTTTTTTTTTAGACGATTATGTGTGGTTTTAATGGGCTTTTTTGTAGGATTAGGGCTTCCTACTCGGACTTAGGGTTAGTGATAAGGTTAAGGAAGGGGTTTTGTTTTGGATGGAGGTTGCCATTCGGACTTAGTGTTAGAGTTAAGGGAGTTTTTTAGGAGTGGCTTGCCACTCATATTTAAGGTTAATGGTACGATACGTTCAAGATGGCATTTTTAGGAGGTGGGCTTGTTAGTCGTACCTAGAGTTAATGGTAGAGTAATTATTTATTTTATAAATTTCACTAAAAGGCAAGAATGCCCGGGAAATCGGAGATCATTTTACATTAAATTTATATGCGAAACTGATCCCCCACTCTAAATTCTAAACTATTTTTTGTTGTTTTGTTTTTTGTTTTTTTCGCCAAGACTTTAAGACGTAATCGCCTAAAAAAGTAGAATCTTAATTTTTTTTTTTTGAATTGGCGACTAGAAATTCATTACTACTAGAAGTTCGAAAGTTGAGTGAAAACCAGTATTTTTTAAAGTATTTTTTATAAAAGAACCAAATAGGATTAACTTTTTTAAAAAGTATTTTTATCTTTTTTTACAAGACGCTGCTGCTGATTGATTGTTATATCAGCAATACTAGTAGCCATTGTTGACTTTCGCTCAAAAAAAGGACAATATTTTTTAGGATAAGATAATTTAAAATTACTATTACCGAAAGACAAAACAACGTACAATTATAATTTTAATGCATAAAAAAAGATGAAAGATTAATTTATTTACTAGTTGGGTACGAAAAATGTAACATTTTCTATATTCATATTTTGAAATGTTTAAAATTCGTTCTAGAATGAAAATAAACAAAAATCGCCTCATGTTTATAGCAGTAATTGCAGTAATATATTTGTTCAATCTGTCCTCTTACTAATATAACATTTTTTGGTAATATTCAATTTTATTCAAATCGGAAAATCTTTTCAACCGTGTTTCCTTGTATATGGTGGCTTACTGTAGTAAAAACACAATACCGAACGGTTACGGTTTTAAAAAAAAAAACCGATTCGGTATTCGGTATGGAGACAAAACCGAAAAACCGCGGTTTTTCGGTAAAACCGCCCATCTCTATTCACCGGTTCTTTCGACCAACACGCCCAAGAATGCCAACAAGTTATTATTCTCCCCCTCCATTGTAAACTTCAGTGCTGGGTGAAGTAGATTTAGCTGCCGAAGAAAATCTTGTGCCTCTATGTTGGATTTAAATGTGGCAAAAGTATCATCCACATAGCAAAAATAACATAATAGCTTCGGCAGTCGCTGGAACAAAAACTGTTCCTGAAATCCAACAAAAATGTTAGCCAAAACCGGACCAAAAGGACTGGCCAATAAATTGTGAACAAAGTTTTTAAAAACAGTGAACTCAATTGAATGTTTTCGGATCTGGCCACCAGAGTACATATTGCAGTGTTATGTGTGGGTGTTTATTGTCTGGTTTGTTTTTGGTATAAATGAACAAAGGAATTGACTGATTGCACCCACAAAGCAAACAAACATGATACTCTAAAATATGTGTGTGTGTATGCACATACACCTATGAGTATTGATTTACTCCTCTCCAGTTTTTATCTTACTCCCACAAGTAAGATGTGACCCAAGGTCGGGTCGGGAAAGTGGGGTTTAAAAATTGCCTGGGCAGCCCCGTCGGCATTCCCCGGTAGTAAGCAATAAATTTACTCCTCCCCAAAGAGAGGAGCGAAGCCTGGGAGGGTGGACCTCCTAGAACTGCACAGGACAGACCCATAGACCGGTGTAAATCAAGCCCCGAAGGCCAAGACAATACCAGTCTATGGGGTGAAGTATCCATCAGAACAGATACTACACTTTGATTTTAGCCAAACGGCCAAGAACAACATACAACTATGAGTAGCCAATAGCAAAAAAAATCTAAAAGCATTCTCCACATGCCCCCCTCCCTCGAACAACAAATTGAAGTTGGTCCTGTTATTAATCCATTTGGATATGTTGTCATTCAGTTTTATAATGGAAGTAAAAATTAAGAGAACAGCAATTGGCAGGGTAGAGAATATGAAAACTTTCGTTGATGAAATGGCTAAAACCATCCAACTTTTATCCACCCGACCTGTCTATATTAGTTTCTAAGAAAACCACTTCAAGTCAAAGTCCTAGCAACAAATCATTCACTGTTTTTGCAAAATTCAATTTTTCAGTTTTAAAGAAAGTAGACAACTCATCTATGCTACTGCAATGGTTTATAATTGGCAAGAAATGTCAACGAGAGAAGCAAAACAGACGGAGAGAAAGGGTGCTAAAAAAAAAATGGATTTCAGCCAAATTTCAGCGTAAAATGGTTGAGCTAAGACTAGCCCTGATAGTGAAATTAGCAAAGGACTCACACTGATCAGATATATCCCCAAAGTGCCCTCATAACTTCATTATTTCTGAATTCTCCCTGTTCACATTTGAAAACTTTCTAGAAAACTAGTGTTTTGTTTATTGTTCATTTCTATTTCAAAAATAACTTCTACATCAATTTTTTTAGGACACCGTGGAGTGCAGTGAGAATAATATTTGTGAAAATAATAAAAGCAATAAGAGAAATAATAAATGCGCAAATTTTGTTTCCACATAAATTTCATCAATTTTCAATAAATTGATTATAAATCCCAAGTGTGTAGATAATAAACTACACACAGTGATTAGCGGTTTTCTTGTCTGTCATTCATTATATATTTGGTCTGATAAACACAATGCCAGAAACTGCCAGCCACAATCTATTGTTGATTATGTCTACATTCTCGTAATTTAGATTTACAGACACTATCGCCAATACTGAGCACCGTTTCATTATAAATATAGAAACTAATACAACTATTTTAATCATACAAATTAAGTTAGACTTTTTTTTTATTATTATTTAATTTAAAAACTATATTTAATTTTTAGTATAAAAAATTGACTCGGTATTTTTTTTTTTAAATAGAGCCTACTACTTACTGCGATAAATGTGTACAGAACAGGGGACTTTAATGGTATAGTCGCATTGAAAGAATGGATGAGAGTTGATGGAGTAGTAGATGTAGAACAGTTGAGGTAGCAGATTCAGTTCACAGGGAGAAGGTCAAGGAAAACATGGGGAGGAAATGATCAGGATGGATTTGAGAGAAAAGAAATAAATAAAGACCTGGTCAGAGATAGGGTAGTTTGGAAGTCAATTTCTTAAAAGTCGTCCAATACATGCCAACATGTGAAATGGATGAAAAACGTTTTATTCACCTGAAGAAAAAATGTACTAGTAACAGTTTGCCACATATATATATATATATATATATATATATATATAATTACACAGAAATAAATTTACCTTAGGCTAACGATAAATAAATAAACAAATAAAAAAAATACAAAAATAAACAAAAACTTGACGATTTAAAAATTAAAACCTAAAATAGAAATACAAGGAACCATGTGTTAAAATAACTCCACCCATTACATTGACACAACAAAGGAAACAGGATATAGGCCAATCTCTAGAAAACAGAACAATAGAACACGATATAGGAAGTAACACCAACAAGACCTTTGTTCGCGGGAAGCCCAACGATTGGCTGAGAGAACAAAGAATCTGATTGGTTAACTAGCTAGACGTGTATATAAAAACACCCAAAAATAACTCCATGCATTTTAACCTGAAGATTCCCTCCGGGGATGAAACGCGGGAGCCTCTGTGTAGCTTAATTGCCATACACATATTTTCATAGCTTACTACATAGATAGATAGATAAAATGATATGAATTACTTATCGAACTTAAAACTAATGGTCTCATATGGCTAATCACTGTATTGATATATAGCATTACCATAATACTCAAGCACATTAATCCCGAAATTCTAAACCAGGATGCCAGATGTCTTACCATCTGAGCTAACAAACCTACTACTTACTGAGGAGGGAAATTATATTGTTTAAATTAAATTTTTCATTAGTTTACAAAGTTTATGATACTAGTAACCATGAGAACTCTATTCATTTTACAGAAGATTATTACAGAGACGAAGACACACACATAACTGAATAAATATCCTGAATCTACTTTTTTTAAAAAAACATCTTTATTCATACATTTCAATTAATAAACACAAGATATATTTTTAAAAGGCTTCCTCAGTGAATATTATCTCCAACAAAACAGAACCCAGAAAAAAAATCCAAAACCACCATCTTTTACCTTCATTTTACTTGTCTTTTTCAAAGCAAAGCAATGATAAAATTCATGAGTCAAAGTACATAGATATATATGTACATGTATGTATGTTTATTTAGGCTGCATTCTTTAATTTAAGCAAACATTGTTAAACATAAAATTCTCTACTTGATTTTACCTTTTTTTATTTATTCAATTTTTCTAATCTTTTTTGTGTTAAAATAAAAAAATAAATTAATAAATTTTCCATATGTATCACTAGCACTTTTGATTCTTCATCAAATCATCTTCACAAACAAAACAAATGAACAAAAATTATTTTTTTCCAGTTTTTTATTCATTTGTTTTTGTCACCTGTAGATGATTTGACGAAGAATCGAAAGTACTAGTGATACTTACGGAACAGTTATTAAGTTTGACACAAAAAAGATTAGAAAAATTAAGATTAAAAAAAAGGTAAAATCAAGCAGCAAATTCTGTTATGTTTAACAATGTTTGCTTAAATATATAAATAAATTCTGGTGAGGTTTTGTTCATAGGAGTTAATCCAATGTAGTGCTCAATAATGACATACACAAATATATATAATGCGTGTGTGTGTGCCATTATTGAACACTATTATTATAGTAAGGATTCACTGGATTAACTCCTATGAACAAAACCCTACCGGAATTTTATATATATATATATATATATATATATATATATATATATATATATTCACACCGTGTGTGTGTGAGAAAGTGTGAACATGTTGGGATCAAGCTGATCACATATCAAAATGGATCTGTATAGAAGCAACAATTAAGCAAAGTAATTTACAAATGTTCAGAATCGGCTTTTGATATAATACGTAAATCTATTTAAACATAACTCATTTCCTTTTAAAAGACCCGACGCTGAAATAAATCGATTAAAAGGGGCTCAGGTTCGTTTTGGGAACGTAAAGGGAAGAAAGATTGCTTAAAATAGAAAGTATCAAGTTTGGATGTAATGTAAACATTTTATTCTGACAACTTTAAAATAATGAAATGTAACCAAAAACGCTTATACAGAAATAGTAGTAACATGAGACCATCCTATGTAAAAAGTGGGTCAGATATAGGACAGTCTAAGAGCAGGAAATCTGGAAGATTTCACAAACATGGGTCAGGGTTAGAGGGATGGAAGGTTCTTTATATGGAAACTAAAAAAAACAAAAAAACAATAGTATAAACACTACAGTGAACAAGTTGTTAATAAACATTTCATCTTGAGCATCTACTTATAATGTAGATCTAGACTGTTTCTGAAAAAGTATTTTTTTCATATCATTCTTTGAAGATTGCCTTGTATCAAACACGACTCATCCCTATAAAAAGTTACAAATATATAAACATATACCTATATGTATAGAACTCACTCACTCCTAAACTAATTAAGCGATCATTATCAATTTTGGAACACAGCTGCTAGATTTCAGGATGGGTAATGTGGGCTATATTTAGTTTGATTTAGTTTTATGAAAATAGAAAAAAATAAGAGGTAGAACCCTTCAAGAAAATTCAGATATTTCTGATTTTTGTGAAATTTTAACAATAGTTAGTAGACATCAGTTGATGAATATTTCCTAAATTTCAGTTTCATTGGAGTATTTTTAGTGGACATCATATGAGCATAACCTCACATTTAAAAATTCAAATATTTCAGATTTGTATTGAATTTAATCGATAGTTGTAACGGTCACTAAATGGACTTTTTAAGGAGTTATATATTATTATTATTACATACATTTTTATCATATATTTAACTTAAATAGAGTAGTTATTGGAATAGTTTCACTAACTACATCATTAACCCCTTTTATCAGTTTGTGCTGCCTTTATTTACTGCGAGCCTTGGAACTGAAACAGGAAATGGGGATGGGATCAAGGGGTAAATAGCATTCTTTTTTCATTCCAACTACTGCTAACAAAAGAGGCAACACGGTGAATATAACTTCCCCTGTGTTTGCTCATTTTCTCCTTGTGTCTACTTTTCTATTGAAGTGTATTCTCTTGTCTCTTTTTGAATGTTAGCTATTTCTTCCTTTGTAGTTTTCACTGATTATTGAATAAAATTGATAACATCAGTATAGAAGTGTCACCCCTTTTTCTTTTACGGCTGGCAGATAGTTGTTACAATAGTCATTAGACACCAATTAAGATTCCCTGAATTTAAATTTCCTCTTAAGACCTATTTAGCTTAAGTCTTAAATCTTAGATATTTTCTAGAATCAAAATCATGTAATATATTTTGATCAAAATTGGAACAAGAACATAAGTCAGTCATGAGAATGCATACCTTCACTTGACAACTTAAAGATGAGCCATACTTCTCCATATTGTATGAAGTATTCCCGAAGTTATACTATGAAAACGTTGATAACTCAAAAACTATTTACCTGATCAGGCTGACAATTTGTATGGTGGTTCCTGTTATCAAAGAGAATCAGATCCATACATTGAATTTGGAAAAATCGGAAGTTGAAATTCCACCAAAATTTGGATCTTGATCAAACCTTACATGGTCAGAGTCATATACAATGCAGAACTTCATTGGCTACAATATGGGCCAAGTAGAGTCTTTATGACGAACAGAACCGAAGTTATTGCCAAAAATGTGACTTTCAATTTCTGCATGATCTGAACCTAGATATCCCAAAATTAAATCAACTTTAAGTTAGACCATGATCGATATTTTGATGACAATTGGCCAAGCGATGTGGACGCTAGGCTGTACACAAACAAACTTAACTGAAAACATAACCACCTTGACAAAGATTCTAGACATAAGGTTAAGTATCATATCTTGATTTTAATCTTCCTAAGGGAACATAAAAGTGGTGCAAAACTCTTTCAGAGAACTAATGTTACCCATCCTGGGACAGGTATTCTTCTAGTCTAGTATATACACATGATACTAATTCAAGGTTATTAGAACTACAAACTTGAAATTCGACAGGTATGATATCCTACCCATACAGATTGTCTTACGGGTGTCATTTTTTTCTTCTTTAAAGAAGTCGGTGAGAGGGCATGAGTACTCCCCCCCCCCCCCACGATTTATATTTTTGGTAATTTTAATGATGAAAATATTTACACTACAGAAAATTAAATATTCTCAAAATTTGAGCGAATTTTGATCATTTTAAGACCCTCTGTAATCTCTATTCTCATAAACATTTTCACTTTGAAGTATTTTGAACTACTGCACTTATTAAAAGTGCACAAGAAGTGTGCCTCATTATGAACCCCTTTCCTGGGACGGGTATTCCAGCTTGTTCAAAATATTTATTCAAGTTATTCCCAATCCAAGCCTAGCATCAACACAGATAAGAATGTTAATTTTCTTGCAACTGAGATGGATGCTTAAATTCACATTTTAATGATGGGTCTGTATTCAGAGATAAAACCCCAATCCCGGTCTTTGAGATCCTTTTAGGAATGCCACCCAGAAGCGACCAACCAGAGAAAGGAGACCAGATTCTTTTGAGAGAAAGTAATGTCCATTCCAGATGGATGCACCACCCCCCTCACTGGGATATATTTTAATGTGCAAAATACAAAGTTACACCCTTTCCTTCTTTACTTTGCCGTCAGCTGGAATTTTAAGACCCACTGGAGACTTAGGGGTGAGATAAATTGAATACAGATGATAATCTCTATATAAGATCGGATTTTGGAGAAGAAGGGGGGGGGGGCAAAATTGGCATGGCACAAGGCAGAAAAGTCGTAGGTGCTGGGCTGGACAGAATCGACCTAGCCACCGTATGTTTAACACGGTTGGATTTCAGCACAGCGATGTCAGCTGGGTATTTTTAATACTGAACTCCTCATTTCTGTTGAGATTAACAATTTCCGCTGATGTTACTTTTATCGTTCAACTTACAAAACCCAAACAATATCAATAAGTTATTAATAACAGCGTTGTCAATTCATTGAAAGCCTATTTGTTATACCTAGCCGGGCACATTACTACGTCTGAACACCAAGTGATTCCGGACAGGATGCATATACAACAAAGATGATCATGGATCTCATCTGATACCATGATAATGCATCCGACCATGCATGACGACTAACATTGACACAAGCTGAATCATCATTAATTATTATTAACGTTTAACTAGTATTCCTTCTTTTAAATTGCAATCATGCAGATTTTTTAAACAGGTTGGATAAAAACTTCCGGTACTTTTGGAAGCTGCTCAACTTACAAACAATTGCTCTAATAATATTTGATCATATTTCAGCGATGGGGTGTCATTGCGTACATTATTCACAAGTATCAGACTCATGTTGGTTGCGAGTTCAATTCCTGGTGTAGGAACTTTAGAAAAAAGTAACTTTTACAAAATATTCAAAGGCAGAAATGAGATCAGTGTATTAAATAAAGAATGCAGTTTGAAATTCACAGAAGGTTATGAACTACAACAAAAGGCACCTGAAAAAGGCCGAAGAGTACAACGGCAGAATCATTGTGAATAAAACCAAGTTTGAAACAGAAAAATAACACTTCATCTGGGAAATCGTCAAATATTACAGAATTTGTTGTTCAATTGCTGTGCAAACAACTGTCAGTGTTATTGGGGAAAAAAAAGAAAAAGATCTGTTTTAAGTCTTCCCTAAAGTTTATTAATTTCAATCCAGACTATTTAACGATGCTTGTAGAACAGCTATTATGAAAACACTAAACAGTTTGATAACAATACCAAATTATATTGGATCACTTTTGTTCATTTGGACAAAAATTCATGTAGAGCCCCACAGTCATAATTTTGAAAACGCAGAGTCGGAATTTGCCTTCTTTTTTTTTTTTTTAATTTACTTAACCCGACTCCAAAAATTTTTTTTGTTTATTATTATAATTTTTTTTTAAATTTAAAAAATTTTATAATAAAAAAATAAAAATAAAAAAATGATTCCGCATTTCTGGTTATCATGTCTGAAAATTAAGAATTAATGAAAAAGAGACAAACTTACTTGTTAAACAGGTGGTTATCCTTTTTAGCTTTAGTAAAAGCTTTGAAGTCATCAGGCATAAGCATGACTGGGACAGGTATGTGACTGAGTTCATTAATCTGAAAATAAAGGGATACTAATAGATAAAAGCTGCAAATCAATGGAAAAGAGAAAGCAAAACAAAAAGATAAAATTTTATTTTTTTTATTAACAAAAAGGAAAAGTGGTTGCAGTGAAGTAAGAATATGTGTGTTGTATAATAAGGGAGAGGGTGGAGATAAGATATTGTGGGTGATATCACAACAAGAGTTGACTAAAGGCAATCAACCTCTTTCTCAGTAGACCAATACTGACGTCTATTGAAGGCGCTCATAGAGAACCTCACTCCTCCAGTTACAAATAACAACAACAGTTTTAAACTTCGGTTCACATCAACAAGGTCCCTGGCCAGGGTTTTTAATAAAGATCCGAACTATGAATGTTTCTGGAATTTTTACAACGATTAATCTGTGGCTGACATTGTCAATTAAAAGATAGCAGACGTACATGTTTGGTATCTTTATTATTTTCATTTGTCGTCTCCTTGTCTCATGCTGAGGTTAGATACTTCGTGAATAACTTCCAACTTTCCCCGTCTGTTGCCATTTCACTTGTGCTGCCTGCCAGGATCCGGTTGTCAACTAATCCTCTTCATGTCTTAAGCGGCCTACCATGTGACTTTGAGCCATCAACGTCAATGTGGGACATACTTTGGAGCATTTTGGATGACTGACGACAGTTGAGACGCTGTTGTGCAACATACTTTCTCATCGAGGCCTGTAGGGTGAAACCGGCAATTTAATGTGATGAAGCTAGGATCATGTCATTTTGACATCGACCATGTCTCCCAGCCATACAAGGGTACAGGTCTACATGTGTGCTAAACGTATGTTTCATCACCCTTTGCTCCTAAAACAATACTGGCTTTAACTCCATCAAATGCAGTACTGTTACTCTCGCATACATCGGATCTCTGCATTTTGTAAAATTGTCGGCAGCCGCCTAGCTCTCCATGTGTTGTCTTATAGTTGGGTCAATTCGCCTACTTGAATCAATTGTGCTACTTAGGTTAGGGCGGGGAAATTATCGACTCTTTCGACACCTGCAACAATTTCTATTTCCATGCAAGTCAGATTTTAACAGATGCTGCAAATGAAATAAGCTGCATTTGTGCGACAAGTAGCACTGGCAGGCTGGAGCACCTTTTGTGGCACCACTTATTGCATGTTCTGCATTTGACGGGAGTTAAAGCCAGTATCGTTTTAGGAGCAAAGGGTGATGAAACATACGTTTAGCTTCATCACAGAACGTAGCAAATGTTAATCAACTAAACTGCTTTCTATAATATGGAACAGCTGAATTTTATGACTACACCAGTCATCATATTAGCAACAGTATTAATTATGCATAATTTAGAAACATCAGTTTTGATACAAAAATGATAAAAACAGCATTTACAAAGATAAATAATAGAATCTAGTAAGATGGCTAAATATAAAACAATTCAACAGGTTTGTATAAGATCAATTTTTATCATGAAATCTATGTTGATACAAAATAAAATCCTTCTTGCCTTATTAGATAATATTTAGAATATAATAATTCTGATTGTTTTTAATTAGCACAACCGCTACGCTGTCAATACATATGCACTAAATCAAAGGGATGTAATTCATCAAAACTGAGAGTATTAATATAGCTCCCTCTGTATATAAACAGGAACCAGATGGCGACTGATTTCTTTTTCAAGTTAATTACAAAAGTTTTAGCTAAGAAAGTTATTAGCCAAAATTTGTAGAAAGAAAAACGCAAAAATAAAGCAAAAAATTTATATTTTACTTGTAGTTAATTTAAAATGAAACTTTAATCTAAAATCCTTACATTTCAAATTTGAACATTTCAAATTTGAACATTTCAAATTTGAACATTTCAAAAAATGTAATTTCAATGAAGAAAGCAACCATAGAATTTCCACGTGATCCTACAAAAGTTTTAGCTAAGAAAGTTATTAGCCAAAATTTGTAGAAAGAAAAACGCAAAAATAAAGCAAAAAATTTATTTTACTTGTAGTTAATTTAAAATGAAACTTTAATCTAAAATCCTTACATTTCAAATTTGAACATTTCAAAAAATGTAATTTCAATGAAGAAAGCAACCATGGAATTTCCACATGATCCTTCTAGTAAATAATTGATTTGACTTAGTTTTGCACAGACTAAGACATTCTTACACAAACAGCCATATACTAAAACTATCATAAATAAACAAATACTTTTTGCATTTGTAAACTCCTACAGTGCAGATTTGGAAATCTGCCATTAAAAATAGTCTCACAGGATGCGCAGGCCATCCAAACAAACATCCTTTTCAGATCTGAGAATTCATTTGAAATTCAACATGCACTTAGTTGAGCCGCACCTGAATGAAGAGGTTTGAAAGTTTTATATAATCAAAAGACAGCAATAGTCCAAAAATGTCTGATATATATAATGATTCTGTCTTGTATGTCTGATATATGCATATATTTATGTGATTCTGCTTAGTATGGACTTAATGCTGCCAGTACAAATGCACTAAATCTTAGGGGTCTAAAGAGTGACAAAAACTGAAAGTAAATAAACATTTCATTAGTTTTGGGGTTTTCTTTTTCATTACTAGTTAAAAATTGGATTATTGATTAAAATAAGATGTTGGAAGAGACATGAATAGATTGAAAGCAGTTATTTAGACGCTAGGGAATTTAAAAATAAAATGGTGTCTGCCATATTCTTATGGATAAGCAGACCAAACTTTGGTTACTGAAGTAAATATTTGCTTGATTTCACCATGACTTATAGAAAAGTATAAGTTCTATCCTGGACGATTCCCCATTTATGTTACAACCGCAATGACAGACCCCAATTTATGCTACAATTTCCAAATGAAAGGGTATGATACGTAACAAAATAATTAAAGACAAGAAAAACGAGAATTAAAAAATCTAACGAATAAGAAATTCGTTCTTATTCAATTTATTTAGAGAAACCATTAAATATGAGAGGATAAATGGGAATGTGGATTAAACGGGTACATTTATGAATGCAATGGTTGGATTTTCAAAGTGACAGGAAAGCAAAATGCAAAAAAATTCAAGTGTCCAACAATTTTTTTATGTTAACTGAATTCTTTTTTTTTTTTTTGCTATGGGAAGGGGGGGGGGGGGCTATTTTATGTGTGGTTTTGTGACCTTGCCACTCGGACTTAGGGTTAGTGGTTAAAATATTTTACGTTAAAATATATGAAACTTATGGCCCACTCTAAATTCTAAAATTGTTTATTTTTTGTCTTTCCGTTTTCCAGTGTTCACTCTTCACCTGTAATCGCCTAAAAAAGCTGAATTTCATTTTGGGGAGGGGATTTAGCGGAAGCTCTTTAATCATTTTTTTTTTAACTATACATTTTTAAATTTTAATTATCAGCAATTGATTTGTTTAGTTGTGTTTACCTTTCCCATTAAAAATTAAAACTTCTTTCAAATTGGCTAATTAAATATTTTATTTTTAAGGTGTAAATAAAAATGTAAGTTTGGGTATTATTGTAGATTGATACCCTAAACCCAAAAAAAATTTTTTTAATTTTTAGGTGATTACGTGTGAATACCCTGAAAAACTTGATAACTAACATTTGACATGAAAAAGAAAAAAAAGACCTCTAATCTTTCAAAATTACAAAAAAATATTCTGTTTTTACTATTTATTAATTTTATTTTTCTGTCTTTAATAATAAGTGTGAAAAGTAACCATTTCGAATTACGCAGCAACATGAAATTGTTTTATTTGACCCATCGATGTACCAGTTTTTCATTTATTCATTTCATTATATAACCAGTTTTTAATGAGGAATTCTTTTTCATTTTTATACTGAAACAAAATAAAATTCATCGACTTCGATATCTTAAATATCAATTAACCTTTTTTTTCTTTTTTTCTAATAAATAAAATTTGACTATGTTCAATGCACAGTAAATTTCCCAACATTAGAATATATCGAATAACCCTACGACAATCATATTTTTGTTGTTTTCCTTTAAATTACCAAAATTTCAAATGGAAATTTTTTTTTTTTTTTCTGTAAAGAAAACTATTGTTACAGTAATTGCTGCCCGGAGGGCGGATTGTTTTTGCTAGTATAATATATTACCAAAATTGTGAAATTCACAATAATACATTCACTCAAGTGAAATAGAAATGAAAACTTGAAAAGTGTGTTTGATAAATGGAAAACGGTTAAATGCAATGAAAGAGCATTTACTGACCCTTTGAGAATTGTATGCTAAGTATCTTGTGACTATCAGGGTTGATTTGTCTAACGTCAAACCAACCCCTTTTTTTTTGGGGGGGGGGGGGTATTTACTGCTGAAATACAATACCTATTGTAAACAATTTATTGCATATTGAATTGAACACAAATTACTATTTAATCTATAACTGGGGTGAAATTGCAAGATTCATACCTTTCCTATTAGTATGTAAATGACCACAATAGATTAAACTGGATTTGAACTCGGTATGTGCAACTTCACAGGCTGTGATTGATATAACTAGGTACTCCCATGATTATCAGGGGAAGGGGGATGAAAGTAATAAAATAAAAATTCTGCACCTTTGGTACACACCCACTTATGAGTGTGACATGCATCAGAGATTGACCCTGACCTTTGTCACGAATAACAAGGACTCTGAATGTGTAGACTAAGTAAGTATTCTGTTAGTAGAGAGCATAAACACAGATCTAAATATGTTCAGCCCGCCACCCCCTCAACCCAAACGAAGATATCAAATGCACAAACAAGAAATTGTTTACTAATAATGTACTTTTCAATTCTGCCTTTGTTTTCGTTTGTAGAAAGAAAGACAACAACAAAAAAAAAAAAATGTCAACTGCATACAATGGTTATCTACCAAAGCAGCAGACGAGGGTCACAAAGATTATTCGTCTCATTGGGTGCTTCCTAGTTTATTGTGGGTGACGCTTTTTCATACCTAACCGATTCATTGTAACCTAAAATGTTCTAGAGAATACGTAAAAGAAACAAATATTTGCATCTTTTACAGAAGATGGTGCAGCCATTCATAAAAACTCTGAACTGAAGAAAAAGTAAATGTAGTTCAGTTGCATTTTTTTGATGGTTGAAGATCAAGTTTTCCTTTTCAATGTAGACTGCGCACATAATATTAATGTTAAATATGGGCACACACACTTTTCATATTCTCTTGTATTTTTAGAGTATGTAGTTGTTGCAACAGCGTTCACCTTGGTTAGCTTTCCTGGCCTGAACCACATTCCGAACATTGGCAGCCCTTGCACGGCGCTCCTGAGCCTAGTAACTGTAATGGCATTCACCCGGAGTGGGTTAAGCCGGCTCGCAATGAGTTTACCGCATCTCGCGTCAAGCGGTCCACCCCCGTCAATCAGCAGCTGAGTCGTTAGCATACATCAGTCACTCCCGGTTCCAGTGTCAAACCCCCAAAACACGGGGGCCAGCCACCAGATCCATGTATTTCCTCACTGTTCTTATCCAAGTCTTCAGTCGGCCGTCTCTGCTGGTCTTTTAGCTGGCAGGTGCAATTGAGGGTACCAACTTGCAGATAAATTCTTCATTGGGGCATAGAAGAATGTGACCAAACCAACAAAGTCTCCTTTTAAGAAAAGACTGTGATGTTGGTGGTGTTGCATTTTGCATGGATGGTGCAGTTTTGGATTTGGTTGTTGAGATGGATGCATAGGATGCGCCGAAGGCAGTACATGTCGAAAACCTAAAGTGCACGAAGCAAAGTCGCAAGAGATGGTTAACCAAATTGTAATTCCAACCACTTGCTGACCTGAGAGCTCAACCACGTTCTCCTTAATAGTTATCGCACACATCGTCAGCTTCTCATCGATATACTAGCGAGATAGAGAGGATTACGTCACAAATTACCTCTCTGGACGACATGTGGTGCAAGTTAGTATTGTTTTTAGACACATCCACTCATCTTTATCAGGGGCTCGGTCATGCTTAAGTTTGAAATAGTTTGATTATTGGGTTTTACGGCATATCAAACATCGCCGAGCCCCTATTTATTTGCCTCCCCACGAGGGAAGAGCCCCTATTTATTTGCCTCCCCACGATGGAAGAGCCCCTATTTATTTGCCTCCCCACGAGGGAAGAGCCCCTATTTATTTGCCTCCCCACGAGGGAAGAGCCCCTATTTATTTGCCTCCCCATGAGGGAAGAGTTTAACACAAGGTCAATTTTCAACGGGGGGGGGGGAATCCAGCTGCCCAAAAAGGGAACTTTTGATCGGGACAAATATAAAAATTGCCTCAGTCTAGAAGGATTTCTCTTTCACTGAACGAGAACAGATACCACACTTTGCTTCTAAACTGTACATGTTTCATGGGTGTATATCTTTTGTAAATAAATAGTATCCAAACAACTGTTTCTATTTAAGCCATAGATAGTACTACCACTACGGGTCAAAGTGGATCTAGGAATAATGGTAACTGAGGTGTAATTCCACACTCCCCAAAGCTCCCAAATTGGGGGCTCACCACCAGATGCACTTTACGGTCATGATGCCGGTGAGAGTTGTCACGCAATAGAAGTGCAAGTAAATAAGTTCAATTTCATTAAATTTATCATTTCAAACACATTTCAGGGAATGCATATAATAAAGATTAGTTCTCATTTTTATTGTCTTTTGTATAAAATTTATACACAAAGCTGAAAATGAAAATAAAAATATTGATCTATTATTTATTAAAACCAACTTTTTGAAATTCTCCTGTCTTGATCCTTGTGTTGCACGCACCCTGAGTGGGTTTAGGCGGCTTCCTCCCAGGGTGGAAGTTTCTAGGGAATATAAAATCCACAAGCAGTTTCCAGCCGCATGTGTATCCCGCTCAGGCAAGATAATTTTAACAACTTATGTTTTTTGCGTGGAGGTGTTGCTGTCCTCCCTTACATACAGCGCTTAGTATTCCAAAATGGTCACCCATCTGGTACTGACCAGACTCAATGTTACTTAACTTTGGTGATCTGTGTATATTACATAAAAGTAGACTGTGTCTTAGAAGGCACATGAGTGAGAAGGGCAGGTGCATTGCCTGTTACTCAAGGTGCCTTCATCATTTGTAAGAAAATGCTAAGAGGAATGTCGTCATTTTTTTTTTTACCTTGCTCTCCCCCCTCACCTGCTGCTCAACACCTACAATAAAAACGACCTTTTGTTATATCTTGTCCTTGTGGGAAAGTAACTCCCAATGCATATAGCCAAAATGGGTTTATTTTTCATTGCACATAAATAGTAATATTACTATAGAACAACAATTCACAATGTTTTAGAATTAAAAAAGAATTTGGAAAAGTCTGACACCTCCTCTCCCCTTAACATTAAATTTATGGTAAATTTTTTTTTTCTTCATCAAAAAGAAAAGAAAAAAAATCACTAGATAAATACACTTTACAGGTGTTTTAAAGCAATAAACATTTTCTTTAAATTAAAAACCAAAGATAGGGAGTTGTAGTAGGTGATCAGCAATTTAGTTAGGAGTCTGATTTCTTTTTTGTTGTTGTTGCTGCTGTTAGGTAGGTAGGTAGGTAGGTAGGTAGGTAGGTAGGTAGGTTTTCCAGTTGACTTTCTACCTTTGCTAAAAACAAACTGAGATAAGATTTTCTAAAGAAGACACTATTTTAATTTTATTGCATCTTCTGTCCCAGGCAATACAAAGAAAATTAGCAAGTGTGCACATATACTCACACATACGCAGATGTAAGTGTGTATCTTTATAGTATGGTGGTTGTCTGCAAAAGACTAGTTGTTGATCTAAATAAAACAGATGTTAGCTTAAAAACATAAATCTAAAACACAGAGAGCGACTTGGGGTCGAGCCAATAACGAGCAAAAGATGGGCATCAGGGTGACGTGTGCAACCCATCTTGAGGTAAACACCTAAATTTGATAGCATTGCTCGAGGCAATAAACATGAGCATATGTTTGGGTTTAAACATTGACTTACAAGAGATAAGATTCAAAGGTCGATGGTGCATCAGTAAGATTTATCAACTCAGCAAGTGTCATTCAATGTATGTAATAACCACAAAGTATTTCAGTTATTGCATTTTCTTTGTTGGTTTCTCATAGCTTATTTTAATGAGATAAAGTTGGGGGGGTTTTCTTGACCGAAATTGAGACTATAAGAACCATTTAACAAAATATAATAATTTTTATATCTTTAAACTATTATATTTAATATTATCATAATATATGTTGAGAAAAGATAAATGCAAAAGTGAATAGCTGCCAAATACAAAGAATAAATGAAATCAAAACCATTTTTGGTTGACTAGAGTTGTCCTTTTTTAATCAAAGAACTTTATCAAAGTAACAAAAACTAATACATCTTGATCACGTTTATACAGAAGAGATATTTTTGGAGTAAGATAGGCCGGGTCATAGTGAGAGGGAGGGTGAGAAAGAAGGGGAGGGTTAAGAGAAAATGGTATGGAGAACACATCCGTGTTTAAGAATGAACAGAGATAAAGAGACTAGAACTTGGGATTGAATCAGGAGGACAGTTCAGTTGTGTAAGATCTTGGAGGATCAGTAGTAATCAGTTGATTGATTAGATGTTTGTGAAAAGCTGCCCTCTCGGGTGAGAGGTAGTAGAAGAAGGAAGTTGTAATTTGAGAATGAGGAAAAAAATGAATCACCTTCTACTTTATTCAAATTAGGAAAAGAGGGGAGGGGTATATAATGATTTTATTCTATTGTGTTGACATTGTGGATAAAGGGAGAAAATGGTTATCATAATGTGTAGGAGAATAAGATTAACTTGTATCCTGAAGAACATTTTTTGCTACAAGTGGCACAATCTTAAAGTCTTATCCATTGTTCAATAGTATGTTTGGAATATGAGATGATCACTGCTTCTGTTAACCGTTGAAGGTATTTGTTATGGATAAGTTTGATAACTGAAACCTTCAAAAAATCAAACACATGGTGAAAATCAGCCATATGCATAAATAGGATGTTTTTATATGCATTGTTTGATAACCCCTTTTGGCTTGATATACTCTTTGTCTAATGTGCACAGTTTTACCAATATAATTGTTGTTGCATGTGTTGCAGGGAATGGTGCAGATTCTAGCTGGTGTAGTAGGAAAGGTGTCTGTTTTGGGGTTTACGAATGAGATTTTTTTAATGTTTTATGTGGTCATTTGTATAATACAAATCCCCAATCTGGATATGTTGTAAAGAATTGTATTGTGTGTGTTAGTGTGTACACTAATAGAATTAGGTGAATTAAGTTTCCTATTTTTGAGTTTGGTGTTTATGTATATTGAGGGCTTTTGTTTTTAATTTAGGATGAAATATTTAGGATATTTTAACAATTTAAGTGAATTGTTGATTTTTTTTTTAAATACTTCAGATAAGTGTTGTGGGCTGCATATTCTGATGCCACGTAAGTAGAACCTTATTATGAGTCCTGTTTTAATGTTAATAATATTGCGGTGATAGTAGAAATGTACATGTAAACATGCTAGGACCCTGCATGTTTATTCTTTAATATTTTCTTTAGAAAGTGGATTGTTTTAATACGGATTGCAAACTAACATTACATACAATATATACATCAATAGCATGCATTTTGCTCAAGACACAAAAATAGAAAATTAAACTGTTGAACCATCCATTAACTTCACATACAAAAATATCAGACTATATCATACCATTTCTAAACTTCCTTATAAAAACAACTCATTTTCAGGTATACCACAAAATTACAAACAAAATGATTATATAGACTAGTACATATAATGTATTTTTTTTAGTTTTCTGATGAACAGCCGATTGTGACAATTTCTTGTTTATGTATGCTACCCCAAAGGAGAAGGTAATGCTTGGGATGATGGTCTTATGACAACAGATACTATACCCCCCTCTGAATTGAGCATTAAAAGATTGTACTATTACTTCCATTAATTGTACTATTTCAGCTTCAGACAGATACCAAATCTCCATTAGAATAACAGAATAACAATGGTGGCCATTTTGCTGCAGACAGAATAAAGTCTAAAAAAGCAAAGAAAATCATTGATGTAGCCGAACGTGTAAAAGTTGTGTCTGCCCCTATAGCTCTAATTTCGTAAACCAGGGATCACAAGTTCGAATCTCATTGAAACATGGAATCTGAGTGATGTTGGCCTTCCTTTTTAAGGTGAAAGTCAAGTCGGCAATTCGTCCATAACACAATAAAAGTAATAGTACAGTTTCGGATTCAGAAAGGTAAATACCAAAACTATGTCCATTTTGTACCACAACTTCGGTTACTATTTACTGTTGTATCTTATTATTTTAGTAGGGGTGGGACGTAATGGGTGAAAATTTCAGATTCATGCGAGTAGTATTTTTCTGTGTTCATTTATACATAAATAACACTAAACAATCAAACATTTTGAAAATTTTGCAAAATTCAGAAGGTGCAGGACAATAGTTTTGGGCTATTTTACATTCATGAAAACCCTTTCACAGCCTGAAAATGGTCCTAAATTAAAGTACTATATCAGATTTAACCATCTATATCCATTCATAGCTTTTGAGGATGTTTTAGGACCTGCAATGTTGCATGAAACCACTTTTTCACCGAAAAATGATGGATTTTGAGTCCCGTGGAGCCCTAACGACTATTTTTGGCCTGCACCTTCTGAATTTTGCAAAATTTTCAAAATGTTTGATTGTTTAGTGTTATTTATGTATAAATAAACACAAAAAAATACTACTCGCATGAATCTGAAATTTTCACCCATTACGTCCCATCCCTAATTTTAGTAGCAAATCTTTTTTTTTTAGTAACATTGTACAGAAAGTTTGTAGAACTGAAAAATAATCCATGATGAATGCTTCTGTCCAGTAAAATCACTGCGAAAATAAGTTTACAATGAATCGTTTGCCATAACTTTAGTGCTTATATTTGAATGAAAACAAACACACACACACACACACACACACACAGGGTTGATGTGATGTAAAATTAGGGAAACAAACTGCAGTAACCATAGCAATTCAGAGATAATAATCTTTACTACTTCATATCAGATTTGTTTTATTTCATTTCTTAAGAAGCTTTAATTCCAAAAAGAAAGAAAAATATCTTTTCAATTTTGCAACAAAAACATTAGAGCAATGAAAAGGAAAGAAAAAAAGTATGAGAGTAAAGCCATTGCTTTATAAATTGAAAGGATCTTTCAATGGCCGAATCTACTAGTGTCTGCATGCCTCGTTGGCAATGACCCACATTTAGTTCACACATTTATTTTTAGCACAAAAAATAATGTCAAAATAAAAAAAGTGGTTTCTGTTATTTTGGCCAACAGAAAACACCCAGTGGAAATTCTATGGTTGCTTTCTTTATTGAAAGGTTCAAATATTATGAAATTTAAATCACTTGTTCAACTATTAATGATAGTTTTTGTTTTGAGTAATCTGTTGTGGATTGTATTCGTTTTATTATTATTGTTGTTTTGCATTATTCAATTTAACCATTCATTTTAATGGGAAATATTTATAACATTATTTTTCAATTAAAAAATATTACGCTTTATTATAGTTTTTGCACATTTTTCTTGCACAAATTTTGATTAATAGCTTTCTTAATTCAATTACAAAAGCTTTAACTAACTTGGAAAAAAATCAGCTCAATTATGAAAATGCTATTAAGTATGGCAGTCCAACAGACAAAGCCTCTCATAAAAATACATGGATGATTCTAAAAAAATATGCATTTCTTATGATAAATTTGTACGTAAAGTCATACAGTTACCCCCCCCCCTCTCAATATTATAAACTTTTTCCTTATGGGAGTTGTAAATTCATTGATTATTTTTCTCAAGGCTTTATTTAGTACATAGGATTGTACGTCCAAGGAGAAATTTTACAATTACCTAAGGGATTTGGAAAAAAAGAAGAAAAAAAACAATTAAAATGTGCAAATCCTCTGAATAGACAAGGAAAAAATGGTTACAATAGCTTTTTGTTTTCGTTAAAGAAGAGCATTGTTTTTCTGATAAGTTTCTAAAATTAGAAACTCTGAAGAGATGGGGTTTCTTAAATTTCACACAAAAAAAAAACGTGATTCTTAAAATAATATATCCAGATCTCCAATACACGAAAAATATAAATAAATACACAATATGAAAATTTAATATTTGAAGACTATTGCTTAAAAATATGTAATTGAATGTTTAAAGCATATCCAAATAATAAAGTATAGTCAATTATTTTTTGTGGTGTAATCCAGCATTTATTTCAATATGCATTAGAAGAGTTTCATGATCTAAAATCAAAACATGAGTGCATCTATGTAGCTACATTCATTGTGTGGGTATATATATATATATATATATATATATATATATATATATATTTCTCAGAGTATATTTTATTTAAGTGATTTTTTTATAAATATAAAAGAAAAATTTTAGGACCAATTTCTTTTACTAAATCTAATCATATATATATATATATATATATGAGTAAATGGAAAAGTTTTTTCCATTTATCCCACCTATATTACTATCAAAACAGCTCACTGTTATTTAAACCAATAATTCAAGTCTTTTGAAATACTGTATATATAATAGAGCAAAGACCCAAACCATAATTATTTGTATTCCTAATATGCATAAATATTTTTTAAACAGTTTATAATAAATTAATGTTATTCATTTGTAATTTAATTGTCTTATTTTCCTCTATATATGCAATAGTTTTATCGATATTATATTAAAAATATGTAATGTAAGTTACACATTTAAAAAGAATACTTAGATCTAGATTAATAGGCACCGGATGGCAAGTAGTTTTTTTTTTCTTGTGTGTGTATGTATATATATATATATACACACATACACACAAGGAAAAAAAAAAAAATATATATACTAAAATGTTTTTAAAAATTTAAAAATAGCTTTTAAGCAAACATAACAGCATGTGAATTATAGGTGTTAATGTAATTTCTAGTATTTCAGATAATCATATTCTTTTTCTAAAGCTGTAATTTGATTAAAAATGATTGAATATGAAACTTTTAGGAATAACTAGACATCAGATACTTTTATTCTATTTCTAAAGAGAATGAGAGGGCTGAATATTAGTGATCCATATCCACCGCACTCTGTGGACAAGATCCAAGGTACAGCAGGCAAAGTAGTGAACCCAGTATCAAACACTGTTCTATTTATAGAAAATTGAGAATTGACAAATAAGCCGCTTTCAAAAAGTACATGTCACTTGGTTTGTAGGTGAATGTTACTTATAGCACTAAATAGATGTCAGCCGCAAGCTGTCGGTGAAAGAGTCACGAGCACAACTCAGACTCCTGAAATGTTAAAAGGAAGCTCTCCGACATAAGAAATCCTCCACAAGTAGAAATATCACATGCACACACCCTGCTAGCTAGTCACCAGGCACAGTGGATGACATCATAAAGGATGAATAGGAGCTTTATGATAACTATTCACAAGAGAGAGAAAGATATGTGTGCATGTGTCTCAGTTTTTTACAATAATATAGTGAATCTGTCCATGCATCGGATATCTAAATATCAGAACATTTTACTTGACTTAAAGAATACAAATAAAAATTATATGGGGTTCAGGGCTGGAGGAGCATGAGCACACAGGGATTCATATTCTATCTCTCGGGGTGGGGGGGGGGGGCATCATTTGTGCCTATACTAGCAATGTATATATACTATATACTGTTTATAGCTTTTTGATTTTAAACTGGACGGGCATGTTTTTCAAGGCTCTGAACAGATTTTCCTGTTTTTTTTTAACAAATCTAAAGGATTCGCTTTTTTTTTTTTAAGTGATTAATAAAAATGATTTAAAAAAAAAAGAAAGACTACAACCATTTAATAATGACAAAGATTTTAATGGGTTTTTTGGAGTGTTTACTATTATGTACGTCTTTTTTTTTTTCTCTCTCCAAGTCTGAGGTGGACAATTCGAGCGGGTTCTGAATTAAATGGCTTCTGTCACGAGTACACACCAAAAGATGACGATCAGTTATAGTAAATATCTGCAGTAAAATACATAAATGGAAAGAGAAATGGTGGGATAAATATACAAGTTGCTTAAAAACAAAAACAGCACAATTCCAAGTTTGATGAGTGCAAAAGACGAAAAACCCGTTACACCATAAACGCTGCTAACCTACCTACTTTACCTTGTGAGATGACCTAGAAGATAGTCACCACCCACACAATAATTACACGTCACCACCCATTTTCTGAATAGTAAAATGGAAAAGATACACAGAGAGGACAAGACAATTCTTTGATTATTAAATCAAATTCCATTGCAATTATTGTAACTTATCTTCAGTAATGTTGCGATAAGTTTGAAAAGATGTATTTGGAGCATTTCTGTAACCATTCAGACTCAATCTTCTTGACGTTTCGGCTGCACAAATTTTGCAGCCATCTTCAGATCAAAATTAAAAAGTAATAAGGGGGGGGGGGCAATGTGGCGTGATCTAAAGCATTCAGATTATGAATTATCAAAAAAGTTCAACAGTATTTTGTTTCTCCAGTGAAGAAGGCAAACATTTAATTTTCTTTTTTATCTGAAGGTTCGTTTTAGAATTTGTGTAGTCGAAACATGTTAAAAATACTTAGAGAATTCGGACAATTACAGAAATTATCTTTGAGTTCTGTTAATCTCTAAAACCATTTATACATATACAAGAACACACACACATTGTTATAAAATGGCCCGTTTTTCAATTATCACTTAATATTCTTAGATGTATAGCCTCAAAACACCTTTAAAATCTTTATACAGTTGGGCTGATTGTTGCAATGACAGTGACAATAAAACCCTATTTTCAAATATAAAATACAAGAACTTCAGATTCATAATAAACTGAGCATGTGCAAGCCATCAACGTATTCGCCCTAATTAAATTGCATATTGATTTACAAAATGACATCTCATTAATTCACTATGTTTTCTAATTCACCATTTTCATTAATACAGAGTTCTATTTATCCCAGATCATTTATTGTAATGAAAGTGACAGATTTATAATAGACTGAGCATGTTCAAGAGATCTATGCATCGCCCCCCCCCCCCCATTAAATTCTTCATTCCAAAGCAATGCCCGGACGAGTAATAATATATATAGATATATATATATATATATATATATATATATATATATATATATATATATATTTATTTCGAGTGTTGTTTCCTTTTTTGGGGGGGGGGGGGGGGCACCATTTTTCGTGTAAGTTTTCTCATGTATTTCAGCTTGTCACATTTTTTTGGTCAAGTCTTCTTGGATTTTTCCCATTTTCCGTTCTCCTGTTTTTGGAATAATATATTTTCCTATTACTTGTAAATTAACTCATTGCTCTGATGATCAGCAAGGTGGACCGAAGTCCGTATATTTTCCCTTGACTTTGCTGTGAAACACATGTAAGAAAATGTTTTAATTTTGAAAAAAATAAAATAATGTAAAAAACGAAAAAAAAATAAAAAATAAATAAAGGCGTTTTGTTTAACAGAATAATTAAGAAATACAGGTATTTGCCGAAATATGAAAATAAAGAAAATTGTAGTGAATATAAAAATTATGATTTTGGATTGATTTTTCCAAGTGGTTATTGGAATGCAATTATAGTGTGTGTAATATATATATATATATATATATATATATATATATATATATGCACACTTTGTGTATATTCAGGTAGCATTCTTTAATTTTTTTTGTATACAAATCAAAAACATTAATAAATAAATAAGTAGTACTTAGATTCTTCGTCGGCTCATCTTTAGTTGACAAAAAACAAATGAACAAAAAACTGGAGAAAAGAGAATTTCAAAAAACAGCCGAGAACGCCATGTGAAGTCGTTAGATGTCAAAACAAACTGGTGCAGTCCCGGAAGAATGTGTGTGTATCTCTGTCCCGTCACACAAAAGTCAGCAGTCAAAGAACTGCCGGACGAATTCATTCCAAGTATTTCCATAATTTTTTTTTTTTCCTTCTCCATACATTAGTGCGAACACTGACGAAGAATAATTTTTTTTCTGTCATTTTAATGAATATTTAATAGTTCCAGTGAAAGACAAAATGTTATGCCATTTTTATGCACTTCTTAGTCAAAGTAGATATTATGACAAGAAGGTGAACATCTTGAGAAATGCAAAGATTTATTTTTTAAGTCAGAAATGACAGATTATTATTTTCTCTTTAATTTCTACTTTCAATTAATTTACGGTTTTAGCTTTTACTACTAGTCGGTAGTTGTGAATGTTTATGTAAGCATTGAGATTTCACTTGCTAACAGCGCCTGACTGATTACAACCGTCGACTGTCAACTAGACGGTTGTAGGTTCAATCCTGGCTTGAAGCAGTTGCCTATCTGAAGAGTTGTGACACAGCGAAACAGTTTGTGGGTGGCATACATGATGATTGCCACTTAACAGAAAAAGGACATCCCTACAAAGATTACAATGCTGTCCTTCTATAAAGCCGGGTTTCAGTGAAAAGCCGAAGCAAGATAACAGAGACAATGTAGAGCGCAGGTTTTATATCAGAATTTTCGTCTCCTAGATGGATCATCTAACAAAATCTATGGGTGCATCTTGACGAGTAGGGTAGCATCGCGCCTGGGTACTATACCAAGTATTTCTACGCCACCCCCCACTAACAATATATATATTTAAATAAAAAACAATCAGGGTTCCATCTCAAACAATGAACATTTACTAAGTATTGAGACCATTAACACGTTTTCAATATATATATTGTGTGTATTTAGGCAGCCTTTTCTCATTTATGCAAACATTGTTAAAAATAACAATTCGTTTAGCTTTTCAATTTTTGTGATGGTCTTTTTTGTATTAAAATCAAAAAAATTAATGTTTCATAGGTTTCACGAACATTTTCGATTCTTCGTCAAATCATAAGTCGTTTAACACTTCCACTTATAAAAAAACAGCCTGCTTAAATTCTAGTCTTTTAACTTTCGAGAGTGAGTGTCCCTATCGCTACAAAATAGCTATTGTTAAAAATCTATTAAACCGTGTCAAATTAATCTCCTCTTAAAAAAATATTATTCATTGAATTAAAAAATATAAAACAAGTACTTATTAACAACGAATTCCCTAATTATATCGTTTATGAACAAATAAACTTGATTTGAAACTTAAAACACACCAGTACAAATAATAATAATAATGTTCAACATCACAACTCGTACAATATTAACATTTACTATTGTAATCAAATGCAACCAAACTTCAGATTAGAAAAAAAAGCCATGAAAAATATTATACAGATACATATCTCCAATTGACAATGACAATAAAATTAGACTCATTTACTATAAGAAATTTAAAACCCCAAATCTTGTAGTAAAAAACACCCCCTCTCCAAAAACCACTAGAAAAAACCAATGTTATTGATAAGGTTAAATGCCCCTTTGGGAGAATGTAACTCCTATAATAATAAAGCTAATACCTACATTGGTTTTACAAGCACTACCCTATCCCGCCGCTTCACCTTGCATCTTGTAAACTCTAGCTCAATTTACCAACATCTACAAAAACATAACTGCCCTCCCTCTGATTTAAGACAAATTCTAGTTAATAACACTAAAATTATACATTCCGAAACCAATTTAAAAAAATTAAAAATAATGGAAGCTATCTACATAAAAACACAACAACCTAAAATTAATAACATCACATTAAATCAGTAGTAACATAAAATGCTTAACGTAATGCGATTTTGTTCTGTGATGCCATCCAGCGTTGCTGAATTTAAATCGTCAACGACTTCCTGGAACAATGCGAAAAACGTTCTCTGCGTGTTTCTCCGCCGTCTTTTTAAAAATTCTCTTTCTTCAGCTTTTTTGTTCATTTGCTTTTGAAACCTGACGAAGAATCGAAAACGTTTGTGAAACTTATGGAACATTAATCAATTTTTTTTGATTTTTATACAAAAAAGACGATCAGAAAAATTGAAAAAATAAAAAAGGTATAATTAAACAGACGAATTCTGTTATTTTTAACAATGTTTGCATAAATTATATATATATTACACACACACACGAATATGGATGACGTCATGGAAGTTTTGTAATGTTATCCAGTGTGCATGTGAAAAGATACAAATATACAAGATAACAAAGCCCAGCGTTTTATGTCACATCAATTCTTTTTGGTTCGATGTATATGATTAATTGAACATACATTGCTATTTTACCATTCACATTTTTTCCGACAGTATTAGTGTCTAAATGAGTTGATTTGTCATAAAACCGGCCGACAAAGGAAGTTTCTGACAAGTTAGCTTTCCACTAAAAAAACAATCGGTCAAATGTTCTATAAGAGAATAAATTATGGCGGCATTTTGAAAAACAACAAAATCTCTCTCAAAAAAAAAAAAAAAAAAAAAAAAATCCATTCTTAAGACGCGTCCATTCAATCTGTACATTGAAGGATGAAAATGCTACTCCAAACAAATATGACAGAATGGCCAAGAGACAGACCCAGAAAGTCTGTTATATTCATGTGGACACATTGAAAAATGTCAAACTTAAGTATGACAGACTGTCTAACCGACTCTCTAATAATGCATTAAAATAAAAATAAAAATAAAACATTTAGCAATGAAATGCTATTTCAAATTGAGCTTGACAGACTGGCAGAGAGACTGACAAAACTATTTCAAACTTAAGCAAACAGAAATGCACATATAATACTTTACTTTCACTTCCATTTCTTAGATCTCATCCAATCTGCGTATTTAGTAATGAAAATACTATTCCAAACTTATACAGATGCAACAACACATCTTAAAATAAGTTGATAATGCATTAGTTTGTATCAAATGCAACAAAATTGCTGACTCATGCTTATTTCAAAACTTCCCCACCCCCTGCCTCCAATTTTGGAAAAGCACAAAAACTTGACAAAGTGCCAATTCTGTTTTATTAAAATCACCATCAATGACATTTTGTAGCATTTCAATGGGTCCTTTGATAATTATATAATGAAACAGACATCTCCATTGTATTCAGGTTTGTGCTGATTTTATTTAATGGGTTTATTGGCTTGTGTAGATCTATATAAGTTAGGGCTTTTTTTTTTCCAACTAGTTGAAAAATCCTTGGGAGTCTCGAGGGGAGAGGGGCAATACTTGATTTTTGCTTATAGACTTTCATTCTAACCAGAAACTACTTTCTAATCAAGATTTTAAGGACTTCAAAATTACTCTTGAATATTAACAAATAGATGTCAGACATTTTTTTTTGTCTATTAATAATGGGAAAAGATGGCTGACATCTGTTGAATTTTGAAAATCATATCTACACTTAGCAGTAATATGCTTTTCAAGTAATCTGTAACGTGTTTAGATGTAAACTGGTATAACTAACCAGTATTTTATTTATCTCTTCTCCAGGAAGTTAGACACAAGGTCAGGTGTGGGTTTTGATGAAAGTGTTTCTGTGGAACGAACTGGATTTGATCTCGGTACACCAAGGTTCTCAGTCTGTGTCACTAACCACTTAGCCACCGTGATAAATGCTGCCATTTTTCTTCCCTTTTGGGATTTAAACATGCAACCTAGATATAAGAAGTGAAAACCAATTAAGTGAGATTCTCTCAGCCGGACCTTGAAAAGTGGATTTACATAAATAACAAAATCTACTTTGTTCGAATTATGGTCATACAGCATAAAATAACTATATTTCGAAGAATCATCTATTAATTGCTGTCATAAAAGAAAAAAAAATGATATAATTGTGGTATAGCAAACGACACGCTCCATATGTAGTCGATGAGGTCAGTGTTTGTCGTTATTGTATGCAGTAAGTGTTAGATTTCAGTACAGGCCGTAGTATTGTATTTAGCTAGCTGGAATAAAAAGGTCTCATCCAAATGAAGGGGCACAACTGTACAATTAACAAGTTTTATTTTTGGAGTGAAAATTTCTTGGCAAAGTCCATAATTTGTATTTTTTATTACTAAAAGCTACTTAATGAGACATCAATTTGGTTAGGAGTCCAAAAAATATGGAGTTTTTTAATAGTGACCATTTCTATTCCTGAAGTTTTTCTAATAGTGACCATTTCTATTCCTGCTCAGGGCCCTATTGTCCATCCAACCCAAAAGTAACCATCTCACTGTCTAACTTATGTCCTTTGCTCTAAGATTAGGTGACTTACATAGACCCTATTCCCTGCATTTTTATCTTATTTAGTCTTCCTGAAATTCCTCCTGACATCAAAGGAAATAGTATCAGCTTAGTATCTAGGTTGTATCTTAGACATAAAAATAGATCTCAGCAGGGGATATCCACTTTGAAGTGAATTTTTTTTTTTTTTTTTTTTACTTATATTCACCCTAAACAAGGAACATTGCCACTGAGACTTAACGGAGTACTACCGTGAATTAGGGACCAGATTTATTGGGGGCATCCTAAGTGGGGAGTTGTGCAGCAAGATGTTTGTTCACATTACATTTAAATTCATGTTTGTACAGTTGAGAAAGCAAGGAGGGAATTTCAAAGGCAAACAGTTCGAGGAAAAAAAGCTTTCCGGCATCTGAGGATTTCTACAGTGAAGGGGTTGGATTTTGTTGCTTGCCGGTCTGGGGTATTTACGTTGGGGGGGCACAAGTGCAGCAAGTTCGTCGGAGCACATTCTGTTGAAGTCTTGGCTTCTACTTCAAGTGGCCATTTTCTGGGTGATAGATTGCAAAGGATTTTCAAAGATTGAAAAGGGAGATATATCCCTGAATGCAAAGCCAGCACTTAAATATGCAGATTAGCACGACCCCAAATGCACTATTTTAGATAATAATCTTTCGGGGATAATGCAGGCTTCATCAGATTGTAAACCAGCGATGGATAAACTATGGCATGAGACACATAGAACGTATCTGTGTAGCCTACCAACGTTCTTATCCAGTCAAGAAATTTTTTTTCCCCAGAACCTTTTTATGTGCTTAACAAGACTTCAATGATATAAACACACTACGCACACAAAATGTGGCCTGCTACACATACTACGCTAGACAAATGTGGCCTTAAAGGCAAAACATGCACCCAACTTTGCACTAGACAATAATTATAACAGAAATATTGGAAACGTGTTCTCTCCTCTACTAAATTAGCAGTTATTGCATATACTGGCAACTACTTATTCACAATTAGATTTTTTTGTTTTGTTTTCTAAGTAAAAAAAAATATTTTTAACTTCCTGAAAGACTGCAATTTTTTTATTTTTACTCAGAAAGATGGGAACTTCTTGAACAACAGAATTATGAAGTTGTAAGAAAGAAGAGAGAATATAATGGACCAATTGCTATGTATTAAAATACATGGACGGTAGAAATAGGTAGCTGCTGCTACTACTACCACTACACGACAAAGAAACTTATGACTAAGGAAATGCAAAGTGTGCGCAACTCTGGAAAAGGTAGTTTGATATAAATTTGGGAAATGGCATGATTTTGTGTAGGTGTGAAAAAAAAGTATAAAAAAAAGTATAAAATAACAGATGCGATAAACATTAGAGACCACAGGCGATGTGAGAAGATCAATGACTGCATGGGCAGAAAAGTTCTTTGCCCCATGCCAGGAATACAAACCATCCTCCTTTGCATCTTGTGAAACTGTACGTTGATTGCATGTTACTCTTCCACTCGAGGGTTGAGCTTTCTAGTAAAGGAATAACCTGTCACCCCTTAGCATAAGGTATAACTCTTCATAAAAATAGAACATTCTTGGTAGCCGATAATGCAAATGTAGAAATATATAAACATTATAATTCCACTTACTTTCAGGGAGGGCGTGATAGTGCAAGGGTAAAATTCCCAACTGCTGCTAAGTTTCATTAAGCAGTCGGGTTTCGAAAATCGCCACCTCTAATCATAGTGAAGAGACCTGATACGACGAAACAGCTGTCTGTTGATGGCATATATATTTATGTGTATGTATCACAGCTCTTCAGTCTGGTTAGACAAACACCTGCCTCAAGCCAGGATCAAACCTATGGCCCTCTAGTTGACAGTCGGCGATTTTAACCATTCAACTGTCAGGCAGGTGTCATTAGAAAGTGACATCTCAATGCTTATATCGACATTGACAACTACTGAAGAGTGCTCTATTTGTGTTTACAAAAAGCTTTGCATTATCACTAACGGTAGTTGGCAATATCACTTACCACATTATATAATTATAAGTATTGCTGTACAAATAAATGTAATAAGTAAAAAGTGTAACAGGAAAGTTTTTATTAATGGTGTAAGCTGAATATATATATATATACTAGCAGGACCCGTGTAAATTACACGAAATGATGTTTTTAATACTAAGTATCTTGTTCCTAACCGATACATGTTTGAATAAAATATAAGATTTGGATTTGTATATTTATTTTTTTTAAATGAACAATACATGAAACAATTTACAAAACTTCTTTATATACAATATTTCTAGTGAAGGTAATATTTCGACGACTAAACCTTACTTTGTAAATGCTTTAGATTAAATTAAATTTGGCTCCAATTCATGAATATTTATTTACTCCTCTCCAGGAGTTAGGCACAAGGCCAGTTTTTTCTTACTCCCACAAGTAAGATGTGACCCAAGGTTGGGTCGGGTCGGGAAAGTGGGGTTTGAAAAGCCAGCGCTCGAGAAAGCGAGCACTCTGGCCATTAAAAATTGCCTGGGCAGCCCCGTTGGCATTCCCCGGTAGGGGCGCCCCAGGCAGTAAGCAATAAACTTACTCCTCCCCAAAGAGGGGAGGCGAAGCCTGGGAGGGTGGACCTCCTAGAACTGCACAGGACAGACCCATAGACCGGCGTAAATCAAGCCTCGAAGGCCAAGACAATACCAGTCTATGGAGTTCAGTATCCATCGGAACAGATACTACACTTTGATCTTAGCCAAAAGGCCAAGCCAATTCATGAGTAGCATACAAAGATTCGGAAGGTCGTTGCTTTTGATGTAAGCATGACACACAAAATCACACACAATGTATTAATATGTGTCTTCCCGGTCGTCCCCTCCTACCTCTCTTCCCCTCAAAATGTAGAAAAAATCTTAGAGGTTGGTTGGGATCGAACTATAAACCAGTCGGGCCGAAGTCAAAAATACTACGTCGCGAACCGTTGCGCCAAAGGGAAATACTTGAAAATGTTTTGAAAATTAGGCGAGTTGAATGTTTTTCAAAATCTAGGTGCGGCACGCATGCACAGAGCTTTTGCCGGAAGCGTGACACACGAACACACACGCTATCATATTAATATATAGAGATATATATATATATATATTTAAGAAAATAAGTCGTTCATTTCAAAGCATTGGTGGGTCAGTATCATAAAATTACAAATATTTTAAATCTTTTTAAATGAACGACCCATTTTCTTAAACTTTTAGCATGCCAATGCTTTCTCCGTTCTACAACCAGAATTTTAATTCATAACCGCTAAAGATATCGGTGTGGATACACCATAACAAGGACATTTTATCAAGAAAACAAAAGGAAAAAAGTTTGTTTTTTTTTCATCATAAAACACAAAAACAAAAATAAACAAATGACACAATACTGGTAAACTTTGATGATGGAATATTATTCCGAAATTGATAATATTAAAGTAATAAATAAATAAATCTTGCATTGATAAAGGTTTTTATTTTTAATTTTATAATATATATATATATATTAGATCAATAAACAAAAAATGTGTCAGCAATAAATTGGAAGCTGCACACAAATAGAGAAATGTAGTAAAGTTTTTTTCACAATTTTGTGGCCGATTCTGTTTAGTTCATAAAAAAAGTGACCCCTAGCTAAATTATCAGAAAGAAAGAAGCAAATCAAATTATATTTGGGTCAACAACATGGAGGGTGGGGAACATGTTAGTCTGAATCAAGTAGCGATTTGTCAGACCGATGACTATTCGGGTCTGATTTAGAAAATCAGACACATTTAAATTTATATGTAATATTATAGAACTAAACAAATGAATAATTTCTCTGAGACAATTTGGTATACACTTAATGAGAATATTGTAGTTCTTGTATTTAATTTTTAAAAAGGATAAACATTGCATGGTTGAGGATGTTGTTTAATTGTTTACTTTGAGATGATGCAGGACTCTTAATATTTTATGTATGTTAGGATTCACTTTATTTTTTTAAAGTTTATATTATTTATGTTCCAAGTTATGTGGCTAGCACAGTGAAAGAGTCTCAATATACATATATAAACAGAGAAATTAATTTTCTTATATAGAGGCATAATCATTCTAAAAATAATAAATAATTAAAATCATAAATTTGAATTATTTATCAATATTATAAAGCTCTATCTGAAAAGATATTGATCCTTTTGTGTGCAAGATCTGCTGTCTTGGTACAGCTTTGTTTAGATAAGTTGATTTTTTACCGTTATTGAGATATATGTGTGTTATGAGGGGTAAGACACAAATATGAAGAAATAATTGGATGAAAACTATTCTATATAGATCAACAAAAATAATGATTTATTTAAAACAAGTTACAACTGAAAGGAATTACTTTGAAAATGAGGTTTGATAAGCTGATGTTGTCAATCGTCCATTGATTTATTTCCTGTTTCTGATTGTTTTTGTATATGCAGGGCAGATAACTGCTTCAAAATGTCTTTAGGGCAAAAGAGATAACTTTTGGGTACAAAGTTATTTCTCTTTAAAATATTAAAATATTTAAGGAGTATGTAGTCACCTAACAGTGTAAAAAATATCTCACTTGAATAACCTGAGACATCCTGGTTCAAAATTCACCAGCTGACAGAAAAACTATATTACATATTTCAATTTACGAGCCACTATACATTGCATACATTTATGTTGTGCCGACTGATAAGTGAACCACCAATCTCCATAGTCAACCAATAAATCTACCATGCTTTTAGTCTTTCAAACTACTGACACCATTCATTACGTAAGTACATACTAAGCCAACACTTGTAATAAAACCTAACCTCTAAAAGGAAAGCTTTGAATTTAGATAATGGATCTTTGCATTGGCTAACAACATAGTACTGACAATTATGGTTGTAGCAAGATCTATTCTCAAGGAGTGACCTACACTTATGGCCTTTGGCCAAAACCAGCTGACTTGAGTAAATATTTATAACATTTTCTTCAGAAGTGATTGGTCAAGTAGAACAAAAATCTATGAAAGTCAAAAATGGCATTCATAATGCAAACCAAAAGATTGATTTATCCCAAAAGAATAAAAGAAAAAGAGACAGTCTTTGAGAACAAGACAGCCTGCCCCACTCCCTCTCTCCCTCATCCAAGGAAGATCCAATAATAGAACGGAAAGTGGCCATGTAGACGTATCTTAAATTCGATACAATAGAAACCATTCCTTGGTAGAGAAGACGAGAAGTGCAGCCGAGCCAGAGTCGAGCCAGATGACTAAACGCCAATAATCTGGTTCTACAACAGATATCAAATTGCAGAGCTCAAAATATTCACCTAAAACAGATGCATCCCTCATTCCCTCAAACCCCCCCTCACCATCTTGAACATCCAGAGTCAATACCAGATTCTGAAAATAGCATAAAGCAAGCAAAAAGGATTGCGTTAGTTCTACTTGGATAAATTTTAACAAGCATTGTGCATCGGAAACCTACTTATGCCTTAGAAAAAAGTGTGTATATATCTATAGATATAAAGTTAGGTATGTGTATATGTTTATATAGTTGTATGTACAGGATTCACTCCTAATTAACTTATGAATTTTGTAATACAGCTGCTAGGCATGAGGGTGGATAATGTGGGCTATATTTAGAGGTGGAAGCCCTTTGTGAAAATTCATATATCTCCGATTTTTCTGAAATTTTAATAATAGGTATCAGATATCAATTGATAAACATTTTTCAACTCATTTATTTTAATCTGTCATCTAGAATCTAAATAAAAATCCAACCTCAAACAAATTAGGAAAAAAAAAAATTAAAAAAAAGAAAACTATTGAAAGCCGAGAAGAAAATACGAAATGTGGATGCTGACGGTTTGTTCAGTTCGAAGTGTATGGAAAGTTACTGACTATGACAAAATGCACCTGAAGAAAGCTGGAGAGTGCAACGGCCAAAACATTGTGCACATAACCAAGATAAAGACATCTAAATGAAAGCTAGGAACAGATATCAAAATAATAATATAAATGCATTCTTTAGCTTTACATGAATTGAAAAAATTATCTTTAAAAAAGGGAATCTGGTTTACTTGGTGTGTTTACCAGTAAATAAACCGTTTTTATTTTTTTAATGCTAAAACCATATCCATTATAATACTTTATCATATTCAGTTTAACATCTGTTTTAAAAGCTGACAGGTGTTGTACAGTTTTTAAAAATTGACTTTCAAACTAACCTATCTCTGACCAGGTTTTTATTTATCCCTCTTTCTCTTAAATCCATTCTTATCACTTCCTCATGTTTTCGTTGGCCTTCTCTAGTCAACTGACTCTGCTACCTCAACTGTTCTACATCTACTAACCAAAGAGCTCTCATCTATTCTTTCAATGTGATCATACCAACAAAATCTCCTTTTCTGCATACATCTCATTATACTGTCCAGATTTAATCTTCCTCTAAAGTCATCAGATCTAAGCTTGCCTTTCACTCTTGTTACATATCCATCGTATTATTCTCATAATTTCTCTCCACGCAACATGTCCTCAACCCTTACTGGTCAGGTTTCCCTTCCATACATCATCACACTGCATACACATACCAGATAGACTCTTCGTTTATTAGACAGTTGTAACGCTTTGCTGGTTAGTAATGACAAAAGTTCCTCACTCCACCGACCCTTAACTCTTGCAACTACACTAGCACCTGCTCCTCCCAGTGTTCCAATGGTATCATCAAGATAAAGCTTCTGAACAACCGCAACAGCTTTGCTATCCAATAGAACACAAGTTGCTATTTTATTTACTAGAATTAATGAGCACATGGGGCCCATTAATTCTAGTAAATTAAATATTTATAAGAAAGTCCAAATAGCTCAGTTGGTAGAACGTCTCAAAGTTTTCGTTTCTGATCATGGCATCGTCTTTATTTATTGAGAATTTATTATTTACTATTAATGACTTTTTCTCCATTTCTAAAAGTCGTTAAAATTCCTGATTTTCTTAAATTAAACAAATTTCGTAATGCATTTATTACATTTTAAAAAATTGTGACAGACAAAATCTCTATTTATATAAGATAGCATGGAATAAATTGTGGGTTCATACCTTTCCCAAGACAATAATTGAACTTGGCATAATAACTGAGTCTTGTGTAATTCACAATATGCTATAGTTTCGTGCCGCAAAATAATCACAGCAATTTATCTTTATGTTGGACATTTTGTAAATTAAGAATTTCAAACAGATTGGGGAGTCAGAATTCTGCAATTGTTACAGCAGTCTGATTTTTTAATTCCATAAGTCAAGGATATTATCAGTGACAAATGTTACATACTCCGTGAGTGTACGTGTGTGTGTGTGTGTGTGTGTGGGGGGGGGGGTAATGTAGAGCACCGAAACTTTGTGACTAACACCATGCAAAAATCAGAGATGTTCTTTTTAACCGGACATGATCTCTCTCGTGGAGGTGGGGGGGGGGGGGGGTATAATGTCCAGATAAAGCAACGTCTGGAATTCCAGAAGTCAACACAATAGCGCTGTAAAATCCCAATCCTCTTGTGTTGTGAGTTTGACGAAAAAGAAAAATCGCTATGGCGCGACCATGTGTAAACCTGTAAATAGCAAGATGGTGCCTGCTGAGAATAAAACAACAATAAGCTAAAGTGAGTGCCATTAGCAAGAATTTTAATATGACAAGTCTACTACATGTGGTGCATAAGAACATTACATGTGACATATGATAAGGTGGTGACACAGGTCATGTTATAAACAAAACGGGGGGGGGGGGGGTGATACCATATGATCCAACAGTTTCTGTGTTTACTGAACAAGTGCAAGAATCTGAAGGAGGCCAGCATTAGAAATGGTTTCCTTTGATGAGAACTACAACCAAAACTAAGCGGTAAATAGGAGGACCAACCTTGTATGTTGGGTATAATTAGATCATGCTAATTGATTATCTCTCTTCAACAAAGGTCAGCCTTTAAACAAAGGATAGATATAGATGAGGAAAACAGACGAGATGAGTGGAAGTGAGGGTAACTGATAAATATGGCGAGACGCACTCAATTTATGTTTTCTATGAGAGAATTGCAGGTTGGTAGAAATTATGTTGGACCAATATTCCACGATCCCAAAACCTTTTTTTTTTTTTGCTGTTATTGTTTTTGTAATGTTTAATAATAAATTATTTGATTTACCCCTCCCCCCCCCAATTAAAAATTTTCTTTTAAATTCTTTCAAAATTTAATTACCGTCTCTGCGATCATTGTTAAAAATGCGAAGACAAGAGTTTGTATTTTTTTAGTGATTTTTACAAAATGTACATATTTCTTTTTATGAAAATACAAAAGAAACTGAATTTACCAAAACTGTAAATAGAATTAAGGAAAATGTGAAATGGAAAATATGATCCCCTAAGTAATGAGAGTCATGGTGTCAAAATTCTTTCCTGTGTAGCATCAGTGTCAATGCAACCATCTATATTGCGGTAGTAGACAGCAGTGAGGAGTCAGGAATTGGCAGTACTTTTTACAGCAGTTGGGGTTGGTAGTCAGAATCGATTTTTTTTTTTAATGACTGACGTAGGATTTTTTTTTTTTCCAGTCTACTCCTCATCTCGTACTCAAGAATCAACAATTTTTGCAGGAATCTGACTCCCATCTCGGTGTACTGATAAAGTCCTAAATCAAAAGGTTGACTTGTAACGATTATACAAATTCTACAGTAGGACTGATCTCTGCTACATTATCCTCATGATCATGGACTGGCCAAAAATTTCTACAATTATATAAACATTGAGTTCTGGTTTAAATCCATTAAACTTCTTACATCATGCGAGAGAGAGAGAGAGAGAGAGAGAGAGAGAGAGAGAGAGAGAGAGAGAGAGAGAGACAAAAAGAGAGAGGGAGAGAGACAAAAAGAGAGACAGAACGACAGCGAGGGGGAAAGAGAACGACAGCGAGGGGGAAAGAGAACGACAAGGAGGGGGAAAGAGAACGACAAGGAGGGGGAAAGAGAACGACAAGGAGGGGGAAAGAGAACGACAAGGAGGGGGAAAGAGAACGACAAGGAGGGGGAAAGAGAACGACAAGGAGGGGGAAAGAGAACGACAAGGAGGGGGAAAGAGAACGACAAGGAGGGGGAAAGAGAACGACAAGGAGGGGGAAAGAGAACGACAAGGAGGGGGAAAGAGAACGACAAGGAGGGGGAAAGAGAACGACAAGGAGGGGGAAAGAGAACGACAAGGAGGGGGAAAGAGAACGACAAGGAGGGGGAAAGAGAACGACAAGGAGGGGGAAAGAGAACGACAAGGAGGGGGAAAGAGAACGACAAGGAGGGGGAAAGAGAACGACAAGGAGGGGGAAAGAGAACGACAAGGAGGGGGAAAGAGAACGACAAGGAGGGGGAAAGAGAACGACAAGGAGGGGGAAAGAGAACGACAAGGAGGGGGAAAGAGAACGACAAGGAGGGGGAAAGAGAACGACAAGGAGGGGGAAAGAGAACGACAAGGAGGGGGAAAGAGAACGACAAGGAGGGGGAAAGAGAACGACAAGGAGAGAATAACCAACATGTCTTGAATACTAAAGATGAAATTTGCTATCAACGTGATTGCCAAAATGATAAGAACCACTTGATCTATGAATTCACTTTTAAGATTACATCAAGGCCATCCCCAAGGCTGAAGCCAGTTTTATTGATTTTCATGTTTCTTTATTTCAAGTTCAACACATGAACCTTTTTATGAGAATATATTGATTTCTTTCTATTTCTTTCTTTATGTCATAATTTATTCATAATTACTTGAAGTTATTTTAGTTCAAAATGACAAGCACTTGTATCAAACATGGATTTATATATTCTTTTAAATTGAATTTGGTTCAGTTTTACAACATATCAACCAACGTGTTTGTTGAATTCAGTAATTGGTCCCCCGATTTATAAAATCGGGGGACTTATGTTTTTAGGCATGTCCGTCCGTCCGTCCGTCCGTCCGTCCGTCCGTCCGTCCGGATTTTTCTCCGCAACCATCCATTGAATTTCTCTGAAATTTTGCATGAAGTTGTAACTTTGGTCAGGTTAGAAAGTGACATTCTCCGATTTAAAAAAAAAAAAATCAGGGGGGGGGGGGGGGGGTCAAAAATGACCCAAATTGCCCAAATCAATTGCATTTTACACTCGCCACATCGAATCACATACAGCGGGGGGGGGGGGGGGGCCACGCACGCGCTGCTTGTTTTAGTTAATCACTGGATTTTATGGCATATCAACCAGCGTTATATCATTTTATGCTGAATCTTGTATACAAATTGTTTTTTTACTTGCATATTTTGTAAATAGTCTCTAAATGATAGGTACTACCACTCAATGGTTAGAAACTGTCAGAGTGGACCTAGCATCTCAGGGGTGATGACCACCTCCACTCCCACAAAGTGGGACTTCAATGCTGGATGTAGTTTCACATCATGTCTAAGACCTTTGGATTGGTATAGTTTATAAAAATTGCATCATTTTCTAAGGGCTTTTTTCTTTTGCATTTTAAGAATATTGTTCTTATGTGGAAGAAAAATTATTAAAATAAATCATTAAAAAAAAACATACAATAATAATTAAATGAAAATACAAATTAATTTTTATTATCAGTAAAACGTTATATAAGAGAATCTACGTAGTCTATTTATATTTTTTAAAAGATCTGAAGCCATTGTCAATTTTATATTCACACAGCCAGTCATTTTATTAGAAATGATAGAGAATAAGTGTAAGGCAATCCTATTATTTCAACCTATAAAAAAAACAAAAACAAAAAAAAAAAACAGGAAAGTTAATTATAATAAAAAAAGTTATTAGAAGAAATAAGATCTTTAAACTGTTTATGTATTAAGTGAGATCGTTAAGTGTAGAAAAATACAAAACACATCCCTGTGTATGAGGAGAAAAAAGGATAGTCAAGTTTTTAGGAAAGAAAAATTGTGGTGAGGAGGCATAAGGGGTGTGTGTGTGTGTGTGTGTAACTGCCACGTCTTTACAGAAGGTCATTCATACAAGATTGCACTGCTAAATTATGCACAAATATGCATCAGCAGCCCAGATTAAATTTTTAGAAGTCTTTCTTTTTATTTTTATTTTCTTTACTGATGTGTCACCACTTATCAAGGCACGGGGGCCACTCGAGGATAAGAGTTAAAGATATAAAACATTTACCTCCAGCACCTTTCTTAGTGACATGGCAACGAGAATAGAAAGAGAATTACACAAGTCATCTCCAGCTACTGCTCAAACTAAACTGTTGCCGCAGGAGGGGACAGCATTCTCTTCCCTCTTTGTCAAAAACATTGCTTGTGGAAAATGAGGGCTGAATGACAAAGTAGGGGAAGCGAGAGCTATAGGGCTGCTGAAAGTGCATCCACAATGCATTTTCTACTTTCCATATGACATGAGACAACTGGCTTCTGTTTATACATATCTATATTCTTCCCCAGTTTGTCCTTTGCATAACTGGTTGTTGCTATGGGATCACATGTGGCTGAGTAGACCAGCTCTGGACAGTCACCACACATGTTCAGGCTGCAAGGTTTTGACGCTTCCACAAAGCACACCTCAAGATAAAGTACTGTATTCGCCTTCCTCAAAACTTTCACAACCACCATAGATGCGTTTCTGCCAAAATGATCCTCTTCCAGTTCTTCACATTCATGCTAAAGGTCTTCAGGTTGTCTTTGACAACATCCTTAAAATGTCTCTTAGGCTTGCATTTCAGCTGTTTACCATGCTGCAGTTTCCCATATAACAGTTATTTAAGTAGCCTGGCATCTTCCATCCTCGTCATGTGTCCAGCACATTTGATTACGAATTATGCGCACTTTTATGCCAGAGAAACCAGCTTCCTGTAGAACAGCAGTGTCTGTTGGGAGAGATTGCAAATTAATGTTTAGGATCCTCCTAAGGCATGTTTGGTGAAACCTCTCTAGGGCCTTGATATGACAATGGTACATAGTCCATGTAACTGAAGAATATAAGAGTATAGACAAGATATACTCCTACATACTAAGCTTCATTTTGATGGTGATGGCTGTCTAACTACACGTGTTTTTCAAGCCTGCTAAAAGATTTTTTAGCCTTTTTGATTCTTATGTGTATTTTGGGAGCCGAGGGAGAGAATGTTGCTAAGATATATTAATGAGTCAACTACACAGCCTAGTTCCCTTGATTTAGATGTTGGGTTCAACCTGTTTGTGTCCTGGTGGCGTAGTGAGCATTACTTTCATCTTCTCCAGATTGAGGGGGAGTCCAAACAGTCAAGAAGAGAGCCATTATTTCCTTGATATCCACCTCAGTGTGGGCAACAAAGTCTGTCATCGGCATAAAAAGGCTGCAACATGAGTTTTTGGAAAGTATTGGACTTCGCATTTAAGCGAGTGAGGTTTAAGATCCTACCTGTGGTTTGGAAACATACAAGAATACAACATTACAGTCCTGAAAAACATAGAAAAGGGTCACGGCAAAGTATATTGAAAACAGCACTCAGTTTAACACCATTATCAATGGCTATTGGTTCAGAGAGTGTATCGTTCTCAAAGTTGGCTACGCATTATGACAAATCATGGTGAGCATCAAAGTTTGCCGAGGATTGTCCAAAATATTGTCCAAAATATTGTCCAAAATTTACATTCTCAAAAATGTCCGTTAGGTCCACAACAACCTGGTAGAGTATTGCTTGTTAGTCACATTTTTTTTTTTCTTGAAGTTGTCTGGCAGAAAAGATTATGTCCACCATGCTATCACCGGATGTAAAACCATTCTGGCTTTCCAGAATAACAGAGGAAGATACCCATCTAGTGAGCCGGTTAAGCAAGATCTTCAAGAAGATCTTGCCTACGACTTCAGGAAGGCTTATTCTTTGATAGTTGCCACAGCAGATCGACCATTGTCCATTCCCTTTGTATATTGAGATCAATATTGTATCCCTGTAGTTATGAGAAAAAGAGGCACTAATCCAGAGATTAGACAATGAACTTCCAACAGCGATTCTCTCACTCCCATATCGGACAACCTCAGTAGGGATGCCATCAAGTCCAGGTGCCTTACCTATCTCCTTAATTGTATTGTGGATCTCCCAGTCCCTTCGTTGTTCAGAGTTAACCGAAATAACAATCATAAAACGGTTGCACCGTAATAGAACTCAGAGGTGCATCATCCCGTCATTAAAGCAGTGAGATTGTTCGCCCCCTAGTGACTAGCTCTGTGCGAACGGTGAAGCCCACTTTGTCTATTCAACCATCACCTTTCCAAAAGAACGTATATCCAGCCCCCACCTGTCAGTTGATCGTCATCGCTGAAAGGGACTTCAGTCAGTGCAATGTTGATTCTATACCTAGCCAGTTCTTTCACGATAACACCAGTTTGCTGCTCAGGGGGTTTTGACTCCTCGTGATCAAAGAATGTTTGTACATTCCAAGTGGCCATCATTAGCCTGTTTTTTTTTTTTTTTCGTTTATTTTTGGTATTGTTGGTGTGAACAGCCACAGGTTGCTGGCCAGCTTAATAGGAATTTTTTTAGGTTGCATTTTCATGACCCTTCCCAGATTTCCAGGTGAGCCGTGCTACCCTCGAAAGAGCTGCTCAGTCACTCACTTCACTGAAGCATATTGCTGTTCGGTTAACAGTGCAAGGACGGTCAATCGTTCATGAGCTGCACCATGTGTAAAATAATAAGTTTTAAGCTGGTTTTTCTTCTTTTGTTTTAATAGTTATTGGACTTTTAAGGATATCTGTATGTGTAAATGGCCATGTCGTGCACTTGTAACACACACACACACATGCTCTCCTCCTCTTAAGTCTACTATCAGTGGCAAACAGAAGAACAAACATTGAAAAACTGTAGAACGCAAGTTTGACGGAAACAATGTGTGTGTGTGTGTATGCGTGTGTATTACTGAGAATAGTTGACTGCCATGAAATTTTCTAATGGTTTTTTTTTTTTTTTTTTTTTTTTAAAGAGAAAAAATAAACCATGAACGTATTCCAATGTCTCTTCAGACCGCATCCTATATTTTTGTTTGTTTTGCAGGAACTTAATTCTTTTGGGGGTTACCATATATTTTCCACCATAACACATTGTTTTGTTTTTTAATTAAAAAAAAAAAAAAAAGACATAAAAAACGCCCGCTTCTTATGACGCAAAAGGTTTTGTTTGCACAAGTATACTGGTGTATGACTAATGTAACCATTCCCTTTTTGGCAAACATCTCCTGTCGACCTGAACATGTTATGTGGAGAGAAATACAGTATTTAATACAAAACGATTACTTATTGTATATTATTAATTAAACAGAAACTGCCATTTTAATCATAGCTGGATGAGAGGAATACAAGTTCATAATTTTCCAACAGTATTAGTGCATACCACAACTTATCGGATCAGATTTGTAACGCAAATTATACAATGCTATTCATTTGGCCTTTTGGCTAAGATCAAAGTGTAGTATCTGTTCCGATGGATACTGCACCCCATAGACTTGTATTGCCTTGGCCTTCGGGGCTTGATTTACGCCTGTCTATGGGTCTGTCCTGTGCAGTTCTAGGAGGTCCACCCTCCCAGGCTTCGCCTCCCTTCTTTGGGGAGGAGTAAGCTTATTGCTTACTGCCTGAGGCGCCCCTACCAGGGAATGCCGACGGGGCTACCCAGGCAATTTTTAAACCCCACTTTCCCGACCCGACCTTGGGTTACATCTTACTTGTGGGAGTAAGATAAAAACTGCCTTGTGCCTAACTCCTGGAGAGGAGTAAATCAATATTCATTAGATCAATAAAGCATCCAGTCTTTGATTTTAGACTTTCGAGTCATAACCACAACTATATTCTATACATATAAAGTTGAGTTATTTATCGCACTGACATTGATATTAAAAGCCAACTTTTCTATTTAAACAGTAAAAATAACTTTCCACTCAGTCGTGAATATGTGAGCAACTTCAAAAAGGATAACTAATTTGCATATTCCTTTAAAAACCAAACTCTCATTAATTCACTATTTGTTTTTTGTTTTCTTATTGAATGAGTGGTTTCATTTAACTATCACGCACAGTTCTATTTATGCATATGTTTTATATTGTGCATAATTGTGTAGCATTTGGGGTGAAAAAATTCTACCATAAATGTGTGTGTGTGTGTGTGTGTGTGTGTGTGTGTGCTAAAAAGAAGTAGTTTATGAATTAGAACAGAATGAAGATTCATAGTTTTATCCATCAAGGTAACCGTTTTAAGTTAACTGTCAATAACAAAATAAATTAAACCTAGAAAGTTACAAAAGTTAATTCCTTAGATAAAAGAATGATTGAGTCAAATTGAACAATGCATAATTTAACTATAGAATTATTCAATAGAACAACTAATTAGCATCACACAAGAGAATAAATGGCTTCCTTAGAAAAAAAACACTAAATAAAAAAACAAAACCTGAACCAGAAAGCAAAGTATGATGAGGGGGACTGATGCAAAAGATAAAACTGTCATATGGTCCAAATCTAACACACACACAAGTTGACCAACCATTTTAACCTCTTGGCCATTTCTATATTTATTTCCTTTTTATAATGACTACTTCCTACTGATCTACCCAATCCTCTTTTATTTCCTCTGTTAACTCCATTGCCATTTTTCTTCTACCTTCCTTCTTCTCATATGCCTGTGTAAATAAGTGTCTAACCCCGTGTAAATAAGTGTCTAACCCCGTGTAAATAAGTGTCTAACCCCGTGTAAATAAGTGTCTAACCCCGTGTAAATAAGTGTCTAACCCCGTGTAAATAAGTGTCTAACCCCGTGTAAATAAGTGTCTAACCCGTGTAAATAAGTGTCTAACCCCGTGTAAATAAGTGTCTAACCCCGTGTAAATAAGTGTCTAACCCCGTGTAAATAAGTGTCTAACCCCGTGTAAATAAGTGTCTAACCCCGTGTAAATAAGTGTCTAACCCCGTGTAAATAAGTGTCTAACCCCGTGTAAATAAGTGTCTAACCCCGTGTAAATAAGTGTCTAACCCCGTGTAAATAAGTGTCTAACCCCGTGTAAATAAGTGTCTAACCCCGTGTAAATAAGTGTCTAACCCCGTGTAAATAAGTGTCTAACTGTGTAAATAAGTGTCTAACCGTAAATAAGTGTCTAACCGTAAATAAGTGTCTAACCGTAAATAAGTGTCTAACCGTAAATAAGTGTCTAACTGTAAATAAGTGTCTAACTGTAAATAAGTGTCTAACTTACCTTTTTTTTTAAGTTGTTGCAGAAAAGCCCTTTTTTTTTTTAATTCGGATTTTTGTGAAGTTTATTTGAATTACTATATCGTTTGGTCACTACATTTATTGAATAGAATTGTTTAAAATTTTAACACGTTTAAAAAGCTTACTTACAAAGTCACGTTTTAAAGTTAATTGTAACAGACAGGCGATATGTTGTCTGACAATCTTTACCTATGTAAAGTTAGGTACGTTTATATATTTCTATGTACAGAATCGACTAATGAACAGATCATTATGAATTTTGGAACGCAACTGTTACGCATAAGGGGTCATAATGTGGGCAATATTTAGTTTTATGCAAAGTGAGTAAAAAGGAGGTGGAAGTTCCTTGTGAAGGTTCAGATACCTCTGATTTTTGTGAAATTTTAACAAGAGACATTAGATAGCAATTAATAAATATTTACAAAATTTCAGTTTCTTTGGCATATTCAAAGATTTTTAGAAGCTTATAATATAGGCACAATCTCCAACTTGAAAATTCAAACAGATCAGATTTGCATTGAATTTGATCCAGAGTCATTTAACATCAAGTAAAATTCCCTGAATTTTAATTTCTTCTTAAGACCCCTTAAGATTAAGCTTTAAATTTTAGACATTTTCTAGAATCAAAATCATGTAATGGATTTTGATCAAAATTGGAATAAGGATTCTAGACATAAGGTTTAGTATCATATTTTAATTTTATAATCGTCATAAGGGCACATAAAAGTGGTGCAAACCTTTTCTGGGAATTCATTTTATCCATGCTTGGACGGGTATTCTTCTAGCAAAATTATATCGATAAATAAATCATAATGAATATCTGTATAAAATATTTGTATGCTATAAATTCCAAAGAGAACAGTTACTACACTGATCCTTTGAAATTGACTCGGTAGTGATCCCTTAAAATGACAAAAATCCTGCATCTAGCCAGAAGTGTTAATTCATAGATAATTGCATTGTTTGCGTACATGATTGGCCAGTCATTTTTTTTTTAACAAATCTGTTCTTATTTTTATTTTTTAACTTCCTTTGCACAAGCACTCTTAACATTAACACAAAACACTCAGCACACAAATGAACCTCATACACAACCTATCTGTGTTATATGTAGGACGGCCCAGTACCTACAGAGACAATCCCAAATTAATACTGGACAGGAAATGGATAAGTTTCATTGAATGTTAGCTCTTTCTATCAGCCACAGTGGCCTGACCATGTCATGTAGGCGTGGATTTTCAACTGAATGTGTGAAAAGGTTTTTAGCATACTGAAAGAGTAAAGGACAACAAGATTTGAGAAGGGGGGTTACAGGAAGTGAAAGCTTCCAATCAGAAGGTTAAAGTCCTCCACCCCCCCCCCCCACAAAGTTAGATAGAGAAACGTGAGGTAGTTGAAAAGTTAGCCAAATTGGATAGGAGAAACAGTTAGCAGAAGACATCACTAGTTTTACAAAAAATACACATCCTCTCTAAAACCCAAGGTGGCCTCCCTCTACCGAGCTAGAAAACTTCTCACCTAACAGTATCCTATATCTCTATAAAGCCACCATTCGGCCATGCATGGAGTATTGTTGCCACATTTGGGCTGGTGCACCAATCACAAGTCTCCCTCTTAGACAGGGTCCAAAAAAGAGGCTTTAATCTACACTGTCTACCAAGCTCCAGCCACATCAGTGCAATGTTGCATCCCTGTGTTTGTTTTACAAATACTTCAATGGAATGTGCTGTGACGAACTTGCTAACCTTATGCCCCCTCAACATGAATATACCCAATTAACCCGACAATCAGCAAAATCCCACTCCTTCACTGTTGAGGTCCTCAGTTAGGTTCTTTCCTCGAACTGCTAGCGTTTGGAATTCCCTCCCTGATCCCTATTTTCCTGACTGTACCAACATGCAGAAATTTAAATATAATGTGAACAAACATCTCGCTGCACAACTACCCACTTAGGATGCCCCTATAACTATGGCCCCTAATTCACAGTAGCCCCTTATGTCTCAGTGGCAATGTGCCTTGTTTGGGGTGAACAAAAGAGAAAAAAAGGGGAGTTTAAAAAGTCGCATCTTTGTGTCTTATTTCACTATTCCAGAGACAATCACATAGGCTCAGTGGAAAAAAAAAACAGTGTCAGGTCAATCTGACCTACAGTATTTCAACAAGTTTTATCGATTCTCATACTGCGTGCATATTGAAATTGAAATATTGGCACCAAATTCTTCTTACTAAGAATTAAGTTGTTTTTTTTAAATATTACATATAAAAATTCAAATGCTAAGTTTGATAAATTTAAGTTTTCAAAACTTAAATCAACACAGGCTGCTTTTTTTTGTTTTTATTTCGTTAAGAACTTTTAGAAAAGAGAAACGTTTTGTAAAGAAGTCTGTAAGAAAAAATGGAAAGATAAACAAAGAAAAGGGAGAAAGTTTTTCATGACAGATGTGTTTTAACATCCGATCACTATCAAACATGATGTAATGGGTAAAGGGATGATGGATTAAGAATTGGAATAAGTTGAGAAGTTTTAAATACAAAAGTTTCATAATCTGAAGGTTGTGAGTTCAATCCATGTACAGAACATTTTATTTTCAATCAAACACAAAAATAAATTTCACTAAAAAATATGCGAGAAGAAACTGGTGATGTAAATAATTCATTGTTTGAATATAAAAATACTGTCTATCCTTTCAATGCTCGGTTGAATTGTTAGAAAAATGTAACAGGTTTCAGTCATTTTTTACTGAACCGGTACACCAGAATAGATAGATTTGTGTCGAATAATTAAACAAGGACTTTTGTGCCGCAAGTACTGCAAGTTTGGACCTTCATTACAGCTGTCGATTATAAGATGATATAGTAGCAGGTAAAATAATCGCGAAAACAGTAAAAAGATGTGTGTATATCTATCTTCTAAACATATAAACGAGAATGCTAGTACGGTTGTTAAGGAAATCAATATCTTAACAATTAGAAAATTCAAATTAGATACAATATGATTCAAATTTTTAAAAGAATTTAAGGACAAGTTCAAATTTTTATTAGATTCCATCGTGTACTTGCAACGGTGTTTATCCTGGTCAGGTTGAGTCGGCTTCTTCCCTGGCTTGCACCACATCCCGAACTATAGAAGCCCATGTACAACGGTCTTGGGCAAGGACTCAAGAGATGATTAGCCAATTTAGGTTCTACAGTGTAAGAGCGACCACTTGTTGACCTGAGAACTCAACCAAGTCTTCCCTGATGGTTGTTGCCCACATCCTCAGCTGTCCACCAATATGCTTGCGCCACCCAGGCTGAGAGGATTATGCCGCAAATTAATTCCCCCGCTGAGCAACGAGCTGATTGCATTTGGAGTCGCTAGTGTCTAATTATTCCAATTAGTGCTTACAAGAGATGCATTCAAAAACAAAGACATTGGCTGTGGTGTGTCCGATGATGACAGACCGACCTCTGCTACTGATGCGTCCGATGATGACAGACCAACCTCTGCTACTGATGCGTCCTTGTATCGCTGCACAGTCTAATCACTGATTAACATCATCTGTCACATGTAAAACAGGTGATAACACCTACAGAGAATGTAGATCCGGTTTTGGGATCAACCCGTCTTCTGATGTTTTTGGTTTCATTGATTATTCCAGTCCACCTCATACAGCTAGATGTAATACCAAGCTAAAATGTCTTCCTACTGGCTGGGATTAAAACCAAACTTCCTTTTCATGTGGATCTTTGAAGTAACGTGCTGGTCTGGCCTTCTGCGCAGTAAGCACTTTTTCTGCACCTAGACGTGGGTGCAATGTGTGTGTGAATGTGTGTGTGTGTGTATATATATATATATTTGCAAACCAAGTGCTTCAATGGAACCCTCATGGAATAAGAAGAGGAAGACCAAAAATGAACTCGAGAGATTTGATTGCAACAAAAAGAAGCTAGAGGAATGCTGTGAGTCTGACGTCAGACCGAAAATGATGGCTTACTTTGACTGCCTCATGTGTCGCAGGAGTTCCAGAGTCTGAGTTTGAATGACTATGGATCAAATTCAATGTAAATCTAAAATATTTGAATTTTTACTGTCTTTACATAAAACTAAATTAAACTAATATATCCTATATTACAACCCCTTACACCTAGCAGCTGCGTTTTGAAATTCATAATGATCGGTTAATTAGTTTAGGAATGAATCCTGTACATACAAATATATAACCATATACACATATCTAAGTTATAAATAAATATATATATATATATATATATATATATATATATATATATATTGTACAATAATAATTCTTTTTAAAATGAAGACATACCCGGTTTTGTATTAATATTTTTGTTTTATTCCACTCAACTAGTTTCAGTCACTAAGAGAAAATCATGCCTGCTCTTAGTACTAGATTAGAGTTTGTGAGCAAATGAACTGGATTTTGTTATATATATATATATATATATACAGGGTGAGCCAAAAGTAGGTGGACAGCATTTGGAATAGGTTTATGTATCAGTTATATTAATGCAATTATTTATTATAACTTTGTTATAACTATGTTATTTGTGTTATTAATGTGTTGTATATATGGCTCACCCTGTGTGTGTGTGTGTGTGTGTATATATATATATATAGTTTATTCAAATTTCAAGTTAGAGCTCAGCAGACCTATGGGTATCACATTACTTTTTGATTATTTTGAATAATGCTGGAGGAGGGAAGAAGTGTTTTCTGTGTAAGATGTTTTAGACAGCCACACAATTGGATGACAGAGCTCATCAGGTAAAGAGCGCAATCTCCCCCCACACACACACACCAAATTATTATGACTGTTCCCCATGCCCTACTTTCTCCACCAATTATTTTCCATCCATAAAAAACAGCTAATATTACACCAGCCACAAATTGATCTTCTATGTAAACTTATCTTGATCAACCCAAAACACGAACAATTTTTTTTTCTCATATCATATACACCTACATATACTGTTAAACCTTTTCTGAAAGTAAATATTTTAGATATGTTTTGCTCTGATGGGTAGTTGGCATTTAGAAATTAATTGTATAATGTATTTTCATAGGAAAAGAAATATATTATTCATAGTCACCGTATTGTGTGTGTCTCAATATATTTATACACCCACTAGGATAAAAAATGTGATTCATTGGCTTACCTATTGAGCTCTGTTTAGATTGCCTCCCCCCCCCCCCGGTCCCGATTCGAACAAATTGAATTTTTTTTAATAAAAATCCAAAATTAGGTTTTCTGATTGCTATATCTCCCTCTTTCTCTTCAGCTATGGCTTAAATAGTATTAATACTTGTGCTGATATTTGCTATTGATTATAATGAACTATTCTAGTCTTGCTTTATTAGTTTTATTACCTTTGACTGTTTATCAATAAAGAAAACAGGGGGGTACTGGCGAAACAAGAGTGATAGAAACTGTATAAAATCAGAGCCCCTCTCCCGGGGGGGGGGGGGGGGTCAAACAACATACAGAGAGTGAGAATAATAGATAGTAAGAAATGTGTGATTTGCTGAGTAAATTGCAAATTACAACTAATTAGAAAACTTAAAATGGATTATTTTAAGCATAACTCGATCCTAAAACTGAAGAATATTTTAACATATATTTTGTGTGATTAAATATATAGGAAAAGCCTTAAGAAAACAAACATTGATTAACTCAGTTTTAGTATAAAGATAAAGACACACACACACACTACTACTACTACTACTAAAAACCGAATAGCAAAAAATACTGCAGTGAAACTACATGGGAATTTAAAAAAAAAAAAAAAAAAAGATATCACAAAAGTACATTTAATTACAAGAAACAGACACATCATCATTAACTATTTGGGGGAACTTAAAGATAGTAAACGGTCTCTGTCATACGAACAGAAAATCTTAAGGTGGGCTAGGATATATAGATTTTTAGACGATCTGTGTAGTCCAGTCCGAGGAAAAAAACTAGAAATGTTCAAGTTAAAACTACAAAAAATCTACTAAATGAAAGAAACGAAATTATTACAAACTGTAGATATAAAATAAATTTTACTTTGGGATAGCTACTAAATAAAAACACAATTATAATTTTTTGCCCAAACATGAACCTAAAAATATCTACCATAGTTGATGTTAAGAGCTTGCTTAACCTATTTATGAATGAAAGATCAAAGTATCAGAGGAAATCAGTTAAAATCTAGTGACCAATGAGTGGGGAAATGTGGGTATGCGTGATTTACATAGACAAGAAAAATACAATAGCTTTAAAAAGCAGTAGGAGTTGAATATAAAAAAATATTTGCTTATAAAAGGGATGATAGATTTTCTAATTTCGCAGTTCGAATGCAACACAAACGTTTCTGTGTGATTAAATATAAAGGAAAAGCCTTAGGAAAATCAATCAGCACATTGGTAATACATTGTTGTTTTGAGTAATGACGCTTCTGTTTGGGGTTGGACGTTTAGTTTCGGCTTCAGGCAGATACCAAATCTCCATTAGTAATAGAGTAGAGATTTAAGTACAAATCTTTTCTTCTAGAGAAAACTACCTTGTGTGCAGAACTACAATGACCACAAATAACCACCGATACAATTTACATAGACAATCAGACGATGCTTTGTTGAATGCAGCAAATGATTTCTCATCATAAACTATCTTTACTCTTGATAACTTATTTAATTCGTTCTCAGGAGGCAACAAGTGTCAAATGATAAGTCTATGTTAATCCTATATCATGTTTATAATACAACAGCCTTAATTCACATACAGATGTAAGTGACGTCATCCCTCTAGGGCAAAATAAATTGTTCCTTCTGATTGGCCAATAAAATAATGAGGGAAGTTCAAATAGAAAATGTAAACTTTACTGGCAAGCAAATGAACATAAACCAAGTGGGAGAGAGAAAGGAAGTAATTAATGACTCCCTATCTTTCTCTCTCTCTCTCGTCATGTACTAAAGTCTGATTTTAGTTTTTATTACCTTGCCTCACTTTTTAGCAATGTAATGAATCCAGTATTCTTTATCTATCCATCCCAATCACACTTATATATTAACAGTCTTAATTTACTGTCAAATGGATATAACACCATACCTGTTCTGATTGGCCAATAAAATAATGAATAAAGTTCAAATAGAAAATAAGGCCTGATAGAATAATCAAGAATATAAATTTAAACATTTTTTTTTATTTTATTAGTAAAAAAGATTTATAATTTTTCAATATTCATTGCCAGTTCAGAGTAATTATTTTTTACCTCATGTTTTGTTAATGATCTGACAAACATATATAAATATTCTCTCTAGATAAATTTGTACATAATATAAAAAATTATTAGTATGTGTAAGGAAAGTATAAAGATTATGTCTGTATGTCTGTAACCAAAACTATGTCACAGTTCTCAAAGATATTTTATATTCTCACATTTTTATTTTAATATCGAGAAGAATTTAATACTAGCAAATATATGTACTATTTTGAGCCCATATTTTTACTAGTATATAATACAAATGTGGCATCCGAGGATGTAATTAAAAGCAAAGTCCTGTATCAAGATCTAACAACTTTTGAGTGATATTTCATAAATAATCCAATGATGGTATTAGACAGATTAAGGTTTTTACAATAATATTGCGGAGTCTGATCACACCCGCCACTCATAAACAATGACATTTAACTTTATAGAAAAAAAAGGTAGTTCAGGGCTGGGAACATGAGTACACAGGGGTTCTTATTCATTCCCAGGCAAGACCAAAATATTTACTAGTAAAGATATAAAAACTTGAAACAAGCTTCTTGGGTAGATCCCCTCTGAAAGGCTGTCTGCAAGATAAGCAGTAGTGAATCGCTACTCGGCATTGATCAAAGTTCAATGGCGTGAAGAAATCTATGCCGACGAGATATAATGCTGGGATAAATGGTCTTTTTAGACTAGTTGCCTCTAATATTTCACGAATAGCTATTGGAAGGAGAGGTGTATAAATACCGTTCTCCAGAGTACTAGAAAAGGTAAATTTTCTTAGATTTGAATTAAGTAAACTCCCTCACACACACACACACCTACTAAAAATACCAGAAATTCACAAAATGTGGAAAACTAACAAAATCAGTGTCAATGTTTAATACATTTACTGAATCTATTGAGGGGAGATCAAAGGGCAGAAGGGTAACTAGAAGAAATAAGTACAAAACACAAAAAGAAAAAGGAAAGAAAGAAAAGTAAAATATTAAGCTATGCTAAACCGATGTCATATTTTTCAATAATTTTGTGGCATAATATTGGCTTCGATATCGAACACAATATATATATATATATATATATATATATATATATATATATTGTATAGCTCCAAAAGATTTGGTATAAAAAATATTTAGATAACCCTAGTAGAGACACATAATTACTTGTTATTGTCTATGATTCGTTGCAGCACATATCCGTTGTTTTCAGCTACAAATTTACATATTACCACATAAATTCTTGTTGAATAATTTAATGTCTTTTCTCATCCCTCCCCCCTATTTTATCTTTTTGTGTATTTGATGATTGGCTATCATGATAAATCTTAATACATATAAAAAGACTTGTGTTGAATACAGCTCCAAGCCTGAGGTTTCAAACTTGCAGCCTCCAAACTTTCTTCAGTCCACAGAAAACCATTTTGGTTTTTCCTTCTCTTGAGTTGATGCCGTCTTCATTCTTGATGGAATATATGTTTGGACCAGATAAATGCACATGTGCAGTAACATTTTGTTGTTACTGTAAAAAGTGACTACATGTCAGATACATTGTAAAATAAGGTATAAACAAATAAACTGGTCTCATTCTGGATTTACATGATTCATAAAAGCATTAACATTGCAAATCTCGGTTTATAACGTATCCATGCTTCAACGGAACATTGTTGCTTCTCTCGAACGTTCTTTGTTTTCATCTGTAGCCCCTCTCCTTCATCAAGTAAAGGCTCTTTTTTATCTTTTAGTCTGTGACTCCTTCTTTCCAAGGAAAATGTGAATATGTTTTCAATAAATCAACCATTTTATGAAATTGGAAGAACAACAAGACAACCCATAACCCTTTGGGGGTCAGTATTTATTAAATATATCATTTATTAGTGTACATCCTCCGTCAAAAATGACAGGAAAAAAATAATAATCCTTCGCCAGTGTTCGCACTAATATTCATATAAAATAATATCGGAATCAGTGAAGTAAAAAAAAAAAAAAAAAGAAAAAAAAGGAAACGTCTTATATTGTAAAGTTTGAAACAAAAAAAAAAGGAAACAAAAAATCTATAAATCAGTAGAGAAAGCATAAAAGAAAACATTTCATGAAAATAGATTTGCTTTCTCAATTCCCTAAATACTTGAAATCAATTCACCTAGCAGTTTGTTTTTTTACTAACTTTTGTGTGACATGGACAGATTAATATATATATATATATATACATACACAAATACACATTGCTTTTTATTATAGAGTAGAGGATTAACTTTGACATTTGATTGATAAAACAGTAGCAGTCAGCAATTATGGCTGCTGCTTTCAAACATACATGGTCATAGCTTTTGGCAATTACGATTTATCCGTTATGATGTCATACTCCTTTTGGTAACTACCATGCATCCTTATGACGTCATCAACTTAAGTAAATTTATATGCATTTCATTCTTGATAATAATCATGAAATGTACACTGGGAGTCTAATATATTATTGCTTGCCTGTCAGAGGTCTAGACGATTCCAAACGGTCACGGGTCATCAAGATAAAATGTCAGAAAAGATCTCTTCCAGAAATCTTTCTATTCCCTCTCTAATGGATGATGTCACAAAACGACAGCATCATCCATTTACCATGTCATAAAGGATCCTTTTGTGACATCATCCAGTGCACACAGAGACAAACAAACATGCAAGGCAACAAGATCCACAGAGTTTTAGTAATATGTAAATAGAGCAAGAATAATTATACTGATGGGTCACAAACTAATTGGATACTAACAGAGGAGGTTACTTGCCTAGTAAAAATACGATTGGTAAATCTTTCTGTTATGGATTTATCTTTTATATTCAAGATTTGCAAGTGTTATTTTGGAGTTTTCTTTCTAGACTAATTGCTTTACCAAGACTTGAGAGTCTAGACTACCCTACTATTGAGTGGATGAGAGATGGATTCATATCTTCCCTAAGGTGTTAGTATAAATAATGTCATAGCCCTGAAAGAACTCGATCAGAGCACGCTGTCGAACATTGGCTTCTCTCTCGGCATAGACAAGTAATTATCATTACAAATATTTTCCAACATATTCAATCAGATACAAAATTGATTGGTAAAGGAAAATCATGTGGAGTTAGAGAGAGGTTATATTTGAAATAGTTATATTTGAAATAGTTCAAGAATGTAAATATCCTAGGAAATTATGAAGCAACTCTTGTAGAATCTATATAATTCTACTTGTCGCTCCCTCGGATAGGATGACTAAGACTGCCAATATACATTCACTAAATCAAAGGGGCATAATTCATCCAAATTTGATGCAGTGGTAGTATTAATACAGTTTCCTATGTATATACAAACAAGCAGACAACAACTGATTTTTTCCTAAGTTAATTTAATTACAAAAGTTTTAGTTAAAAACGTTAACAAAAATTTGTATTAGAAAAATGTGTAAAACAATAAAACAAAGTTCCATAAATTCAATAAATTTTATTATTATAAAGTGGAATTGTTTTTTTTTGTTTTGTTTAAATATGGTTAAAAATAATTTTATTGGAAATAAAGATAAACATGAATATTTTAGGTTTCGGAATTTGTATTATGCGTACTCCTATTCTCATTTTATATTCACAAATGTTTTGTCCGATGTAATCTCCAACCTTCAGGTAGATCTTTTCGAATGTGGGAACTTTTATGTTGAACATGGGAACTTATATGAAATTTCTAAATGAACTTTTTATTTAATCTCTGGGGATAGATTGTTCCCATTCAGTCAAAAGATGCACCTGAAGAAGGTTGGAGGTTACATTGGCCGAAACGTTGTGGATGTAACAATTAAGATGAAAACAGTAGTTTGAATAATCCAATTAATAGATAAATATTTTACGCTTCAGAATTTTTTAAATGAGTTTTCATAATTTGTATTTATCGGACTACTGTTCTCATTGAATGTTATTTTCACAACGTTTCGGCCGATGTAACCTCCGACCTTCTTCAGGTGTGTCATGTCGAACTCAGGAATCTGAAAGTACCCTTGTGGATTAAAGGGTTCCATTCGAAATTCCATACAAATTCCAGAGTTCGACAAGACACACCTAAAAAAGGTCAGAGGGTACATCGGCCAAAATGTTGTTAGAATAAAATCCGAGATGAGAACAGTAGTCCGAATAATCGAAATAATACAGATTAATAATATTTTACTTTTGCTAGAAAATGAAACTTAGTATTTGGAATTTTTCAAAAAATTTAATCAAAAAAATGGAACCCAACAATTTCCATTGAGTCCCGCTAGTTAATAAATTAATATTTAAAATAGTCTACGTCATTCATGGTCCTTTATTCATCCACGAAGTCCAACCAAAATGAAAAAATCAAATCCAAAATGGCTACAAAGTCAACATGTTGAGTTCAGATCAAAACCATTATTGATCACAAGAGAAGGAATTGCTAATGAAGACTATTTAGTTTTTCCTAAAGAAAACAAAGCAAGTAGAGCTTGGTATAAAAAACAAAAACAAATCCATTCTTAAGATGTGTCCATTTAATCTGCACATTTATTGATGAAAATGCTATTTAAAACTTCAGAGTGACTGACAGAGCCTCTTATAGAGATACCGGGACGCATTTAAAAGAAGAAAAAAATACATTCTAAATTTTTTACATTTTGAAATCTTTGTAGAGTTCTAACATTACATTTAATTTATACAGAAATATTGAAATTTGCTTTTTGAAAAGTAGACAATTTCAAAAATAACCCTATCCTCACCTAGTTTTTTAAGCAAATCTTTTCACCCCAATGAAATGTATTGATTTAATAGTAAAACTAAGTGTTTTATAGTTGTCTGTAATTATATAGCATGTGTTACCGAGTAATAAATCCAAAGATTGAATGTATTTAATATATATTTACATTCACTTTATTCGACTAAATTGAATAAAGATATGCTGAGAAATAGTTTACTACAAGTCTAGCTCTGTTTGATAGAATCACGAACGAATTCAACATTTATGCTTCTTTAATAACCAAATTTCACACTTTTGCACATCCAAACACAAATCTAAACTCTAATAAAACTAATTACAACTTATTATTTTAATTAGTTTTATTAAAGTTTGAATTTATGCTCGGATGTGTAAACGTGTTCAAAGTTTTATGGTGATTGGATGATCCATGAAACTGCAGTAAAGTTTTATAGATAAAATACATTATTGTTATGAAGCTCTATCGGAAAGGATACAAAGTCCTTTGTTTGTGCAGGGTCTGCTCTCATGATTAAGATTTTGAATAGTTGATTTTAATGTTATTACACACAGACACACATATATATACATTATATATATATATATATATATATATATATATATATATTTATTTTAAAGAAAGAAAGAAAGATGAAGATAAAAAATTGTACAAAATTACAAAGTTACATAAATTAATACAAATTTTATTACATCAAAAGTTCATTTTTGACCACGGTGGATCCGGTTCTATTCTCTTTAGTCGGCAAAGCTCCCTACCCTAAGCAGAATATTTAAGATGATATATAAAACTTTTGAAACATTTCTCTGCCAAGGAAGCCAGGAATTGAAGGCAGATATGAACTTTTTCACATAACGCCTTTCAACAGACAATCTTAACCTCGGATTTGCCGAATTGGATATTTAAAATACCAATACAGGATTTTTACTTGTAACTCCATGGAAATATACTATAACGGAGTACGAATCCATACGGACCAAGTGAGATATTTTGAACCCTCCATCTTTTATTTGTTATAAAACTTTCTTCAATTCTACAAACTGTTACTTTTAACTATCTACACCATAACGTCCCTTTCGTCTTCAAAAATCACTTCGCAATACTGCTAATTTTTTACTTCCCGGCCTTTTATTTCTTTATCCCCAACCTTTTTTTGTTTTTTTATTCTTCAATTTGTCAAAGTGAAATGGAACTAGGTAATACTTAATTGTTATAAATACCATATTACCAGATTTTATTCTCTGACGAGAAGAGTTTTATCTTTGAAAAATCATGGTTTAAAGATTAATGTAACTCCTTGCATCTGAACTTTCGATGTAATAAAATTTGTATTAATTTATGTAACTTTATGTAATTTTTTACAATTTTTTATCTTCATATTTCTTTCTTTAAAATTGATTGTGTATTGAGCTTTATTTTATCGAGATAGATCACTCTACGATATTTCACTTATCGTTAATTCTATTATCATTAGTATATATATATATATATATATATGGTGATTGCTTCTTGACAGAAGTTTGCCATCTCTCCATTTAGTTGCTGTGTAGGCGTAGGTGGCTCTTTAATCCAGCTTCAGTCCTACATGAACATTCAAATATATGATACAAAAACTTCCTTTTGGGTAAGGGTGCCTGTATGTAAACTTTTTTTTTTTCTTATTTTTCTGTTTTTTCCGGATGCCAGACATTCATCGGCTATTTCAGACACTTCAGCCTAGAGATCGTTTTAAGATTCTAACCGTCCCTTTAAGTGCAATTGTTTGTATTTCTCTTGCACTCGGTTCACCGGGTATACTCGCCAGATAGCTCTTGAAATTCTTCTTCATTAGTCCTGTTGCTCCTATAATTACTGGTATGATGGAGATTTTCCTAAGATTCCAGTTTTTTTTCTTGTCGTACATAAGACCTTGGTATTTTGTAATCTTTTCCCTTTCTGCTCTGTTCAATCCTGCATCATTAGGGACACTGACTTCAACTAGGGTTGCTACTTTCTCCTTTTTGTCCCATATTACGATGTCAGGTTTAACAGCTCCATTTTCTAGATATGTAGCTGTAGGGATTGCATAGTCATAGTGAATGGTGTATCCCAGAATGTCTTGTCAGGTCATTTTTCGATTTGCAGATTAGACCACAAATATGACAACATTGGAGGTCGTGCTGTTACAGCCTCCTAATAAAACTGTTGATACTTTCTTTGGTTGTGTGATTCAAGATGATTTACAAGTCCAGCTTTTGACCAAAAAAAAAAAAAATCACATTACAGTACACTTCAGTTCGTATATTCTCTGACACTATACTTTCATCCCGCTTTCTTAAAACACGTTTTAAGACAGCATCATCTACACGACACTTTTCAAAATCCTTACATCGTACTCTAAGATTTTTCTTCCATAGTATTCAGTCATCAGATTGTGCTTCCCAATTATCTACATCCATCTCAAGTAGTTTCAAGTTGTTTTTCAGGGCATCCTTAAACCGTTTTCTTTGTTTATGTTGTGGTCTCTTCCCTCTATCTTGCCATAGAACAGCTGTTTAGGTATTCTTTAGTCCCCCATCCTAACCAAGTGTCCAGTTCAGCGCATCTGATTTTGAATGATTTTCATTTCTATACTCGTGCTATTTGACCGTTCAAGGACTACAGTTTCAGGCATGAAAGTCTTATATTCTTTTAAAAATGTCTTCAGTTAAAAAAAAAAAAAAAAAAATATGTATTATTTGTTTTTCATATCGCTTGTACAGTGAATCAGTCATTAGAAATGATGATGGTATATCGTCCGCTTAAAAGAACTATGTATTTCTTTTAAATGCGGTCCAGGGCTCTACCCAAGGGTTATGGGTGAGGTCCCTAACAGAAATCTCCGGAGGACCTGTCTCCCGTCGCTGCGACACACATAACTCACCGATGTGCAGACATTCTCTTGCGCCCAGTAAGGCCCCTGCTAGGAGTTAACTAGCAAACCCAGAGATGCGTCTGACCAGTAGCTGGCGACTATTTGGTGACCATAGCCACTGCGTCTTATTGGCAACCAATGGCAAGCTACGGCCTCCACTTTTCCTCAGGGAACTCCGGCGACAGATGGAACGACACACTGGCCATAGTACCGTATCATCATGGATAAGTATTTACGAAACACGTTACATGCCATTGTTGAGAGTACGTAAGTATTTGGTTATTTTTTTATTCATCCATCAGATAGAGGAACAACCTTTAGATATAAAGGGCAGCTTGCTAATATCCAATAAGCAGTGCCGGACGAAATCACAGGTTGTCCTTTGGCAAGGCACAGTACCCGGAAGCCACCCTGCCAGGTATACGGCAAAGACTGTTCAAATCTATGATGCGTTTGTCCAGTATCTGACGGCTAGTGGTGGCCTGACCTCTGTGGCTTAAAGTATTTTTCGACAAGTCATTACTATTGTGAGAAGGACACTCAAGAAAACCTGCGGCTGATACAGTTAGCTTTTATCTTACACCTGCTTGTCATTGGATCTTGACTGTGGATGTCCAGAAGGTGATATATGTGTAGTAGAAGTATTTATCAGAGATATTTTTGTACAGATATCTCTTCTTCACAAGTCCTGTGACGAGAGGCGGGGCGACGTGTACAGACCTAACAAGTTGGAAATATACAGTCACAAATCTGCACACAGGCAACTCAAAGCACACACATTATATATATATATATATAGCATAATATAAAATGAAGTAATAAAATAAGGTGCGAATCAAATTTTATTAGAATTCAATGTTCAGGCAAAGTACCTTAAAGTCCTTAACTCATGAGTTTTCAAAGAAAACTCTTCTCCTCAGAGGACCATTACCGCAATGACATTAATGCACATGATAAAATTAAACTTTGAAAATATATAAAAAAAATACATAAAAGTATATAAAACATCAAATATATCAACCCAAAACATACTTTTTGTTAACGCGCTATATATATACATATATATATAGGAAATGAAAAAGGAAAAACAAAGATATTTTTTTTTATATATTCATCAACTTTCGTCTTTATTTGTAAGACTTCCTCAGGATCATAATTTTAAGAAAAATGTCATGCAAGTACATCGAAATATTGGGTTGCCATGATGGGTTGATGAGAAAAAGTAACAGCCATTTCCTTTTTCATTTCCCATTACGTCGGATTACTTTCATCCTTCCTTTCTCATATATATATATATATATATATATATATTTTCAATATAGTTTCTATTGTTCGTTAATATCTTAATTATTTTATTGATATGTTATTTTATTAAATTTTATGACATTTTTATTTTCCACAGCACATTAACCTTTTTGAGATTATTTAATGCCAAATTATGTAATTTTTATAAAAGTTCTGTTTCCCGTTCTTAACATATCCAAAAATCTTTCTGTAGATTAATTTGTTTTGTAGACATATTTGTAAAATTAATCATTTGTAAACAATAGATTCTATTTAATCAATAAATAGGATCCTGAGAGGTACTGCTACCACTCCCGGTTAGGGTGGAACTGGGGATAATAACTACGGGTGACCCCACACTCCCCAAATTGGGATCTCACCACTAGATGCAGCTCCATATCATATCCATGAGAGATTTTATTTGACCCATAGTTGCTACCCCTACCCTTTTAACAGGTACTATCACCCTGGCTCAGAGTATTTATTTACTCCTCTCCAGGAGTTAGGCACAAGGCCAGTTTTTATCTTACTCCCACAAATAAGATGTGACCCACGGTCGGGTCGGAAAAGTGGGGTTTGAAAAGCCAGCGCCCGACAGGGGAGCACTCTAGCCATTAAAAATTGCCTGGGCAGCCCTGTCGGCATTCTCCGGTAGGGGCGCCTCAGGCAGTAAGCAATAAACTTACTCCTCCCCAAAGAAGTGAGGCGAATCTTGGGAGGGTGCACCTCCTAGAACTGCACAGGACAGACCCATAAGCCCCGAATGCCAAGACAATACCAGTCTATGGGGTGCAGTATCCATCGGAACAGATACTACACTTTGATCTTAGCCAGAGTAGACATGACCATAATGCCAACTAAGTGGTTGATTCCACACACCCCAAACCTTCCACCACTGAATATAGTTTATGGTCATACTCAGGAGCGGGTTGGGTAGACAGAGTTTGAGTAGTTGATAGGGTTGGGAAGTAGGGTAGGCAGAAGGGAAAAAATTAGAAAGTAGAAAGGACTAGGAAAAATGGATTTTGGATTAGGTGAACACCTTGCCCAAGGATATCTGAGGCAGTTTAGTGTTGTGCTAGAGACCAATTTGGTACAGTTAACAAATGGTTAATATCTAAAAGAAAGAAAATAAACGATGAATTTTAATTAGCAATGACTTATTATTTTAATTAGTTTTATGACATGTATAAATGTGTGAGAGTTATTCCCCTTTGCTTGTTTGCTGGTATTAATTAAGAAAAGGGACATTCAGCTTCTACATCACCCATTTCTGGTATTAATTAACAAAAGGGACATTCAGCTTCTACATCACCCATTTCTGGTATTAATTAAGAAAAGGGACATTCAGCTTCTACATCACCCATTTCTGGTATTAATTAACAAAAGGGACATTCAGCTTCTACATCACCCATTTCTGGTATTAATTAAGAAAAGGGACATTCAGCTTCTACATCACCCATTTCTGGTATTAATTAACAAAAGGGACATTCAGCTTCTACATCACCCATTTCTGGTATTAATTAAGAAAAGGGACATTCAGCTTCTACATCACCCATTTCTGGTATTAATTAACAAAAGGGACATTCAGCTTCTACATCACCCATTTCTGGTATTAATTAAGAAAATGGACATTCAGCTTCTACATCACCCATTTCTGGTATTAATTAAGAAAAGGGACATTCAGCTTCTACATCACCCATTTCTGGTATTAATTAACAAAAGGGACATTCAGCTTCTACATCACCCATTTCTGGTATTAATTAAGAAAAGGGACATTCAGCTTCTACATCACCCATTTCTGGTATTAATTAACAAAAGGGACATTCAGCTTCTACATCACCCATTTCTGGTATTAATTAAGAAAATGGACATTCAGCTTCTACATCACCCATTTCTGGTATTAATTAAGAAAAGGGACATTCAGCTTCTACATCACCCATTTCTGGTATTAATTAACAAAAGGGACATTCAGCTTCTACATCACCCATTTCTGGTATTAATTAACAAAAGGGACATTCAGCTTCTACATCACCCATTTCTGGTATTAATTAAGAAAAGGGACATTCAGCTTCTACATCACCCATTTCTGGTATTAATTAACAAAAGGGACATTCAGCTTCTACATCACCCATTTCTGGTATTAATTAAGAAAAGGGACATTCAGCTTCTACATCACCCATTTCTGGTATTAATTAACAAAAGGGACATTCAGCTTCTACATCACCCATTTCTGGTATTAATTAAGAAAAGGGACATTCAGCTTCTACATCACCCATTTCTGGTATTAATTAACAAAAGGGACATTCAGCTTCTACATCACCCATTTCTGGTATTAATTAAGAAAATGGACATTCAGCTTCTACATCACCCATTTCTGGTATTAATTAAGAAAAGGGACATTCAGCTTCTACATCACCCATTTCTGGTATTAATTAACAAAAGGGACATTCAGCTTCTACATCACCCATTTCTGGTATTAATTAACAAAAGGGACATTCAGCTTCTACATCACCCATTTCTGGTATTAATTAAGAAAAGGGACATTCAGCTTCTACATCACCCATTTCTGGTATTAATTAACAAAAGGGACATTCAGCTTCTACATCACCCATTTCTGGTATTAATTAAGAAAAGGGACATTCAGCTTCTACATCACCCATTTCTGGTATTAATTAACAAAAGGGACATTCAGCTTCTACATCACCCATTTCTGGTATTAATTAAGAAAAGGGACATTCAGCTTCTACATCACCCATTTCTGGTATTAATTAACAAAAGGGACATTCAGCTTCTACATCACCCATTTCTGGTATTAATTAAGAAAATGGACATTCAGCTTCTACATCACCCATTTCTGGTATTAATTAAGAAAAGGGACATTCAGCTTCTACATCACCCATTTCTGGTATTAATTAACAAAAGGGACATTCAGCTTCTACATCACCCATTTCTGGTATTAATTAACAAAAGGGACATTCAGCTTCTACATCACCCATTTCTGGTATTAATTAACAAAAGGGACATTCAGCTTCTACATCACCCATTTCTGGTATTAATTAACAACACCATCTTTTTGTAAATGGCCAGCATGCCAGCCGTAACATAATAGTTGCGTCAAGGCTGAAAACTGAGGTGAAAAGAGGTAAGAACACACAAATCTTCTTTAATCAGAATTCAACTCAAATTATTTTGGGTTTGTTTAGAAATGCTTATACTTTTGAAGTTTATTTATGTTTATTTTTCAGTTTCCACGTTTGAGAAATTGTTGCGTTTTAAACTTGCGACATCCATGTGCGTGCTAATAAATATTCTCCATCAGCTGAACTCATGTTCTCATTTTTTTGCTGCAATGTTACAACATTAAGAATATCATTAGAAACTTTAGTAGAAAATGATTTTAAAATGTAAGCTATTAGTTAAAATAAGCAACTTACTAAAAAGTGTTAACACTATTGAAAATGACTAAAACATTCAGCTAAAATGTGACAAATGTAAGACAGACAAACATACGAGGAAGACAGACAAACACACGAGGAAAGTCAATTAACCTAATTGTTTATGCTGTAAAAGAAAGTAAAAATAAACTTAATTGATCAAAGATTTTTTTTTGCCATTTCCTCCCAACAAAAACAGTGCCAAAACAAATCTGTACTTTCTCGTGTGCTATTTTAAGAACTACAAGTAGGTTTGACACCTACACTTAACAGAAACAGCACTGATGTGCACAAAGTACATACAGATATACACAAAATAGATAGGTCTACAATTTCATTATGTGCTCCCATGTCAGAGGTGCAGGTTGCTGACAAAACATGTCTTTTTTACAAATAGCAACTAAGTGGTAGTCTGGCAAAATAACACCAGATATGAAAGTGTATAGGAAGCGGGGTACAATGGATTACCTCTATGCAGAAAATTCAATTCAACTAGCAACGTTTCTTGATGTTTACTGAACATTTAAACAGTGGACACGAGTACAGGTAGTTCCAAGGAGTTAAAAGGAGTTAAAAGCAGAAGTGGAGATGTTGATCATCTGTTTTTTTGTGTTATCTACAACTGTGTCACATATGCATTTCTGTCAGCTTTAATTGACACTGTGGCATAGACCAGCATCATTGTAAAATACAACAAAAATTCACAATTCAGTTCTATATTAAACCCTGGCGAGGGAAAACATCTTTGTGAACCGTGGTACCAAATCGCCATTAGTATGTACCTAAACTTACTCTTCCACAGACAAGATTGGGGGGTACAGCATTCAAAAACTTTTCTTTTCACTGAATTCTAGCTGGGAACTTTTAAAGTGGAAGTTTAAACAAATATCTGAAAAGACCTTTCATACTCTCACCTCTCGCTCATGACGTCACAACCACACAAGACTTACACCCCTCCCACAGCCTTCAATATACAACAAAGAGTCAGCTGAAAAGAATCAGAATCCAAAGTAAGTTTTTTTAAAAACAAGTAAAGATTCTTATAAAAAATGACGATTATCCACCTGAGAAATAGAGGAGTTGATTTTCAAAAAATAAATAGAACTCCAATCCAGACTCCTGCAAATGAAGTTGCAGAAATTCCTTGGTTAATTAAAAGGAAAGAAGTTTTTATCTAATCATTTTATCTATTCCGACTCCCCAACTTTGGTTGAAAGGGTTTCAAGTGGCAAGCCATGATCAAAGTGTCTTTGCCCAGCTGTCAATATATGAAATGAAAAGTGCCCCAATTTACGTGAATCAGGACATTAAAACCAGGAAGCCGTAAATGTAACACTAACCACAGATGCATTGGAAACAATGTTTGCAACTTTGGGATCTTATGAAGTGTGCCAGATAGATCCTACGCCCATGGATATTTAGAAAGACCACTAGATGGAGATTTTATAAGAACCCACTGAACCCATACAGAGTTGAAGAATATTAATGAAGAATAATACTGATGACAAAAAATACATAAATGGTACTACCACAACAAGCCCCCCCCCCCCCAAAAAAAAATTACGTTCATGAAGCTGTAGGATGTAAATTTTCTATCAACAGGTGAAATGAGGATTGGAAAGGCATGATGCTCTAAAACTTACAAGGATAGTTACGTTATGAAGTGATTTTTGTGAGTGGTACGACACAAATGGGAAAAAATAATTGGATAAAAAACGATGCTATGTAGAACAATAATAATTATTTCTAATATAAATTACTAATATAATTACTAATATAAATTAGGTTGGCAAGCTGATGTCGGTAACGTTGATTTTTAACTTATCTGCTCAAAATGCAGGAGCAGATAACTGCTTTGGGGCAAGTATATAAATTTAAAAAAATTTAACTTCTCTTTTACATAATATTAAAAAATATTTAAAATATTTAAAAGTATTATTTTCTAGATGGAATTTGTTATCCATCTAACAGTTACCTTCAGATCTGTAGTATTAAAACAGATGAAGGTATAGAAATTCCATATTTAATTAAAGTTTTAATTTAATAACTATATTTATTATATTTTGATTACTTTTAATTACATGTAACAAGTTGATACTTATCCACTCTCATATATCAACACGTGTTAGTTATTCTTCCTTCATCTGCCTGTATGCACCACACATCGCCGGTTTCAGCCTACCTCTGCCTCCTCAGTCTGTGGGTGGGTAGACGCTAAAGCTGAATGTGACAAGTTTATCTTTACTCAAGTATGAAGACGAAGATATGTAACTATTATAGATCAAAGCAGTTACATAAATAGATAAGATGTGTGTTGCAGCTAAGAAAAAAAAAAAAAAAAAAAAAACAGGCCGCAGCTTTAGAAAGGTTATGCGAAACTGCCAACAGAAGTGTCTTCTCTTTATAAAATTGTCTGTTTTACTGAAATGTCCTCCAATGTGTTCTTGAAAGCAGATACCACCACCATTTGTCATGCTGCAACCATTAAACTTTTAGAATAACTAAAACAGCAACCTCAGGGGAAACATTGAAGAATTGTCCTAAGAATTCTAAGTACATGTTTTCATATTATCAAGCTAAATTCACAGATGCATGTTGTCTTCAAACCAGTAGAATAAATATTGATAGTGGTTACCTCTTTTATATATAAGAATAAATGAAAGGATAAAATATCCGACAGTATGAGATTAAAAATAAAAAAAAGCGGAAGATCTGTGAGCTCAACGTTTCACCCAACTGATACGTGGGCTTTATTAAGAGCGAACAAAAAAAGCTATTTTTAGCATTTTTTGTTCGCTCTTAATAAAGCCCACATAACACTTGGGCGAGACATTGAGCTCACATAATCTTCCGTTTTTTCCATTTTTAATTACATATATATATATATATATATATATATATACATACATACAGGGTGAGCCAAAAGTAGGTGGACAGTAAAAAACATTTTTTTTTGGCGAAGCGCAAGAGGCAGACTTCAAAGCTGTGTAAATCAAGAAGGAAAATGCTTTTTACTGTCCACCTACTTTTGGCTCACCCTGTGTGTGTGTGTGTGTATATATATATATATATATATATATATATATATATATATATATATATATAAATTATACTGATGCGGTTTATGCCATTGAACACTTTCGATGATTAGTGATGCCATGAAACTGTTGTAAAGTGTTAAGATCAGCACATTTTAGTATCCTTCATTAATGATATAGCTCTATCAGATAAGATATCGAGATCTGCTGTTTTATTCGGTCGATCTAATTTTAAGATGCAAGTTCTCATATATATATATATACACACACACACACACACACACACACTATGGGGCAGAATTTTTTTTTAAGTGAAAAATAGATATAACAACTATTTTGAGCACAACGTTGAGGCCCAGCTAGCAGAATATGTAGACATTTTTTGTTATTAATAATGAAGAAATAAAAATAATGAAGAAATAAAAATAATATAAAGCTTAGATTTTAAACCTTTATTCGTTTTTGTTTTGAAAACCTATTAAGTCTGATAAAAAATGTTAAAGAAAGTTTAAAGCAGAAGAACAACAAAAAGCATCGAGTTTGCTAGATGAGAATTTAGCAAAAAGAAAAACCTGTGTTTCATAAAAATCATAAATAGAAAACAATAAGGTTTTCATTGTATTTCACCAAAAAAATTTTTTTTTTAATCTTGTTCATTTAATTAAAGTAAAAAGACTCCCGGTCAATGCCGGGGCTCCCTGCTAGTTTGTCATAATGAAAAACTGCTGTCTAAACACCCACATACACGTGTGTATGAGAAATAGAGCATATAACCATCTGTCTCTGAATAATAGCTCCCTCCCTCCCTCTCTCTCTCACCCGTTATCCTGTTTAGATAATGATGTTACACAAGAAAGTTTTCTCCGCCGTTCTGGCGGAGATGCAGGAAGCAGTTTTCAAGCCCACGGTGCCTTTTAAATGTACATCATCAGAAAATGGGAAAGTGGTAGAAAGATCAAAGTATTAAACTGATTAAGCAAGGTTCAGTATTAACCGAAACATAAATACAATTAATTTTGTCTTAAAATTAGAATTTTTATTAGGAGGAAAAATTAATGGTAAAAGTACAGAATAGTTAACACTTGATAACTGGTAAAAAAAAATTATTAAAAAAATAAATAATTTATATAAAACGCTTGAGAATGAAATTCTCTATCAAATTCACCTAGTTTTAACGTGTGGAAACGATTTGTAAGATGTTTACCATTAAAAAAAAATCTTACAAGTCATTTCACATTAAAACAAGGCAGGTTTGGTAGAGAATTTCATTCTAAAGCGTTTTATATAAATTGTGTGTTATTGACTTTTTTTTTATTTACGAGTTCTTGAGTGTTAACTTTTCCGTACGTTTACCAAATTAATTAAGTAGTACATTTTTTTTTTCAGGTAAGCAACCCTGATAAATGCAGAACTTACAGTATTGCTATTCTATTTGGTAGCCGGCTTTTAGTTCAGATTCGGTGCAGATGAAAAACAATCGGTATAAAAGTTTGTGCCCAAATAAAAAATATCACTTTATATAAATTAGGACAAAGACATTACTTACATTTATTTGGGCTGAATTGGAATCAAAGAGTGTAAAAGCAAAATATGAAGTATAGCTCAATATGGATTTAGAAAAAAAGAAATGTCCCGTGGAACAATTCAAAATAAAGACCATTGGAAGTATCTATCATCACCTGCTAGTGAAGGTGTAATGACATTCACACAATGATTTATTTGGGATCAAAGAGCGTATTAAAAGCAAAAGTATAAGACGCCTCACAGAAATAATAGAAAATAGCTCAATATGGATTTGGAAAAAAGAAATGCTATAAAGTGAGTAATGAGATTCATGCAACATTATCAAAAGGAAATCAGGTTTCTATTTATTAAAATTTAAAAAAATAAAGAATAACAATTTGCTGTTATTCATTTGAACTAACATAATAGGTCCGTCGGTAAGGGGGCAGTGTGCAAATGAAACCGTTAAGCGGACCCCCCCCCCCCCCCCCCCCCGCCGGAATGATGCACATTCTCTCCTGATAAACCCCTAAAAGCTAATGTACAATATATTTATGTAGTGGAACTGCTCGGTGTAAATGATAAAAGGCACGACAAGTATTTTATTGTCTGCTCACTTTCTGGTAATTTTCAATTATTTATCAAGTAATTTCGTTCTAAATCTAAAATATATAACTTTCTAATTTAGAGTTTAATTAAAGTTTTTAAAAATTATATACTCTTATCTAAATGAATGCCGAAGTTTTTTTTTTATATATGCAAACTATATTTATATTAAAATATCTTAACTGTACCTAATTCAATTATACACCAAAAAATATTTCAACATACGGTATATAAAGTAACAAGAAACCTTACTAAACACTATCAAGGCTGTTAATTATTTGCATATTTATTTTTTAAACATTGTCTAATAAATTTAGTATTTTACTGTCTGCTCTCTTTCTGGTGAATTTCAATTTCTTATTAAGTAATTTCCTTCTAAAACCGAAGTTAGAAAGTTATCCATTATCTAAAAAAAATAATTCACAATCGACATGAATCTCGATAAAGCTTATAGTTTGTTGACTATTATTAAAATTTATTGAGGCAAGGAAAGAACTGAGTGTAACAGACCGACGGAGAAAAAAAAAGTCTCTCCCAGATGAGAAGAAGCATCTAAATAAAAAAAATAAAAAAACAAGCCTTGCGTGCGTGGTCTCCCTCTGTATGTGACGAGTGTAAAATGCAATAAATTTGGAAAATTTGGGGCATTTTTTACCCCCCTTTGACCCCATGGGGGCGCGAACCAGAATTTTTCTGAGGTCAAAGATGCTCATTTTATATCCAGAACAATTGCCTCTACATTTTAGCCAAGTTTCAGAGAAATTGAACGGATGGATGAAAAGTTATGGGGCAAAAAATGTCATTTTTTGCCATTTCGGGGCCTTTTAAACCCCTGGGGGACTAACCAGATTTTTTTCAAAAATCGGAGAATGTCACTTTCTAACCTGACCAAAGTTAAAACTTCATGCAAAATTTCAGAGAAATTCAATGGATGGTTGCGGAGAAAAATCCGGACAAACGGACGAACGGGACAGAAGTCCCCCGATTTTATAAATGGGGGGACCAAAAAAACAATACAGGTAGGGAAAATGCAGATCTTTGATAACTTCCATAATTTTTGAAAAATCCAAGATCCCCATGTGGTATAAATATTTACAGCCTAAGATTATCTTGATATTCTGGGTCAAGTCTCAGAGAAAGTGAAAAATGTGCACTTGTGGGGGTGTGCATGTATTCAAGCAGAGGAGAAGGAGGAGGTAATCTGAAGCTCTGCAGAAGAGGTGCTGCTGCTGCTGCTTCATCGTCCATTATACAAATATGCAATGACAACAGCTGCGCTCAAGAAAAAGATTTGTTGCAGCTGGAAGAAGAGAACAAGCGACAATGAATCGAGACACTCTTGAATGCTGAATTTCCATTACCCGAACGAATGCCAAGGGCAACAGGGAAGATGAACAGACTAAACATTCCAGTTATTCGGAAATAAAAATAAAACAAACGTTGGGATATTGTAAACAGGCATTTGAAATAGAACCACTATTGAATAACAACCAATTTACTTGCCAGCCTCTAACCCATCACTAAATAAATAAATAATAATAATAGTAATGGCCTGTGTAGTGTAAGTAGCAATACACATCTACCAGAAATCTGTTTGGATAATCACAGATTTGAGGGTAGTTCTATTAAAATAGTCATATCTTAAAAACTGAAGCACTTTAAGTGCTCAAAATACCATCATTTTGTTAGGAAATGAATATCCTTTCAGGTGCATTCATGAATAATAATATACATTATATATTTTTAAGAGTTTTGAGCAAATAAAGGCAAAAAAATGTTAACGCTATTTTCGGCAATTTACGTCAATTTTTTTTTTTTTAAAGTCTCGTACCATTGCTGTGTGTGGAATTTCGTCCTGAAATTTGGAAACTAGTCAGGAGAAACATCACTTTTAATGTTTGTTAGTGTACGAAGTAATTCGGCTCATTCATTTTTTTGAAATTTTAAAAATAAACCTTCAACTCGACATCGGTTGAACATTTTTGAAAAATACATTTCCGTCACCCAATTAATAAGTTAATCAATCATTTTACTTTTTTATGCATTAAAATTATAATTGTATATATGTGTTCTCTTTTGGTAGTCATGATATTTCATGACCCTATCCAGAAAAACAAAAAGCGTGTTCGATTTATAGTTTGAAAAACTGATTGTAGTAGCAGCAGTAATAGCAGCTATAAACACGAGGTGATTTTTGTTTATTTTCATTCAAGAACGAATTTGAAAAATTTTAAAATATGAATATAGAAAATGTTGTTACATTTTTCGTACCCAACTAGTAAATAAATTAATCTTTTATCTTTTTTTATGCATTAAAATTATAATTGTATGTTGTCTTGTCTTTCCGTAGTAATTTTAAATTACCTTATCCGAAAAAATATTGTCCTTTTTTTGAGCGGAAGTCAACAATGGCTGCTAGTATTGCTGATATAACACTCAATCAGCAGCAGCTAACTAGTCTTGTAAAGCTTTGTAAAAATAAGACAAAAATACTTGTGCTTAACAAAGTTAATCCTATTTGGTTCTTTTATAAAAAATACTTTAAAAAATACTGGTTTTCACTCAACTTTAGAACTTCTAGTAGTAATGATTTTCTAGTCGCCAATTTAAAAAAAAAATTAAGATTCTACTTTTTTAGGCGATTACGTCTTAAAGTCTTGGCGAAAAAAAGAAAAAACAAAACAAAAAATAATTTAGAATTTAGAGTGGGGGATCAGTTTCTCATATAAATCTAATGTAAAATGATCTCCGATTTCCCGGCCATTCTTGCCTTTTAGTGAAATTTATAAAAGATTTACTCTACCATTAACTCTAGGTACGACTAACAAGCCCACCTCCTAAAAATACCTTCTTATTATGTGCACTTAGTGCAGATTACTTGGAAACCACTAATTTCTGGAGATTTTCAGTGTCACATTCTGATTCCTTGTACAAAAATACACTTATATGGTAAATTTCATTGCTTAATCTTGTGTTTTAACAAAGATATAACATTTTTACTGAAAAAATTAGTGTAAAAAATGTGACGAAACGCATATGGTCTTAAAGAGGGGAAAATATCCAATCGTGTGAGGCACAAAAATAGTCATAACTTCCTTATTTTTAGTCAGATTTAAAAAATTTAAAAAGATTCTTTCTTAGATCATCAAGCTCTTTCTATATATGCCATTATTGAGATATTTTAAGCAATTTAATTTTTTCATGTGTATTGCTAGTGTAAGAGAGTGGAGCGAGTGGCAGGAATTTCGATCTGAACTTTTTATTTAATCAACAGGGGTAGATTGTTCTCATCCCATCAGATGGATATATGGTCTAACGGTTAAGAGTGTTGGTTAACAATTAGTTCTGAGTGACACTATTCTGGAGGTTAAAGGTTCAATCCTCACTACAGGCGATAATAACTAAGAATAATATAATATTTACACTTCTACACGGTCATGGCTGACGGAATGAGAACAATCTACACGCGTGGATTAAATAAAGGGTTCAGTTCAAAATTCAATAGAGTTCGACTAGAAGATTCCCAAGTTTGGACAGATGCACCTGAAGAAGGTGGGAGGTTTAATTGGCCGGAATGTGAACGACCAAGGTGAGAATAGTAGTCGGAATAATTCTAATAATACAAACGATCATGTGAAAAGAATTGTGTCTCAGTCAGTAAAACTAATTTCATTCTGATCTTTGAAACACCGCATTTTTTTTTTTTTGTTAAATACAAAACTTGACATTCATTCAGATTTTTTTACAAATAAAAATAGCTTTAAATGCATCCTTGCATCTCGATGGATGAGGGACTTTGTGTGTCGGTCACTTCAAATAACATTTTCAGTTCTTAATGTGAATACTGAATGGCTGCACTTACAAATATTCATCTTTCGTACATTTTAAAGTCCGATTGGTCAAGAAATATAAATGGACAAAAACATACATAAACAAAATTGCAGTATCTATATAAAGCAAGAATGTTTGTGTGTGCGTCACCTCATCAGTTGTTAGCGGTTGATCTAACAAAACCAATGACATATTTGGAATCGGCAGGTTTCAACATGTTTTAGCCTGGTTTGAAATCATTTAAAAAAAATGTTTTTTTTATTATGATCTCTATATTTATAAAATAATTTTTTTTCTTTAAATAGGATTTTATAAGTTAAATTTTATTATTACAGTATCGTTAAATCATAATCTGAACCAAACGGTTATTGTGATCTCCAGCCCCTTGTTTCGTGTGAGCGAACTGACAAAACTGCGTGAGATATGTTGTTGATATGAAAGTTTATTTTCAATGCACATATGCAGCTGTGAAAACTCGGCACTTTTAAGGGCTAAAGAAAACTTTTATGATAGAACTGACTGACCGAGGTGAAAACGAACGATGGACGAGGCAACCTGTTTCCTTCAAAGATGAATCTCAAAAGTGCTCGGCACCTCTTCCCTTGTTATCGCTACGCCTAAGGGAACTGGCCGAATCACGACTTGAGTGTGGGTGCTTCTAATTATTTTAATTTTAAAGTTATGTAAAATACGGAATAAGTAGTTTATTTATCTCATTTATATATAGTTATATTATCATTACGTTTTTATTCTATCTGGAACAATCTTTTCCCTACCTTTTTGGCTCTATATTTAGGATCTATTTTAGGGTAAGGAATTTAACAAGACTATTGCGTTTCGATGTTTCGATACTGTGACTCATAGCCTATCAAACGAATCTGGCGGCAGCCACAGTTATAAAACTTTAAAACAACATTACCATAACAAAATTACTTATTTTTATAAAATTATTGGACATAAATAGCTTTCAAAACTATCGACCTTTAATACATTCACGATGACGTTTTTTCCCCTCATTTGTGCATTGTACACCCTGATGTTTCCTTTGTTCTTAAATCTGATGAACTGGTTATTTTGTCCGCATTTACTTGACCCCCCCCCCCTCCCCTAGATGACAGAGTTTTAATGTGGGGAAACTCAAGTTCTTAAAAGAAGCACTTTGAATTGGGACAAAAATAAAAATAATTGTGTCAATCTAAATTCTAAAAGGATTCCTCCTTCACTGATCGAGGACAGAAAAGATAAAGTGCAGTATCAGAACAGATATTACACTTTGTTCATAGTCAAAAGGACAAAAAAATGTTTTTTTAATTCATAAATACTTATAGCATGACATTAGCATGTGGAGGATATTCTTATAAACCATTGCAATTAGTTGTTTTGTTTTTTTTTAATCCGGTACTTTTTAGGAATAAGCATCCAAGAAAGTTTTGATACTTACGTCATCAATTCAAAGTTTCACCGGAGACTTCCAAGAATGGCAAACGTTAACGAACTTAACCGGACAAATTGAATGCATTATTTTTTTTTTTTTTTGCAAAGAAGTTATTTAACGAAAAAATTGTTGATTTTATCTTGAATTTAAGTGTATTCTGTAATGTTGTTTTGGTACTTCTACACAATACGAACCAAACTCCATTTTCTTACTTTACCCCTAAACAAATTAAGTTAGGAACGCTTTTAGTAAAGATAAATGAAAAAAGTATTAAAAAAAATTCCCAATTAAAAGTTGCAATAGTAAAAAGGGTAGCAAAAAATTACGTAAAAGTCAGAACTTGATTTTTCTAATTGATCGAAAAATAGTCATCTGGTAGTAACAGCGCCTTTTCTATTTGTATATTTGCGTAAAAGTCTGAACTTCATTTGTCTTTCTCCGTTCGTAATCTGAACTGCTTAGGTCATGATTACAAATCTATGGATTCCCATCCATAAAAAGCACCTTTTATCCTTTGGGTGTTGTCTTTCATCAGCAGTTTCGCCATATTGAATTCATACTAGGTTGACTGATCATGTTTGAACAAGCTGGCACATGGGCAGATCTTTCAAACATCTCAAACTTCAGTGACTATTAGTTATTAGTGTTTTACTCCACACAAACAGATGAGCCACACATGACAAATGATATCAAACTTCGACATCATATAAAGGACATTCATGTACATAAGATAATCTTAGATATTGCTTACGATTTTAAGGAATTCTATTCAGACGCTGAGTAAATTGTAAATTAATTGAAAATCATAAAATAATACAACAATTTCATGTTTACCTCGTACATCCGTACATTCTTAAATTTTATATATCTGATGTAGGAAAAAGACGATTTCTACCTAAGCTTATATGTGAGATTCTTCCCTGAACAGCATTGAATCCTCTAATGAAATTGATTAGTGTAAAAAAACTTTTACATTATCGGCTGGCAGTTGGGTGATTGAACTCTCGCAATCAGTGATGACTGAAGGTCCGAACTTCAAGCCTCGAGGTTGGTGAGATGAAACCACACTGATGAATCTTCGTAAAACGAAACATGTCTGTAGATATTAATATGTTGCCATTTTTGTTTTACAAAAACAAGGTCATACCTACAAGATTTCAATGCCTGGTTGTGAGCATGTAATTGGCAAAGCAGCCCAGTATTACAAGTCATGCTGCAGATATGACACATGAGACCACAGGCTTCCATTTGTACATCACACAATTGATTGTTGCCATGGGATCCCATGTCGCTGATTGAACCAGCCTTCAGCAGACAAGCATCACACACATTGTCAGGCTAAAATGTGTCTACGACGTTCGATATACATTGTAAAGACCAGTAAAGAAAAAATATATTTAGATAGAATAAATATTTACATTTTTACGACTACTGTTAGATAATGAAAGCCCTCATTTGAATGAAAGGAAGCGTGGTTAAATAAACCAGGAATGATTAATAGAAGCAAATGAACAGAAATTGAGAATCGGAAGTCAATTACCAACAAGGGGATTCTGGCCTCTTTCCTGACAAATCTCAAAGCAGAGTAGATGCAGAAATCTGTGCTCGCCCCAAAATCGTAATGGGGGGGGGGGGCAAACATTGATAGCCTATCATAAAAGTGCCAATGCCTATCTATATCTAGCTCTCTCTCTCTCTCAATCCAGCAAACACTTTTATATATGTCACTCTCTCTCTCTCTTTCTATAACCATCTTGTTAATATGTTCTTCATGCTAATAAATTTTCCATCAGAAAAAAGTCTTGTGTGTCCCATGAATTAATCGAAGACTAAACAAGACGTTGCAAAGGTGTATAAATACACACGCATCAAGAGACAAACAATATCAAAATCTAAAATTACCGTTTCAAATTTAAAGTTACGGATTTTCGAATAAGACAATATTTCTTGTACTAAGTGTTAAAATGTTATGTTGGACCTGACAAACAACTTAAATGCAGTTTTTCGGGTGAACTGGCATTAAAGGAATCTTATAAAATCATAAAAACAAATTATAATATAAATAGTAACTAATTAGAATAAACACTTAGTGTGTGACCTAACATGTCATCGGTCATCAAGTGTAACTAAAATTCTACGTATATATATATATATATATTATTCATTTACAAAATTTCCTGTCAAAGTAAACGGACTCTATTCAAGCAAACCATTTAAATGAAAAAACTAAAAAAAAAAAGTTTATGCAAAAGTCTCTACTCATTTTGAAAGTGGATATAACTGAACTCCACTACTTCCCCCCTCTTGTATTTGTACAGACAGAGGGAGAATTAATTTGCAATGTAATCCTCCCTACGTTTCTGCCTGGACGGCACAAGCGTATCAGTGGACAGTTGAGGACCTGGACAACAAACATCAAGGAAAACTTGGATGAGCTCTCAGGTTCACAGGTGGTCGACATTCAACAGTGGAATCACGATTGGTTAGCCATCTTGTGCAACCTTGCTCAGGACCACCATGCATGGGGCACTGTAGTTCAAGGTGTACTGCAGGCCGGAGAAGAAGTCAGCTCAACTTAATCAGGGTGAACACTGTTCTCGACCTTTTGGCTAGGAAGAAAGTGTAGTATCTGTTCCGATGAATACTGCACCCTATAGACCGGTGTCGTCTTGTCCTTCGGGGTTTGATTCTGCCGGTCTATGGGTTTGTCCTGTGCAGTTCTAGGAGGTCCACCCTCCCAGGCTTTGCCTCCCCTCTTTGGGAAGGAGTAAGTTTATTGCTTACTGCCTGAGGCGCCCCTACCGGGGAATGCCGACGGGGCTGCCCAGGCAATTTTTAATGGCCAGAGTGATCACCTTCTCGGGCGCTGGCTTTTCAAGTCTCACTTTCCGGACCCGACCTTGGCTCACATCTTACCTTGTGGGAGTAAGATAAAACTGGCCTTGTGCCTAACCTCCTGGAGACGAGGTAAATAAAAACACTGTTGCAACAACAAACAATATAAACTAAATACAAATTATATATTTAGAATAACATCATCCAATCATTAACAGAAATCCTCATAGGTCTCGTACTGTCCACCAAGCCGCCGCAACGTAGCATTTCTGTGCTTGTTTTACTTCCACAGAATATGCTCCAACAAACTTACTGAACTTGTACCCCTTCAATGTAAATACCTACGACCAACTAGCAGTAAAATCCCACCCCTTCACTGTAGCCAGAAAACTTTCTACTCGAATAGCTTTTATCATCAGACAACTTTCCTTTTGAATTCCTTCCCTACTCCGTTTTCTTGACTATACCAACATGCAGAAATTTAAATGTAATATGAACAAACATCTTGCCCCCATTAAATAATGTTCCTAATCATAGTAGCCCCTTACATCTCGGTGGTAATATGCCTTTTGGGGGGTTAACAAGAGTATTGATTTACTCCTCTCCAGGAGTTAGGCACAAGACCAGTTTTTATCTTGCTCCCACAAGTAAGATGTGACCCAAGGTCGGATCGGGAAAGTGGGGTTTAAAAATTGCCTGGGCAGCCCCGTTGGCATTCCCCGGTAAGGGCGCCTCAGGCAGTAAGCAATAAACTTACTCCTCCCCAAAGAGGGGAGGCGAAGCCTGGGAGGGTAGACCTCCTAGAACTGCACAGGACAGACCCATAGACCGGCGTAAATCAAGCCCCGAAGGCCAAGACAATACCAGTCTATGGGGTGCAGTATCCATCGGAACAGATACTACACTTTGATCTTAGCCAAAAGGCCAAGAGTAGAAAATAAATAAATAAATTAATTAAAAAAAACTTTAATAAACGAAACAAATCCAATCAAGTTAGAGTACATCAGCTAAAAACGGAAGCTGACTATTCATCAGCTATTGCATACTTTTTTATCAGAGACGAAATATTATTTATCACTTCTTGATGGACATTTTCTAAATACGTCCATGCATCTCGAGAAGAGGCTCTGTTCAGTCAGTGTCACACGCGGTTTAAAACATCATTTGCATTGCTGAAAGCACAGATTGAATGAGCAGATCTAAAGAACACCCCCCCCCCTCAGGTAACATCATCAGTAATGTTGTGAACCCAAGGTCGTTAAGGGTTTTGGGTCTTACAACATCAAACCTCTTCACACATACGACTCAGATGATACTGTTCAAATACCAGCTTGTAACCAAGTTACTAGCTATAAAATCATGCAACATACCAATGAAACATTTAGAAAATGGTTAGAAAAAAGCAACATGTATGTTTCCCAGTGAGCAAAAAAAAAGGAAAAAAAAAAAAACCTGATGCAAATTGCATCGTCAATTTTAACAAATTCAGTATCTAGGCATCAGTGCACACCAATTTATTGAGCATAATTGTTAATCTTTTATGCTAGAAACCATCCCAAGAAAATTATGATTCATAAATTACTTGCAACATAAATAGTGAAAAGTAGACTGGTAACTTTAGTAAATTTAAACATACAAAAACTAATGCTATAGAAAATTAAACAATGAACAGAAATTGAAAAGCATAAGCTCTATATTAATAAAATCATAAGGACCACTTCTCATGTGCATGTCTTTTCTTGCCTCTTACATGCGACTTACATTTATTATTTACTATTAATCGATTCTTGAAATAAAAAATGCAATAGTATGAAGTACTAAAACGATCTTTAAAAATGCTATATTTTTTAAATTACTAAATTAAATCAACTAGAATGCATTTTTGTTTCTTTGTAAAGAAATCAGCCATTTTAATCTTTTTTTGTTAATAGTTGAAATAAAATAAAATAACGCCATTACTTTGTTACCCTTCAAAATTTGAAAGGAATTTTGAAGCATTCAAACCATCAATTAGAAAGTTATTTCTGGCTTTAAAATTCTTAGCAAATTCTTGTGTATGAAGATCAAAAGTTTTGTAAGCTATTTACATCTAATAATTGTAGAGAGAGATTTAAAAAAAACATTAGCTCAACAAAATTCCTAATAGTTTTAATTTAATAACCAAACGATACTGTATTAATTAAATTCAACTTTAAAAATAAAAAATAATTTGATTAAAAAAAAAATGTCATAGTAAAAAGACTCCCAGGCAACATCGGATAAGGACAATTAGTATTATATAAAAGGCATAATCAAATATGTTGCTCTAAATAAGTCACTATTTTATAATCTGTTTAGATTATAAAATAGTATTTGGAAATTTCAACATGACTAGAACCAATGGCATTGGAACTGGTAATCTTATGAGAACCATCATAATACATTACATTAAATCCTGACAAATTTAGTTCGATTCTTACTCCATCTTTTGTTTTTTTGTATATATATATATTTTCATGTCAATAATTATTTGAAATTATTTTTGTTTTTTTTGTTGTGTTTTTAAGTTTCTATAAAAAAATTTTTTAAAGAATGGCATACTGTTTTCATTTTTCTTTTCAAAATAAACTTTCCTATTAAAAAATAGACCTTGATTAGAAAAAGAAACTTTCAGTCACAATTTTCTTTTAATTAGGATTCAGTTAGAGCTTAAGCATAAAAGAGCCCCTTATATAGGTAGATGTTTGAACACTAGAGATGGGCGGTTTTACTGAAAAACCGCGGTTTTTCGGTTTCGTCTCCATACCGAATCGTTTTTTTTTTTTTTTTAAACCGTAACCGTTCGGTATTGTGTTTTTACTACAGTAAGCCACCATATACAAGGAAACACGGTTGAAAAGATTTTCCGATTTGAATAAAATTGAATATTACCAAAAAATGTTATATTAGTAAGAGGACAGATTGAACAAATATGATAAAATATTTAATAGGAAGAAATCTTTGTTTACAGTTTGTTTATCATTAACATTTTGAATTTTCAAATGAAAAAAAAGAGAAATACGACAGACAACATGACATCGTATTTTTAGCATAAACTATTTTCAAATGAAAAAGAAAAAATCAAACGCGTTCCGTATGATGTCGAAAATCTATTTGATTCAACTCAAAATTGTAAAATAATTTGTTTTTTTCAGAGTTATCTAAAAAAATAAGTTATTAAAATGAAATTTTTTAAAAATACTTATAAAAGTAAATAAACGAAAAGTAGTGAGCGAGTATAAACATTTAAAAAGAAAAAAAGTAGTTGCCAATGCTAGTATCACTTTATTCGGATTTTAAAAATTATTTTAAACATTAGGCATTTCATTGTTTACTTTTGAAAAGCCACTACATACATAAATTGTCATTTCTAGAGAACTATCTCTCAACTATACCGTTTTCTCTCCCAAAAATGGGTTATTCAAAAAGTAGACTATGCAACGATTTATATTTTACTAAATTGTTAATATGGTATTTATTTAGAGTTGACAATTTATTCGAAAGTTTAATTATTAAACTTTAATCCAAGTCATGAATTCTATGACTAAAATTACCTTAAAGCTTAAAAAATGACTTTAGGTGAATTAATAATCTCTACTTTTTTTTAACCATCCTTCCTTTTCCCTTGGCGCGGTTTTCGGGTGTACTACTAGTCTTTTACGCATGTCTATAAAGTTTTATTACCCTGTTTTAAAAACAAATATTAATCCCAACACACACCAGTTGACAGAACTTCGAGCACACAAAATGACAGACATCCCAACAGTCAACACCGGCAATTCGAGAAGTATATGGTGTGTTTATTTTACGCGACAAGACACGTCTTGCAAACATTTTCACCTATTAAAAAATTAAAATTTTTATCTGTCAAATAATTTTGACAATATCTCATTTTCATCATTTTTGCTTAATTTTATTTGTAAAATTATTTTGTTTAAATAAATTTTCGTTTTTTAATTTCTTGCATTTCTGAGTTATATTTTAGATTCTGATGGGTTAAAGAATTAGATAGAATGTATATTCAAACTCAGTTTTATTCTTCAGAAATCTTTCATGAATCTTTGGTCACTGTTTTAACGAGTTAACTGTTGAAAAGGTATCAGAACTTTGATTACAACAGTCAACACCTTAAAACTTATATGATTCATATCATGGAGAATGATTCAGTCACAAAATTATCGAAACAGTGGCATAATTCAACTAAACGTTGAATAATAACTAATCATCACACAAGAGAATGAATAGCTTCCATAGTAAAACAATTTTTTTCAAAAAAACCGAAAAACCGAACCGTAAACCGAGGTTTTAAGGGGAAAAAACCCGAAACCAAAATTTCAAAACCGGCCAACTCTATTGAACACATTAAAAAAAAACAAAAGGTGGGTGTTTCCATTAATGCACAAGTGAAATATGGCAGTTCAAAATAAGATAACAGGAAAACTATTTGATATACTTAGGCAATCATTAAAATCACATGAAATATTTTTAGCAATTATATTATTTTGGTGAAAATATTGATTAAACAATGCTTTATTCAATGATAACATCGCCAATTCAAGAAATTAACTTTTCTTCAGGTTATAGTGATTTTATTAACACAGAATTAAGGGGTCTTTTTCGTAATATATACGAAATTTTTTTTTTAATTTTAATTTTAAACATCTACAGTGTTTTATTTCATGTATTTCTTTTTTTTATTGATACATAAAAATATTACTTTAGTAAAGGTGTATTTTGTTTTCAAAAAATAATATATTTTCACTAAGATTTAAAAAGAAATAATGATTTCATTATATTACGTGATCACTGATAAATAAACACTGAAAATTTCATTAAAATTGGTTGATTTCCTGAATTTTAGTGAATTTTTAAGTGAAGGGAGGGTCAAAATGTTTTTACATTTTGGGGATCGGCCATTGATTTTGCACGTACGTATAATTTATATATACGAAAGATCATAATTTTAATTTTACAGAGACAGGCATGTTTTTCAAGACTGAGAACTCAATGTATTTGGTAAATGTAAAAAATAAAAATGTGATATATAAAAAATACTTAAAACAAAAAGATATCAAAATCTTTGTATCATTAATAATAATGACAAAGATTTTGAAATCTGTTTTTTTGGGGAGTGGGGGCGGCATTTTTTTTTAGCTCTGACTGTGAATGTGAGAATGTATCTAAGAATAAAATACCCCCCACACACACACACAAAGAGCCGTTAGACGAATTTGTGAGAGAAGCTTAAGATATATATTTATGTAGAAGAGTTTATGAAGTTTTGGAATAAACATCTCAGTTACTACTTGATTACATTCTAAAACCAAACAAGCTGACATCTGTAAATCATCTGATGATATTTCAATCTGGCAAAGCTAACACTCGAAAAAGATGGCTAAATAATCCAACTTCCTTAGAATCTCATCCTCTTTGTAATTACATCAAAGATTAAAAGATGAATTTGACAGTTGGAAATTCCATTAGATCACTAAAAGTATCTTAATCTCCGATTATAATTAGGTATCACAAATCAGCCGAGTTTACAGTGTGAAAACTTATAAATATAAATTCCCTTAAATTTCCACTTGCGATCTCACTCATTTTTGGGGGGTATTTTGGTAAAATTTGAATGTAAACAAGATTTAATCTTTTCGCTTTATGAATGTGCAATTCTTTCTTTTGTGTATTCAATAGTTGTTTTTTTTTTTGGGGGGGGGGGTTCTAGTTAGGTTACTATTTTTGGTAACACAAACAAAAATTTTGTTTTTCCAAATTTCATGCCTATAAATTAATATTGATAACTATAAATTAATAACTATATAAAAATAGTCCTATTTGAAAGAAAATTACATTTGTAATGTTTTTTTCACTCGTTTTACGTCTGCATTTTTAGTTATACACTGAAAATTGGCTTGAAGTGAAAGTTAAGATAATGAAAAAGTGCTACATCATTCAGGGTTTGGGGGGAGGAGGTAACAAGGACGAAATAGAATGAGGGGAAAAAGACAAGTTTGTTTTGATTAATAGAAACGTATATCTCTTATAAAAATAAAGATAAAAAGACGAATCTCAGATTATCTCATGAAATCAACTATTTCTATCTCATTAATCAATAAGCTGTTTGAAGATGACATTTTCAGTTTAAGTTGGTAATTAGTTATTTTAATTTGAAACCAGTTTCACTTCATGTAACACATTCAATTTTGAAATTGTATTTCTGAGATGAGGTGTTTTCATTATGGATGTCAGTGCTTCGACTGACTTACTCATCTTGGCTGCCATGCCCACAACGGACATATCTAAATTTTTATGAAGGACTTCCACCCTCTTTTTGCACCCTTTGCATAAAACTAAATTCCCACATTATCCACCCTTTCGCCTAGCAGCAGTGTTCCAAAATTCATAATGATTGGTTAATTAGTGAATCCTGAACATACAAATATATAGACATATACCTAACTTTACTTATATAAAGACTATCAGAGGTACCCAGCTTTGCGCAGGGATAGCTAAGACAAACTATCAGTAAACAACCAAATTTTGAATAAATAATTTATTAAGATTCAGTAATAAAATACTAATTTCAAAGTCTATTAAGATATCCAATTCAGGCCAATCATGCAACTCCCGATATTATTGTCAAAGAAGACATTTTATACATATTTTTGCTTAATATTGCTATCATTCAACAGATTTGTTTGAAATGATGCTGATCATCGCAAGTCTAGAGGTTTTATAGCTTTGTCTGTGTTTGTTTTACGGTATATCAACCCTTTGGGCTATTTAACGCTGGAAACAATACTTGTTCATTACTTATATCAAAATGTTTATTGTAAACAAGTCACTGAATAGAAACTGCTACTTTACTGATAGCTGTATATATGTATGATGTTAGTATAGATCAGGGGCGGGCAACCTCCGGCCCGAGGACCACATCCGGCCCGCGAAGGCTTAGCGTCCGGCCCGCCACCCTGCTATGCTTTATTATTAAAAGTTATATCATTTTGTGACAGACTTAAAAGTAGGTTTCAATTAAGATTTACAGTGGGATAAAAATGTATGAATATCAGCGAGCGATGATGCATGTATATTTCATTTTTCTTTAACTATTAATTTCAAATACTTGGCCTGAGATAACAATAGAAAAAGAGAAAGAGAGGGGCAAAGAGGAAACGAGAGACAAGGAAAGGGCATGAAACAGAGAACCTACGTGAAGTGTGTCAAAACAAATGCTGGGTCAACTTGCTACTTCCCCAGTCATTATTTTTTATGATTCCAAAATGGCTCTACGTCGGCACCTTTTATAACATTACATACAGAAGTCTCCTGAGAACAAAATATCAGACTAGTAGAGTGATCAATGCAATTTTTCTACAATTTTTTCAAAATATAGTAATTCTGAGATTTCGTTTTTCACTCCGGCCCGCGATCTCCTTCCAAAAGTCTCATCTGAAAAGGTTGCCCGCCCCTGCTATAGATATTCATAATATACATCGATTCAATGTACAGCTTAGCTATTAAAATGCTATTTCAAACTGAAGCATGACAAACTAACTGTTTCTCAGAGATGCAAGGATGCATCTAAAAAACAAATTTAAATATTTTAATTCTTGTTTAGTGGTCTGCCTAATTTTGTTGATAAATATCGAAACAAAATCACATATTCCATGTGTAGTTTTGTTCATAGAGATTATATAAACGATCTTATGAATCTTACTGAGTTTATATAACAGTGGTGAATAACAAGTAAACCCGTATATCTATTTTATATTAATTTCTCTTTATACAAACATCTTGCTACACAAATACATGTTTCGACCAGAATTAAAATGGCTAAGTCTCGTCAGCCCAAGAATTAAAATAAAAATAAATATTTTAACTCTTGACCTGACGAGACTTAGCCATGTTGGCTCTAGTCGAAACATTTATGTAGCAAGATATGTTTGTATAAAGAAAAATCTATACTAAATAAATTATATCTGTGTGTGAAGAGGGGGTAAACTCTGAAGTGATTAACTGATCATTATGAATTTAGGAACACAGCTGCTAGGTATGTGGATGGGTAATGTGGGCTATATGCAGTTTGATTTAGTTTTATGCAATGTGTATAAAGGAGGGAGAGGGACTGAAAGCCCTTCGTGAATATTCAGATAAATTTTTAATCAAAATCAAATGTAACTATAGGTATTAGACAAATTAATTTCCTAAAATTTCACTTTCTTTGGAGCATTTCAAAGTTTTTTTAGGGGGAATAATATGAGCACAACCTTCCATTCGAAAATTCAAATATTTCAGATTTGCATTAAACTTGATCCACAGTTATTAGACAACAATTAAGCAACGTTCCCTGAATTTTAATTTCTTAAGCACCCTTTAAGCTTGAACCTAAAATTTTAGACATTTTTTTTCTAAAATCAAAATCATTTAATGGATGTTGATCAAAATTGAAATAAGGATTCTTGACAAAGGTTTAATAGCATATATATCTTGATTTTAATCTCCGTAATGGGACAAAAAACTGGTGCAAAACGGTTCAGTGAATACATTTCATTACCTAAAAAATACTCACCCTGGGAGTAATAACATATATATCAAAAGTAGTTTTTGATTCAGAGCCATTTCGTTAAATACAATACAAAACCATTAAAATTAGAGTAGAAGAAAGGAAAGAAAAAGAAAACTAAAGAGAAAAAAAAAAAAAAAAGTTACTTTCTTCATAGCATCAATGTATTCTTACTGTACAAAAACCACCAGGGACTAATTTTTTTTTTTTTTATCAGGATAAAAAATAAATAAATACTCCTAAAACTAAAGTTGTTCAAAGATAATCCAAAAAATAAATGGTGCCAATGAATTGGTATTTGACAACTTTCTTTCATACATTGCTTTCTATTAAAATAGCAAAATCAGCATTTTTATACAAGCAAATTAAAGGTTATTAATGGTTTTCAACTAATTTTGTAGCACAGGTTTCTTAAATGTAGTCCATTTTTATCCATGGTGTATAATTTTTGTGTGATGGAAATACTATGTAACTGTTAAAATATGAGGTGTGCTGAAATTATGTTCTGGGACTGGCCATGGTATTGTTCCTTCTGGATTATGAAATGGAACCTCCACAGTGAATGGATAGGATTTAGCTGATTATCGAGTTGGTCTAGTGTATTTACGTCGAGGGGTCACTAGAGCAGCAAATTCATCAGAGCACAATCCATTGAAGTACTTGTAAAACAGGCACAAGGATGCAACATTGCAGCAATGTGACAGGGGCTGGAGTTTGATGGATAGTGAGGGACCTATTAAGTTGGCGACTATTTTTTTTAACCATGTCTAAGAGGGAGAGACTAGTGGATGGTGCACCAGCCCAGATGTGGCAACAATACTCCATGCATGGGCGAATGGTGGCTTTGTAGAGATATAGGATAATGGCAGGTGCAAGAAGTTTACTAGCACGGTAGAGAGTGCCCACCTTCTTTGCAGCAGCTTTGGCAATGTCTTCAATGTATATGTTCCAATTTATGTTACCTGTGAATGTTAGGCCGAGAAGTTTGAACGTTGGATCTCAGGTAGGATGTTATTTGCCATGGCAATCTGCGGTTCAAGAGGTTTCTTGTAGTTATTGAAGGAAAGGAGCTTTATCTTAGCAGCATTAAATGTTACCATCCATTTATGCCCCCATTCCACTACAGACTGGAGGTCACTTTCTAAGGATTCAGCCATTGCCTTGGATATGTGCGCGTTCGTTTTGCCCATATGACAAGAGTAGAGCCTGGTGTGGTAAGCAAATATACTCATCTCAGACACATTGCCATCAGGGAGGTCATTTATGAAAATCAGGAACAATAAAGGTCCAAGGATCAATCCCTGGGGTACACCTTCATTTATGTCATGTTGTTTGGATGAACGGCCATCAAGCTGGATGTTTCTTTTGGTTAGGAAGGATCTAATTATGTTAAATATTCGTCCAGTAATACCATATAAATGAATTTTTATAAGAAGCCCTTCATGCCAGACCTTGTCAAAGGCTTTGGATATATCAAGCGCTACCGCCCTAGCTTCACCTGCCTTGTTCAGTGTATGGTATACGCGTTCAGAGATGATCGTTAGGATATCCGCAGTAGACCGTGCTTGCCTAAATCACTACTGACGGTCAGAAAAAAGTTTAGCATTAACGAGGTGCCGGACTTAATCGCTAGATTGATTAAGGATTCAAAGATTTTAGCAAAGATCGGGAGTAGAGTGATGGAATGATAATTCTGATGATCAGTTCTATCTCCAGAATTCTTGAAGACTGGTACCAATTTTCCAGCTATCAGGGAAGCAAGATTCAGCAGAGAATTTCTTTATTACTATTACTGGTATAAGATCAGGCCCACATGCTTTGAAGGTGTCAAGGTTTTTTCATGATGTCTGACCTGAGATGGGGTGATGACTAGGTTATCATGTTTGGCTTTAGTCTGCAATAGGAATTTAGGGAGGGGGTGGTTTGCTGAGTCCAAAGTGGAGTTTAAGGCGAAACGCTGGGCAAGTAGTTCAGTGGTATCAGTTGCCGTGCAAACCACATCATTGTGGTTTTATAGCAGGGGAATTGTTGATTGCCCATTATTTTATAAGAAGTCTACTACTCAATTCCGTCAGTCAGTCACACTCTCGATTTTCAAAGATAATAAAAATATAAAATTCGAGATTGGAATAGTCCATTAAAAGCAAAAGAGAATATCACCACAAATAGTAATATCATTTAAACTGTAGAGATAAAGTCAGTAGAAAGGCTAATTTTGGATAATTTTTTAAAATTTAAATGACTTTGCAAACTCACTTTTTTCTGATTCAAACAATCTAACCGATTACCCAATGGGTCACAGTATTTCTAGTAATGGTATATAAATGAATTTACATACATTTTGGGGTCAATCTGATTAAATATTTAGGAGAATTTGATCTGTATGTATATATTCTGTAAGATTTTTCTTTTAAAGACGACATGAGATAAGTAAAGAGGTAAAAAGATATCAAAGAAATTTTAAATTGGTTTTTAATATATCTACAAAATAAATCTCTTCTGTTGCAAGTCATTATCATTATAAAACAGTAAAATCTATTTACATAATTGTTGGCATGTACACGTACAAGATTTTCACTTTTGACATTGACTAGGTGACCTTCAGATCTGATTTAAGGTTGCCAAAGGTCAAACAATAACAAAATATTACAGTAAACAATTCTTATATAAAAATCTTTTTCAATCTTTTTTTTCTTACAAATAATTTATTAAAATTAAGTCTTAATTTCCCTAGGATAACATTAGGTCTGTTTTAGAATAAGTTAAATAGTTTTGTCAATGAAAACTTTGATATTCTATAAGTACAAGGCATTGGAAAAATTATTTCAATGCTAGCTGAACCACGTGGAAACCCCACGATGCATCTACAAAAATCTGTATATTTTATTGTTAATAATTTTGAAATAATAAATGTCTGTCAGGGTCAATACTAATAAGAAAAAATTACCTTCCGTAAAAATAATTGTCAGCTAAACATTTTTTTAAATGAATAAAATGAATGTTTCTTTATTTATTTAAAATTGTAGCAATTTATTTCTTGTTAAAACAATATTTTGTCTCCTTACCCTAAAAATAATCATCAGCTAAATATTCTTCAAATCCATAAAATGAATGTCACTTTTTGAAATGTATTTATTTAAAATTGTACTGTTTTAGTCCATGGGGGCGGCATAATTGATTTAGGAACAATTTCAAAATGGATAAATTCAGAATTTTTGTACCTTAGCGACATCAGATTAATCACCATCTTTGCTGATCGGACTATCTCATTTTTTAAATGCATATGAAAAGTGATAACATACGTACAAAGATGAAATGCGTTAGCATATTATTATATAGATTAACATTAATTTGTTATGGAAAAATTAGTAAACAGCAGATGGTTGTCCAATGAGATGGTTAAACATTGTTGGTCAATAGTGTTAGTAAATATATATATATATATATATAGCTATAAGCATGATGACACCCATTAGATTACTAAAGTTAAGCAAAGTTGAATCTGGTCAGTACTTGATGGGTAACCAGATGGTGTATGCAGGAGAATGGCGAACCTTCAGGTGGCCTCCCTGCAAAAAACTAACATCCTACCTAAAGAGAGTGCAGACTGACAACCAAAAACAGAGGTTATCTTTTATATAATGTCTACCTTTCTAAATGAATGACTAGAAATACTGAATGCAGCGACAGAATATTACACTACTAGAGCCGCAGAAAACGATTATATTTTTAATATAACACGTGTAAAATATATATTTAAATAAAAAAATTTAAGATAGTAAAGAAATTGCAAAGAATTTATCCTCAATTAGCCCATTGCTAGTTTACATTTTTTCCGGTAAGGTTTTTAAATTTTTTTTATTCATCACTAATATATATATATATACATATATATATATATATATATATATATATATATTGTAGGTTAAGGTGATGTAGGTAAAAATAATTTAATATTTATTTATAAATGCATAAGCCACACTGAATCGCCCTGCTCATTTTAATAGATTAATCGTAGACAGAAAGAGAAAATAGTAAAGTTTTAATCAATTATTTTGAATTATTATGAAAATGGCAATGATACATTTGTCCAATGTCATTTTTGATACATTAAAAAAAAAATTTCTTTTCAAATACAAAAGATTTTAGGATGAAAAACATCTGAGCTCCAAGAGTTCAAAATATTAGATTGCACCTGACCAGTGTCTACAGTGCTAGTAGATATCGCATTGTATTTGGAATTTAATCTCAATCAATTTGAAATCCTCGTTTACATCTTAAATGAAGACACGCTTATTTAATGACCCAAAACTTGAAAAAAAAAAAAAACTATCTTCACACTTTTGGTGTCCAACCGAGCTAAGCCTTTTTGAAACGTCTAAATACCTAACGAGTTGTCATTTACTCGACCAATTCAAAATCTGGTTAGTAAATTCAAACAGACTTTAAAAAAAAAAAAAAAACATTAACTTCACTTCTGATGTTAACAAGAAAACATGACAATTGCTTACTCAACAGACTATGAGAGAAAAACAAATATGTATTTCCAGATGTAAAACATTCCCAATGTACCAGAGGGGTGGACGTGGAAGGTCTAATCGGGCAGAAAGCTCACCATGTAACATTCCATGCAATCCTCTATGATCAAGAAAAACACGTTTCTAATAAAAATCAATAAACGCAAACTGCTAATAAGCAGTATCTACCCATATTGAATAAGGAATGTTAACATGGCTTCTTGGCCTTTTGGCTAAGATCAAAGTGTAGTATCTGTTCCGATGGATACTGCACCCCATAGACTGGTATTGTCTTGGCCTTCGGGGCTTGATTTACGCCGGTCTATGGGTCTGTCCTGTGCAGTTCTATGAGGTCCACCCTCCCAGGCTTCGCCTCCCCTCTTTGGGGAAGAGTAAGTTTATTGCTTACTGCCTGAGGTGCCCTACCGGGGAATGCAGACGGGGCTGCCCAGACAATTTTTAAACCCCACTTTCCCGACCCGACCGTGGGTCACATCTTACTTGTGGGAGTAAGATAAAAACTGGCCTTGTGCCTAACTCCTGGAGAGGAGTAAATCAATACTCATCTTTTGGCTAAGATCAAAGTGTAGTATCTGTTCTAATGGATACTGCACCCCATAGACTGGTAGTCTTGGCCTTCAGGGCTTGATTTACGCCGGTCTATGGGTTTGTCCTGTGCAGTTCTATGAGGTCCACCCTCCCAAGCTTCGCCTCCCCTCTTTGGAGAGGAGTAAGTTTATTGCTTACTGCCTGAGGCGCCCCTACCGGGGAATGCCGACGGGGCTGCCCAGGCAATTTTTAATGGCCAGAGTGCTCACCTCTTAGGCGCTGGCTTTTCAAACCCCACTTTCCCGACCTTGGGTCACATCTTACTTGTGGGAGTAAGATAAAACTGGCCTTGTGCCTAACTCCTGGAGAGGAGTAAATAAATACTCATCTTAGAAATAAGGAGTCTATATTTCATAAATTATCATTAAATACTTATATAAATTTGACAAGTTATTTGACTGACAATGGCTTATACCGACACATTTCAACCTACTGGTTTCCTTAGAAAATGGCATTTGGCTTTGAGGAAACCAATAGGTTGATGGACGGTTGTTGAGTTTTATGGTATGTCACAATCATTAAGTCATTGTATGCTAAAACCGTACATATTTTTTTATATGATTGGTGTGTAGATTAATTTGTTTCGTAGGTGTATATTTTGTAAACAAATAGTCTGTAATTGATCGATTCTATTTAACCCATAGATCAAGGGAGGGGGCTGATAGGTACTATCACTCGGGTCAGAGTATATCTGTGATTAGTGTTAACTACAGGGTGACTACACTCATCAAAACTCACAGAATTGGGGTCTCACCTCTGAATGTACTTTAAGGATCACCTTTAAGTTGAAATTGACAGTGAAAGCAGAAAAATACATATATATATATATATATATATATATATATATATTCGCTCTATATTTGGGCTGCGATGGTCAGAGACACTGTACTTGCTCGGGAGGAAGCTGGCTCAACCCGACCAGGGTTATAGTCGTTACAGGTAGAAGTGTGCCTTCCACATTCAATCCTCCACTCTATAATAAAGAGCAATGTGTATTTATCTGTTTGTTATATATATATATAATATATATATATATATATATATATAATATTCATAAATAAATATTAAATTATATTTTACCTACGGACGATGTCGTTTCGAGCTTATGCTCTCATCAGTGTAGGGGTGTGTGATAATTTGAGACGGTCACAAGGCACGAACCCGGTTCACAGTCACCTTTGATGGAGATAGCCTGCTGCATTTGGCATAAATATAACTTAATTAATCTGTATCACATGATAATTTCCTATGGCCAAGAGGATAGAGCGGAGTCAAAGGTGACTGTGAACCGGGTTTGTGTCTTGTGACTCCGCTCTATCCTCTCGGCCATAGGAAATTATCATGTGATACAGATTAATTAAGTTATATTTATGCCAAATGCAGCGGACTATCTCCATCTAGTCACACTAGTAAAAACTGCTAGACGAATCTATTTCAAGTATTTAAAGGAATTGAGAAAGCAAATCTACTTTTCTTTTTTAAAACTCTCAAAGAAATGACAAATTGCATTGGCTTTTTGTTCATACAAGCAAAACAGAGCACATTCTCCTGAACCAACATGGAAATGTCTTCCTTAAATGGAACTTGTTTCAGAAACGTCGATAAGTTTACCTATGTTGGCAGTAAAGTTGTAAAACAAAATTGCACAGAGAGTGAACTAAATGCGTGAATCAGCAAAGCTTGAGCTGGATTGAACAAGATGAAAGCAATCTGGAAGTCAAATCCTCCTACCAAGATGAAACGTGACTTCTTTGAAGCCATTGTTACATCAGTTCTTGTAGCACTTGGACTTTTATCAAAAGATTGGAGAAGAAAATTGACGAATGCTGAAAGCTACTCTTAACATCTGGACAGCAACTCTACAGACACCTCCATCAGATGTCAGCCTTGATCAGAGATAAGAACCAGATTTGCTGTTCACTGTTGTAGGGCTAATGATGAAATGAGCAGCAATGTTCTTGTGTGGATGCCAAAACAGATGTGATTCAGTGAGAGAGACTGCACAGAATCTACGCCTAGCAACTAGCAGAGGACTCAACTGCACCTATGAAGACCTATATGGTGTGATGGAGGTTAGAGTAAGATGTGAGAGAGTCAGAAAGATATGTGACACTATCGCGACTAGATGATGAAAACTTTTCAGTTTTATTTTAATTTTAACTTGACCGATTCAGACGATATTTTATATGAATAATTGTGTGAACACTAGCGCAGGATAATTTTTTTTCCTCATTTTTGACGGGTGTACTTACTCATTATTTATTCATATATTCATTCAAAAACGGACCCAGTAATAATTTTGCAATCCATAATTAAATGCAGGTACATTTTAAAAAAAAAAAATCAGTGGGTGATTTAAATTATAATTATTTAAAATGAAAATACAATGCTAAAATGTGTAGTGTTTAAACTTTTTTTAAATTATAAAAATAGATATTGTAAGATCTATATCAATAAAATTGTGCAACCACTTCATGTGTGTCCGTTTCTCGCCTCTACATTGATTAACACATTTGGTTTAAATCAAAAATGACAGTGTAAAGTACTAAAACAAACCTTTTAAAAATACTATTTTTTTAAATTTAATTACAAAATTAAATCCACCATAATGCATTTTCGTTTCTTCATAAACAAGTTAGCCATTTTTATCTTTTGTTAATAGTTGAAAAAAATGCATTCCTTTGTAACCATTCAAAATTTAAAGCATTTTAACTATTGAATTAAGTCATTTCCGACTTTAAAATTGCAAATCCTCACATATTAAAAGGATTAAACAATTTGGAAGCTATTTACATCCAATAATTGTATAGAGATTAAAACAACATTACTTTAAGAAAATTATTTTGTTTTATAACAATTTAGTTCAATTAACAATTTAATGACTAAACGATATCAATTAAATTTAACTTTCAAAATCCTATTTGTTTTTATTGTTTTCTTATTCGATAATGGTTTTTATTTTATTGTAACCCAGTTTTATTTACAGATAGTTTCTATATTATGATGGATAATCGTTTAGAATTATGGTTAAAAGAGTCTTTCGGATCCTTACCAGTCAATTTACTTTTGGAGGGTTGTGATTCTTGGTTTCCGCAATTTTTTTTCCAAGCAGCGCCAGGACACAGATCCTGCCAGTAAATATGTGAAACTTTGCAATCTTCTGTTGTAGTCAAGTCTCAATTACAAAATAATGGAAAATGAAATAACATTTCCAACTCAATTTTATAAAAGGCGAGGCATGCGATAAAAGAGGCATTTCGACACAGAACTTTAGAAGAGTCCTTTCGTTTCCATAGTAGGAGCAATGGCTATGAAAAGGAAGTGGCTACATAGATTATCATACGAAGGTCACAGACCTTAAGAACGATTATTAAAGGCTTTAATTTAAAAAGTTGTAGAGTTGGGGGAAACAATGAAAAAACTATCCCATAATTTCTGCCGACATGAGAACACTAATAATATAATAACTCGGAAGTCGACACTTTCTTTCACTCAATCCACCCCTCAAGGTAAACAAATAAATTTAAAAAATGTTTTTAAAATAAATAAATTAAAAAAATAGATAATGTCTGACAAAGAATTTCTAATTAGAATCTATGATTACACGGTTAAAATTCTTATGCAGGTGAGAGTATACTCACTCATATTTACCGATACAAATGTTATAAAAATAATGCATGTACCCATATTCCAAAAGGATTTTCTTATGGAGAGTTAGGTTTATATGAACCTTTGTCATTGTCAGAAGGTTTTTATATAAAATATGTAGATTAATGCTTAGAGGTAAATAACATTTTTGGTGAAGCCATCTGGAGTTAAAATGAAACATTGTTGCTTCATCCCCGATTTTTTTTTTTTTACCTAGAAGTGGTTGTGAGTCATTTGGAGGCTCACATTTGCCCCAGTGGACGAACAGTTGTGTACTGGACATTTGTGCTCCTAGATAATTGTGTACCTCTCATGATCTTCTAAAGTTACAATACTTTCTTTTTTCAAAGTTGCTAATTCAAACCAACCTTTACTTATTCTAAAAAAAAAGCAGAAGACAACCCCCCCCCCCTGCCCAATGGTAAAAACATCAATGGCAGAAAACCCACTGATTTGCTAGCTACTAAATAGTATGTCTGCTGGTAACGATTCTTGAGGTTACAATACTTTCTTTCAGGTTTGTTTTTTCGCATTTTAAACGAAAATAAACTTCTCTTTTTTTTTTTTAATTTCTTTTTAAAATGTATAATTGTATTTAAAAGCTAAAAAAAAAAAAAAATAGTAATAATATGAGGTATAGAATTATCCAGGGGTACAAATGTCTATTTGCCACCTCCACCAGGGATGTAATGACAGTAAGAAGTGATTTAATTGACTTGGACGGTTTGCTCCTTGTAAATGTTTTAAGATTATGTATAGAGGTTTTAAGGATCCTAACACCTGATCACAAATCTTGTGTGCACATATAAAAACATTTGGTATGACATGGTCAAATAGTTTTCACATCTATAGAGCTTGATGACATCGACTTTATAGTATAGAAGATAAGGTTAGAAACATTCACAATGCGTTTCTAGAATTGCTCAACTGTAAGAACAAGAAAATAGTGCCAGCCAAAACGAAAGACAACACAAAAAATAGCAATTTCAGAATGGAACTTTGAACCCAAATATCAACTATCAAAATATGAGATCAAAACTGAGATAAATGAAACAAAATTCTGAAATAAAAACAAAATGAAACTCAATTAGACTCAAAGTTTAACAGAAATCTCAAATAATTAAATGAGTATCGCAACTGATTAAATAAAATAAATAGACTTTAAGAAAAATGACTTCAGTTGATACAAGTTTCAATATGATCAATTCGTTAATTGGTTTCTCCATAAATTTATCATTTTACAGTTAACAAAATAGAAAAAAGGTTTAAATGTCATGAAATGAAAAGGCATTTATACACTTCAAAGACAAATGATACAGTTGAACTAGGTCAGATCAAATTTATGTATTACTTATTTTCTGAAGACAAAATGGTGTGTGTGTAAATGAAGAACCCTTGGTGTAAAGAAAGCTCCCTATTGTGAATGTGTATACAGGCACCTTTTGTCTGAAGATAATGATGGGATGAATGTTAGCAATAAAAAAAGAAAGTTCATTTAACAGCTAACAAAAATGCTTTTTTTCTAAAAAAAAGTGTTTTTTTTCTAATTCATTTTTGCATTCATTTACTAGACCCTTTGGGTATCTCTTAATCAATAATCACATTTCAATTTTTTTTAAATAAATCAGAATATAAATATACAGATCAAATTAAATATTTAATCAGATAGACACCAAAAATGTACTTGATAAAATTTTTTAATTGTTTCCTTTTGAGATTAAGAGGAAGCCTTTTTTTAGAAATAGGAAGTTGTATGGATTAGGTTAGTAATTTTTAGACATGAAACACCTATCTGAGGGGGAGCAATATAAATCTCAATGGAGTCATTTTAGTCAGAAGACAAACCCAAAACTAATATATACAAATATATGTATAATCTCAAATGAAATATCAAGAGACCTATATAAGGTGAATCACAAATTAAAAATTCACACACAAAAAAAAACAATTCAGCCTTCATCCCATTTGGTTGTTTTGTGGCAAATCGACCCATTTTGGGATTATTAAATGCCGAAGCATGATACCTATCATAAATAGTTTCCTGTATACAATTTGTTTAAAACAAGTTGCTATTTACTCATAGGTGGTGGTAAGTTGCAAGCTAATAAAGTTTTCCCCAGAAGAAATTGGTGTATAAATGACCACAATAAATCCATGAAGATTTGAACTCAGAGTAGATTTCATAGTCTGTGACAGTATCATTAGGCCATTGACAGTCACCTTTAACCTCATTAGGGATGATTCAATTGAGGTTTTAAAAAGTTGCTTGTGTTAATATAATGATTATGTAAATACCGGCATGACAATTCAAAATATCAAGATAATCTGAGATCTAAAAAGGCAGAACAATGTGACCTAGGACTGAGGATCAAGCAGCCATAATGTGGTACACTTGCCAAGACAATGTTAATATATATGATGAACTTGCACAGTACAATAAATAATGCAAAAGAACTGCGTAAAAAAGTGGGAAAGTTTCATATGCCAACAGGGGTCAAAGACATGCCAAGGCACAGCGTTAATATCTATATTCCTTGATGGTGGCCAACCAGAGTTAAATTGTTAACATTAGCCAAGAAGATATTGAGAAGGTTCCCCCCCCCCCCCATTTCCAAAGAGAAAAAAAAAAAAAAAAAAAAATTACATCAGTTAATACTACAAACAAACAGGTCTGAGACTCGGCAAATAATTCTCCATTTTTCTGGGTTCAAAATGGATTTGTAACCATCCATTCTCTTGTGAGGTAAACAAGTGGTGATTAAGAAGAATGAGCAGCATAAAGATAAGTAATGAAATACCTATATAATAAGCTAAATTACTTGTTTAAAGAGTGCAAAGAGTAGGCAATCCAAAATCAGATAACAGGAAGTATTAAAAGATAAATAATACCAAAGATTACACTTATCTATTTAGGTCTGCCCTAAAACCATGATAGGCTGATCTCTAGTGGCATCGCAGCACAGAAATCAAGAGATTCTAATGCTATCTCACCATAAAACTAGCTATTTTTGTTGCTTTACACACAAATCAAATTCATAATCCGGATGCCCCAAATAATCTATCATTTTCTCCATCTTTCTCAAACACTAGCCCAGTCTAATACTAAACCAACAGTGGCAATGGAATAGAATATAGATTTATTGTTTCTACACACACACACAATATCTTATCTTCATCTTTTTCACTTGTTCCCTATCTTACTGTTTTTAATACTTTATTTTTCTGTGGGTCATGAAATGTCTTAGGATGTTAAAACAAGCATCCATAAATGCTTTAAATAGATAAGCAATAACCCATAGAAAAATAAACTAAGGAAAAAAAAACTGAGAAAAGGAACAAGTGAAAAAGACTAAGACAGGATAGAAAGTATGTGTGCATAGAAACAAGAAATAAATGGGAAAGTGGACAACCTGCAAAATATGAAGCTTTGATAAAGTTTCTGGTATTAAAAGAAACAAAACATCATCTACTGATCTGAGTTTTTTTATATGATTTTTAATCTTTTACATTTTGTGATTTGTCCACTTTTCCATTTACGTATTGTTTCCATACATTGCATCAGATTGTATCCTTATATCAATCTCATACACTATGAATGCTAAACCAGTAGTAACATTACTCATCCTTATTAGAGTTTTTTGTTACTAAAAAAGTCTGGTTTCATAAATGTTTGAATACATACAATGAGAGCAACATTATAATCACTTGATTACACTAAAGAGCCGATAACATTCTTAATTTCTTTTAAGCAATGTTTTGGATCAAATGGATTTGAGGCACCCCAAAATAAGCAAAAACCAAAAGGACACATTTTGTTTAAACAGATTTTTTACTTTTTACTTCCGGTTTTATTGTCTATATTTTTTATAGTGAAAAATCCCATACTTAAAAATACTTTTTTCTAATACAATTGAATATATTTTTTAAATACCATTTTTGAATTGTGTGACACCATCTCGGCACAAAATCTTTTAAATGTTTTTTTTTTTTTAAATGTGTTTGTTTCATATGTTTATATATTTGGTTTAAATAAACAGTTTTGTAAATAAAACTATTTTTTTTATAAATCTCAAGTGTACAAAACAAAACGTTTTGTAAAGAAAACTTTTTAATTAAAAATGTGCATATAACAAAATCTGCTTGTAAATATAACTGTATTTTTTTTGTAAATAACCCTCTCCCCGTTTTTTAATATGCCGTATCTTTTTTTAATGATATTTCACCCCAAACAAGGCAGGCTGCCACTGTAGACATAAAGGGTGACTGAGAATTAAGGTATAGGTTTTGGGTGTCATCCCAAGTCGAGAGCAGTGTAGCGAGATGTCTGTTTACATTAGTTTTAAACCTCTGCATGTCGGTACTGTCGGGGAAACAGGGAGTGAGTTCCAGAGGCGAGCAGCACGAGGAAAGAAGCTATTGGAGTAGAATGCTCTCCGGCATCTGGAGACCTCCACAGTGAATGGATGGGATTTAGCTGATTGTCAAGTTTGTCTAGTGAATTTACGTCGAGGGGGCACCAAAGTAGCCAGTTCATCGGAGCACAATCCATTGAAGTATTTGTAAAACAAGTACAAGGATGCAACATTGCGGTGATCGGACAGGGGCTGGAGCTCGGTTGATAGTGAGGGACCTATTAAGTTGGCGACTCTTTTTTGGACCTTGCCTAAAAGGGAGAGACTAGTGGATAATGCACCAGCCCAGATGTGGCAACAAGACGCCATGCATGGGCGGATGGTGGCTTTGTAGAGATACAGGATAATGTCAGGTGTGAGGAGTTTACTAGCAAAGTACTGTCTTGTTCATAATTCAACTGGGAAAAAAAAAGAAAAAGAAATCTGTGTTGACAAAATGTGTCCTTTTGGTTGTCGTTCATTCTGGGGTGCCTCAAATCTATTTGATCCAACTTTTTAATAAGAAAACATGAAATTTTTCATTTTCTAACATTGTTCTTTATTTAAAGTTGCTTTGATAATAAAAAGTTTTGATAAAGATTATTTTTTGGAATCAAATGATCAGAGTAACAGATTGATAACATTTTTGATGACTAATAAATGCATTTGTCTATAAATAGACATTACCATATATAGATTTATATTTATATACTCATTAGATAAAATATGACATATGTGTGTACGCTCATAACTTTCTTAACTGAGCAGCTAGAGTTGAAATGTGGTTAACAGATACATTTCCAGAAGTTCACAAAGTGATGTAGATGAGTCGCCGGCAGTGACCATGTTTTTATGAAGGGCTTCCACCGCCTCTTTGCCCCAATGGGGCAATGCCCTATTTTCAAAAAATGAATTAAACTAAATACAGCTCACATTACCCACCCTTATGCCTAGCAGCTGTATTCTAAAATTCATAATGATTGGTTAATTAGTTTAGGAGTGAATCCTTTACATACAAATATATACATATACCTAACTTTATATAAATAGATAAATTAAAAAAATTGTGTCTACTTTTGATGCTCTCTCCATCTGCTGTAAACCTATGACCATCGCTGTACCCTGTGGATAGCAAAATAAAATTGAGACTAACATCAATTTTGGGAGAAACAATTAGCATTTTCTTTCATCATTAAAGCGTCCGGAAGGGGATATATCTGTATAAAAATAAATGAAACATTAATTAAAAGACAATCATTTATCTATCTAAATCAATTATTTGTCTATTTTGAGGCCGAGTTCATACTGATAAGATCAAAACTCACTGGCTTCTCTCAAGTTATCAAGGCATTGATCTTGATGAGACTGTGCCATACCGGAAGGTGATCCACAAATTACCCACGCAAATAAAAGGTACTCAGTCAAGTAATAATTGTTGGAATTTCTGGGATATTACTTGCTTCTTTCTACTGAAGCACATCATTCAACGGCAGAAGAGAAATTTTTTTCAACTCGTGCTGCAGAGACTAGACTTTCATCAGCAGGAAAGAGTATTTTTCTCTAACACAGCAAAGTCTCAATTATCATCTAAAACATGCAATGAACTCTTTCTTCAACGGTAGCAGACAATTTGTAATGGAATCTGGCTTAGTACACATTACAATGGATTAGTCCGATGAAAATTGCCCTTGGGGACTAAAATTTGCTCATTTGTTTTACAAAGCCCCATACCAGAAAATTAACATTTTGCACATGCACACTTCGATCTGGCTCAACCATATATGCACCCTACTATTATTCGAGCGTCACTGTCGCTCACATAGTAATAGTTTATCACCATCGCTCAGATAACGTTAATCACATATCTCCCAAAATTTCCCAACATGGAAAAAAAAAGCTGGGTTTTAATCTTATCAGCATAAACACAAATTATTATACATTATCCTGTCCTCCAATAGAAGAAGTCGGTGTTGCACCTGGTCACTGATTCTTAAAATACTTAATAAATTTATTTTAGAAAACAATTTCTTCATAGACATTTAACATTGCAAATTTTCTTAAGATTAAAAATGTCTCTCTTGTTTATATATCCAACACCAAAATTGTTTTGATAGAGTGGGTTTGGGACAAACAATGTGAACAAACATCTTTCTGCCCAACTTCCCACCCAGGTTGCTCCCCCCCCCCCATAAATCTGGCTCCTATCACAGTAGACCCTTGCACTTCAGTGGAGGTGAACAAATAAAATATATATATATATATATATATATAATAACTGCAAACTCAGAACAAGCAGAAACTGTCTTCTTGGACCCCATTAAAAATGAGGGCACAAAGGCAATTTATTTTAAGAATTTACCAAAATTTGTTTGTTTTGTTAGATCAGAATTGATAATTTTGTTTTTTTAAACTTTAAAATCAAATTATTATTGATTAAAAAAAAAATGAGAATTCAATGTTTAATAAATTTTACAAATGAACGTATGTTTAACAGCAAAAATCCCGCCACCCACACAACTATTTGGCTTTTTATCGTTCCAAAAGTATTTCATAAGATTTTAGCATTTTTGAAGAGTGTGTCATTGGTAGTGGGAAAGACACTATTGAAGCTTTGTATTTCTGAAAAAAAAAACCAAGCACACACCGAGCAAATAGATTTTCAGGTTTTGACATTCTAAGTGCGGTTTCGCATTCAAAGAAAATTTTGCTATGTAACAATGAGTGAATTTCTCTCTACCTCTTAACCGTGAGGACAAAAATTGCCTTCAACAGTTTGTTTATAAGAGAACTGCAGCAATGAACATGGGCATCACAGCATCCTGCCGCAATCTAAATCCATTCCTGCAGACTAATGATGTGATAGCGGTATAAAATGGGAACATTTAACGTTCAGTTTATCATTCTAGCTGCACACATGCCAACTACTGTTCGTATGTATTATCATTGTATTGAGAAATATGACATGCATGTTGGAAAGAAAGATAAAACAATCAATTAACATAAGATTTTCGTTTCAGTGTATATTAAAAATGCAGACTTGACATTAAAGACATGTAAATATGTGAAGGTACAAAGAAATAAACTAGGAAAACTGAATTCTAAACGAATATAATGTTCATGACAAGATAAAAATGCACGAGTTGTTAGAAAGATGAAATAAAAGTGTGTGAATGAACGGAAATGTAAAGTTGGTTGCGTAGTTTGAAAGGTGGCATATTGCCACTTTGATAAAAATACAAACAAAATCGTTTGGTTTCTCGACCATTGTCTGAAAGTTGGTTGACTCGAGAGAAATAACAGGCCAGATCCATCATGGTTTAAAAATCATGATCAATAGCAGAGTGGATTCGGACAACGTCCAACCAAAGTCATGGAAATAAATAAGAAAGAGTTTCGTTTCTGAATTTACAAACCTCGTGTAGTGTCATCTCACATTAAACAAAATATCGTCAAGGGAGATAACTCTAGTCTCGACAGAAGGTTCAAATCCTATTAGTTGTATTTAATTATATATATATATCATACATAGACTTACGTAGAGGAAATAGTCAAAATTAAATTCATTCATTGGATTCTTGTATTTGTTTTGTTTTTTTTACCAAGCAAATAATAGTCTTGATGTTTTGGTGGCTTTGGAGTATCTTGAGTGTAATTTTTAAATTGTGACAAGACAGTTGGTTCCTCCTCACGATAGTAAGAGTGATTTGTGTCAACAGGGAAAGAACAAGAATTAATGATAGTCATCAGCTAGTATTATAGAATAGAGGTCATCAGAGTGACACATGGTTAACTTCCTATTACCAAAGGAGAAAAAAACAACTGGCAAAATGGGACAAAGATCTACATAAAAAAGATTTTGTGAGTGCGACAACACGGCATGTAGTTTTATAAACGTTTTAATAATAAAAGTGTCAAAAAGAAAGTTCGGCTAACTGTTCAGTAACCCTTTTTTGGATATGTCCCCTATCTCTATAAGAACGGCAGTCTGTTGGTCTGTAACCACCTTACCATGTGAAGGCCGGTCCGTTGGTCTGTAACCACCTTACCATGTGAAGGCCGGTCCGTTGGTCTGTAACCACCTTATCATGTGAAGGCCGGTCCGTTGGTCTGTAACCACCTTATCATGTGAAGGCCGGTCCGTTGGTCTGTAACCACCTTACCATGTGAAGGCCGGTCCGTTGGTCTGTAACCACCTTACCATGTGAAGGCCGGTCCGTTGGTCTGTAACCACCTTACCATGTGAAGGCCGGTCCGTTGGTCTGTAACCACCTTACCATGTGAAGGCCGGTCCGTTGGTCTGTAACCACCTTACCATGTGAAGGCCGGTCCGTTGGTCTGTAACCACCTTACCATGTGAAGGCCGGTCCGTTGGTCTGTAACCACCTTACCATGTGAAGGCCGGTCCGTTGGTCTGTAACCACCTTACCATGTGAAGGCCGGTCCGTTGGTCTGTAACCACCTTACCATGTGAAGGCCGGTCCGTTGGTCTGTAACCACCTTACCATGTGAAGGCCGGTCCGTTGGTCTGTAACCACCTTACCATGTGAAGGCCGGTCCGTTGGTCTGTAACCACCTTACCATGTGAAGGCCGGTCCGTTGGTCTGTAACCACCTTACCATGTGAAGGCCAGTCCGTTGGTCTGTAACCACCTTACCATGTGAAGGCCAGTCTGTTGGTCTGTAACCACCTTACTATGTGAAAGTCCATTGGTTTACTTTGTAACCATCTTACCATAAACCCCGTCGCAGCCACTTCATCAGATCTTAAACATTTAACACGTTTACGGTCACCATTTTTGTTTTTTGCTTTTGTTTCCGTTAGTCGGCCATGATGAGATTGAAATAGGATCTTCAATGTTACATGCACAGATTGAATTTTAATATACTTTCACATATTTAATTACACAAAATCCTTTTCTCATATTTAATGAACTGTGTTTGTTTCCGGCATTTTAACCCTTTTTAAGTTATTAAATTCCAAAGCATAACACCTATTGTAAATGATTCATTGTGGTCATACTTTTTAGGCTATAACACATACAAACTTGAGATTTTGTGGCAGCTGAGGACGTGAACAACAACCAGCAAGGACTTGGCTTAGCTCAGGTCAAAGAGGGGTTGGTCTTCGACGATGGAATCGCGAGTTGTTAATCATCTCAGGTGACCTTGCTCAAGACCACCGTTCATGGGCTGCCATGCTTAAGAATGTGGTGCAGTCCAGGGAGGAATCCGGCTCAATCCGACCAACATGCAGATTGTTGTAGGTTTTATTTTTTCTCTTTTTTTCATTTTCTTTCTTTCTCTCACACACGATTGTAATCAGATCTAAAACCATAGTTAATTACAGAAAATTATGCCAATTTTCAAAACTGGATAGACTTTTTACCCTTTTAAAACCTATTAACTCCACAGAATTAACACTAATCTCAAACTTCTAAGCTGTATTTTCAGTCTTCAATCTAGGAGTGTGTATAAGGTCGGTCTGATAAATGGGTGTGATGCATGGCCATCCCTACTATGGGTATGGGTATGGCCATGGTGTCATGTGAATGGTTTCTCATCTAACATGATAACTTGGGAGTATAAAACTTTAACTATAACTTTTTACAACCGTTTTACCTTTTCCAGGTTGTTAAGCCGAGGAGAAAATAAAAATGTTTCTATACCTAAACATCATCCATATTAACTTGATCTTACTATATGTGATGCTTTCTTTTCCCAAATTCAAGAGGATCATAAAAGTGTGATACAAAAGGATGGGAAAGCACATTTGACTCGAGGAGGGGGGGGGGTACACTGAAGAGGAAACCATGTTGCTGGTTGTTTGGAATTTAAATAAATTATGACACCAGTCCCATTACTTTTCAGACACACCTATGTTTTTTTTTATTAATTAAAAGTATTTAGAGTTCCAACCTCTTGAATGTTTTTAAAATAATAGTTATAGTTGCTAAGCAATTGCTGGTTATCACAAACAAGTCCCTTCTCAGCAATTATTATTTAATAGTAAGTATGGGCACCACAGATGTAAACTCTTGCATTGCTACCAGGCCTTTTATAGATATCGCCTTGATGTAACATAAAAGTCTTAAGTTCATTGAACAAAAAGTAGATAAAGAAAAAGGAAACAAATAAAATTTCCAGTGTAATTTATTATTACCAAAAAGATGTTTCAATCAATGGCAGAAACACATGCACACGATGAATTATGTGATTCAGAATATGAATTAACAAAACTATTTTTTAAGATCTGACTATTCCAACCTGTGTATTTGCGGGTGAAAATATTCCAAAACGAAGCATGACGAACTGGCAGAAGTTCTTAGAGATCCGTGGACACATCTTATTAAGAAAGCTTCTTAAAACAGAGGCCATGATGAAGTGGCCACATGCCAAAGGTTTATAGTAATGTGAGTAAGAATAGACCCCTGATTAATCAGCTTAAGTCTTTTTTCTTTCTTTTTGCATACAATACAGGATAGTAATAGCAAAGATGAAGTACGCTTGACAGCCGTGCATTTATTGAAACTTATTTTTCCTGGCATAAAAACTTCACAACTCCAGTTCTTAATGAGGCAAAATCTCAGTGAGTGTTAAATCTATTTATATAATAATACACTAAGGCAATTTCATGTTCGTACATATGTTATCACCTACCTCTTTTTTAAAAGATGGGATCGCCTGATCGCTAAAGATGCAATGCAAAAAAAGTTATCTTTTTCAAATGTCATCTGGTGTCGCTATTGTGTCGAACACGAAACTAACTAAAATACACTTTTGTTCTCCCATATAGATTCCACTCCCATTTAGAGATTGAATTGCTTTCTTGCGGTTCTGAACAAATCGCAAAGCAGTGGGTGGTCTATTATTTAGAAAGGGTTGGGAGGGTTTTACTAACAAATTTTTTTGTTTTTTGTTCTTTCCCCACTCTCCGTTTTATTCCAATGAAATATTTGTATATATGTATATTTATGAAAAGTAAAATTTCAAACCAATTTGGGGACATCTTAAGTAGGACGGCCCCTAGTGTAAATGTGGTATTGTGGTGACTGAGATGATTCGAGTTAAAAGTAGGATAGACATTTTTATCACTATAGACCAAGGATGACCAACGACACCCAATTTCCCACATTTTTGATGGCCTTGTGCCTTATTTGTTTTAAATGTATTTTTTTTTATATTTTCTGCAAATATAATAATTCAAAGTGTAGTATATCTTCTGTCTAAAGATGGTTCAATAATATCGTGGAGTCTGTGTTCGTGTCGGAGGTCTATAGAACAGAAATATCTCACAAACCTCTACAAGTGTTTTGGAGAGAGACCCTCACACCCATAAGCATAGAAGCAATATACAACAGATGAAGGACACAACTGGAATGTCCACGGATCCCGCTAGTGAACAATTATTGGCTCCTGCTACTGCTACTAATTGTTCCAGGCTAAATGGAAAGAAACCACAACTGTGGACCTATATAATCATCCATGGAATAGTAAAAAACAAACACTTAATCATATAAAATGCGGTTTGTTCAGTTTATAGAGGATGTTCGATACAGTCGTGAAACTCATGATTTCTTCTATCCAGTTTGGCTAACTTTTCAACTACCTCACATTTTCTGTCCCAGGCTATCTTTAGTCAATCCTGTCTTCTCAACGAAAGAGTCTGATCAAAACTATACCCCCTTTCGACTTCCTATGCCCGTTTTCTCAAACTCCATCCTCCTTAGCTCTTTCAGGTCCTGATGCTAAAAACCTAGTTTTTCGCACCCACATGACATGGCGACACTTCAACAGCTGGTACAAAGTCCTAACATTTAATGAAACAAAACTTATCCATTCAATTCCCATATAGTATTAACCTCGGATGATATCTGTGGGAACGGGGCTATCCAATATTATCACAATTCCAAATTTACCATTTCAAATGTATCAGTTAATTAGATATACATTTTTATAGGTGTCTCTATAAAAAGGTTTGTCAGTCACATTTTCATCGCTCGAATGGACATCTTTAGAATGGACCCATTCTTGTTTTTATTTCGGCCAAAGTATTATAATTAGCTACTTTATAGTTATTATATACCACACGATTATTGGGAGATGAAAATGACTTGAAAACATGATATGAATATTGTAAATTGTATCACATGTAAACATCAAGCAAATTCTAATTTTGTGGACTGAATCCTTAATTGATTTTAACAAAGAATATTTGCACAAGACTGCCATCGCTTAGAATAACACGACGCCAATGAGAAGACCATATTAACAACTAGTTGAAGTACGTCTTCGTCAGGTTTCAAATTTTCCTCTTTTATACGTAACTCAATTGGAAAATATTCTTACTTTAAATCTATTACTAATGGAGATTTAGTATCCGTCTTAAGACAAAACTAGACTCACTGTAGCCAGCATTATTAATGTACTGTTGTACTATCATCCAATGCTCAATTTAAAGGGAAGCCGGATCTGTTCTGTTGTAATAAGACCATCCTATTTTGTGGGGAGTAGTGTAGTATATAGCTATTCCTCATGATACCATAATCTCAGGCATTACATTCTCCTTTTGATAGAAGGGTAGTGCAGTATCTGTTTCGTTTTCATGTGACAATAGGTATTAACTCCTCCTGGGGGAGGGGGGGGTATAAGTCAACAAGAAACTGTCAATTGGCTGTTCATAGCAAACTCAACACTTACATTATATATACTAGCAAGAATATGTGATTGAATCAGTAAATGTTTTCTTAAAAAACAATTACAAATCATTTATTATCACTAAATAAAATATCGATAAATTAAACATTTAAGACACTAAAAAAAGAGATGTCACTTACACTACAGGCTGAGACGTTACCATTAGATATAGTGAATTTTTTTTTTTTACTTATAGCTTTTTTTTAATATCAAATTAAAACATTAAATTCTTTTTGCAAATTTTAATGAAAAAAAAATCACATTTTTGTTTAAATAAAATTTTTTTTAATTATTTGTGTAGAGTTTTAAAAGATAATTATCTACCTTACTCTTGATTGGTCCTAAAGTCAGGTTCTATTGTTTAGATAGAAAAATCAATCCTACGGTGATTTATTAATATTGGATTGGGGTCTGCATTGAATGGAGAAAGTATCAAAAACAGATAGACAGAATAAGAGAGCAAAGATGATCGACAATGAAACCTATATCAGTGACTAGCCGGCTCGCTATCGATTTATAAAAGTTTGCTACTTGAAATACTTGAAACATCAATTCAAAATAATAAACATTCTATTCATAACTTTGTTGTAAATACGAAACAAAATCTTTCTCATTTATTCATATAAACATTTTTTGTAATTTTGATACAAATTTATTTATCCTTTAAATGTGTCTGTAAAGAAAGGAAAAGAAAAAAATTTTTTTTCACTTTCAATTTAGAAATAGATCACAATTTGTAGAAAATCAAGTCGGTCCCTCTAAAGAACAGAGCAATTGAACACAAATGCTAAACATTTGTCCAGGAAATATAACGATATTGCGAAACAGAACTGTTTGCAATATTAAAATCAAAACAATCATTGAATTAAAAAAAAAACATTTAATAGTTAATTAATAAAATGTCCTTCTTCAAAAGCAATATGCAAATTAGTTAACCTTGCGACTGATATTGCATATACATAAGCAGTATATAAAAAAGATGGTGTGTCTATTGTGTATAGTTGAATTAACTTTAGCTAGGACGTTTCGACTTTACCGTTCGTGCGAGAAATGGGTCCAACGTTCGCATTTATTCATTTAGATAATACAACATATAAATTAACATTTATTCATTTAGATAAGACCACATATAGATTAACATTTATTCATTTAGATAAGACCACATATAGATTAACATTTATTCATTTAGATAAGACCACATATAAATTAACATTTATTCATTTAGATAAGACCACATATAGATTAACATTTATTCATTTAGATAAGACCACATATAGATTAACATTTATTCATTTAGATAAGACCACATATAAATTAACATTTATTCCTTTAGATAAGACCACATATAAATTAACATTTATTCCTTTAGATAAAACCACATATAAATTAACATTTATTCATTTAGATAAGACCACATATAAATTAACATTTATTCATTTAGATAAGACCACATATAGATTAACATTTATTCATTTAGATAAGACCACATATAAATTAACATTTATTCATTTAGATAAGACCACATATAGATTAACATTTATTCATTTAGATAAGACCACATATAGATTAACATTTATTCATTTAGATAAGACCACATATAAATTAACATTTATTCCTTTAGATAAGACCACATATAAATTAACATTTATTCATTTAGATAAAACCACATATAAATTAACATTTATTCATTTAGATAAGACCACATATAAATTAACATTTATTCATTTAGATAAGACCACATATAAATTAACATTTATTCATTTAGATAAAACCACATATAAATTAACATTTATTCATTTAGATAAGACCACATATAAATTAACATTTATTCATTTAGATAAGACCACATATAAATTAACATTTATTCCTTTAGATAAAACCACATATAAATTAACATTTATTCATTTAGATAAGACCACATATAAATTAACATTTATTCATTTAGATAAGACCACATATAAATTAACATTTATTCATTTAGATAAGACCACATATAAATTAACATTGATCGACAGAAAAACAATCCAATAAAGACTGGTACTACTACTACATCTCCCTGTTCGTATGAACACAATGAAGATATAAGCGGGCATGAAAGAAACCAAATTGCTACTAACAATGAATGATTCTGCAAAATTATCTACAAGATAAACAAATGAAAATTGCACCATCATAAAAGGTCAATGCCAAATTTTGCCATGAGTACAATGTATGCATACTATGAGGATATGAGTGATACTGATAAGAATCTCAAAGTCTTCGGCCATCTTGTGACATTTATACAAGTGTAAGCCCCGTGTCTGCATGTGATAATACAAGTGTGTGTGAAAGAAAACACAGATGGTTAGGAGTGAGGATACCGTCAGGCAACAGATTTTCAAAACAAATAAAACTCTGAAACAGAAAGAAATGGAAAAGAAAATTACTGATTCGGCAAAAAAAAGTTGGTGGATGCACAGTGGGCAACACTTGAATTGTACGTAACTTCTGTACCGGATGGGAACACCTTCAAATGAAATATAAGCTCTTTAAAAATACTGACGTTCCACAAACAAACACAACTAGGTGTAAACAAAACATACAGCCTGACTGCCGATTTCATTGTCACTTTTATAAACTAAAGAGGTTGGCAAGAATCCAACAATGGCCGAGGATCGTCGTGGTTACTTCAGTAAAACTCTTATTATTTCATTCAGCTTATTTAGAACAGTGGAATTTATTTCCAACAGTATATTATTATGTTATTATAATGCTTTCTTTTTGTTAGCACTCATGTTTACATGGGTAATATCATTAAATAAATTTAGTTAACAGGGCTGGGAATAAACAAAAAAAACTACAAAGTGAAAAAATCGGATCTGTACAAGTCTCATTTTCCAGTGTTTTTTGTTTATTCCCAGCAACATGAACAACATTGTTTATTTAATGCTATTATGTAGCACTTAATGATCCTCACACATGTACTGCCGACAACGCATCCTACACATCTGCCTCTCTGACCAAATCCCAAACTTCACTATCTGTGCAAGATGCAACACCACCAGTATAACAGACTTTTCTGAAAAGGAGACTTTGCTGGTTTGGTCACTTTCTTTGACACCCTGAGGAGGAATTCACTCACAAGTTGGTAGCCCCATCGCACCGGCTGGCTGGAGGAAACGCAGAAGCAGATGACTGAAAACATGGATTAAAATAGCGAAGTCAGACATGGAGTCGGTAGCTGGTCCCCGCTTTTTGGTATTTGTCACTAGAACCAGGAATGGCTTTAGTATGCAGAGGACTCAGCTGCTGATCGGCTTGAGTAGACCGCCTTGACACAGGACGCAATGAATTCATTTGGAGTCAATTCAACCGATCCCGAGTGAATGTAGTTATAGTTACACTTGATGGTACAAAATTATTTACTTGAAACATCTCAGACGGGATGATCTCATTGTAACTTTTATAGCCCAAAGAGATGGGGAAGAAGCCGACTCAAACTTCCCAATGAGCCCACAAGGGAAGAGTCTTTCAAAAGTGACGAGAAACACTCAGATAGGCGATCAGTAAAAAAACGTATTTGAAGTCACGTGCCACAGCTTTCTGCTGTTTTTTTTAGAAAAACCTGAATTTTAGTGCCTGACAAAATCTTACAACTCGCCTCCACATGACTCGCACATTATTTTTAATTTAATATTAATAGATTATTTATTGGAATCAAATGTCAGTGTAAAGTACTAAAAAAAAAAACAACCGTTTTTTTTAATCCTATTTAAAAAAAATAATCTAATTACTAAATTAGATACATCACAGTGTATTTCGGCTTCTTCATAAACAAGTCAGCCATTTTAATCATTTGTTAGTAGTTGGTAAAAAAAAAAAAAATGAATTACTTTGTGACCTTTCGAAATTTGAAAAGAATTTAGAAAGTAATCTTTGGCTTTAAGATTCTTAGCAAATCCTCATGATGGAATGTTTTGTTAGCTATTTAAATCCAATAATTTTATAAAGATTAAAGCAACATTATTTTAACAAAATTATTTATAATTTGGTTCATCATTTAATGACAAAACAATACTTAAATTATTAAATTTAACTTTCAAAATCCTATTTTAAACATAATTTAGTTAAAAACAAAGGGCATAGTTAAGAAAAAAAAAAAGAAAACGAGGAAAGATGAGTACGTAGAACCAGTAATGTAATATATATATATATTGGAGTTTAACTTTGAATGTCATTTCTCGTGCCTTTTAACAACCTACCTACCTACTTACAATTCACTTTCTCCGCTGGACTTTTTGACACCAAACTTTTTTTTACAATCGGACATTTGCTTGCATTCGGACAGAGTTTTGCCTTGTGTTTTTTTCCCCACAATCTTTATTTTACTTTTCCAAATTTTAAATCTTGGCCTTTGCCAACTTATCTATCCCAGCGATTTCCTCTGATAAGATTTTGATCTTTGAAAAGCTTGGCTTAAGGAAAAAATTAATTTGAATAAATTGCCTTTTAGCGGAGTATACCTTGCTCTGAGCAACTGAATTGAAAAAAGATCTGCCTTTTGCTTTTCTAATTCCTTTTCATCCTTCTACCTATCTATCTGCTCTATCCTGGATATTGAGCTGTATACTTTTCACAATAGGTTTTACCTTTCCTAAAAGTTTGCTTTTAGTTCACCACTTTATATAGATATGTCTATATAATATATGCAACATAAAAGTTGTCTATGGCCCAGGGACCAACAAGGAGTGTCACTTCAACCTTTAAGCTCTGAAAGAAAAGAAAATTAGTATAATTAACTTGATATACTATTGAATTTAAAACAGCTACTTTCTGATTCCTTGCGCAAAGGTTGGTCAGGTGAACGAGTGTCCAACTTGGATTGAACTAAAATAATGAAACCCATTTTAAAATTTTAAGTGCAAGAGATCAAACCTCAAATATGATTTCAAAGCACTCAAAGACATGTTGCCATGGTAAAAAGTGTATGAAAATAGAAATCACACAACTGACGTTATGAGCTTGGAAAGTTTTCATTTTGTTGGACTGATCCGGATTTACCCATAGTGACAGGATGAATTCGTCAGGTCACTGTAAAGTCGACACTTTTGCCTAACCTAAGGGGCACCGCTTATAGCACGTCTGCCTAGAGCCCGTATTTGCAACTGACGTATTTTATATAATTAAGTATTCTTAATACATTTCTTATTCCCGTCTTGTGTTCCTTTTGGCTAGGAAGAAAGTGTAGTATCTGTTCCGATGGATACTACAACCTTGTGTTCTTATTTATTTATTGTTATTACTACGATATAACATTGAGTTAAGCTCCAATTAGAAGGTTTTTTAACAGGGAAAATGTATTTAAAATTTAGACTTGATATCATTTTATATCTGTTACTTATGGTTTAAATCTCATTAAAATCAGAGATAAAAAAAATTTGCAGGATGGTCAGGCTCCGTCAGAGACTTAATAAATATGACTGAGGACAATCTGCATATGTAGAAGATCACTTCCTCCTTACAAATTTGAAGTGTATAAGTGTAATAACCTAAAAGTAGTTAGAGACAATTTTAATATTATGCTAGATCCTCCAGATATCATATATAAGCTCCTCATTAAAAAGTAGAGCACTGTAAATGGTAGTAATAACACAGCGTGACGTCACTTGCTTTATATGCATCATTCCTTCACTTATAGAAGTTGAATGCCTGTATGTCTCGCCGCCTTTAAATGTGTTAAAATTATCATTGTTTATAAGCTGTTCAGAACTGGCCTATCGGTTAGCGACGTTGGACTGAGGTTGAAAAATACTTGTAATCCAGGGTTTCGAATCGTGTGACCGGTAGTGAATAGTCGTACTTCTATGCTGATGAGTCTTGATTGAAAAGAGACGAAACATACGTCCATAGATAAATAAACAATAACAAATATATATATATATGATGATGATGATGATTGCCACCATTATAAAGATTGCAATGTCCGATTGTGGTTGCGCATATTGTTCAGCAGGCCCGGTTTATTTTCACAGGTCTTTATCGCCGTGGGTCTTGTCGCGGTATATCTGTACATGTAGATGGGCATGCTCTGTGTTTGTATGACACGCAGAGTACGCTCTCCTTCTACAGTGACAAGCCGAAGCAAGAAAACCGAGAGACGATGTAGAGCGTAGGTTTTATATCGGAGTTTCCGTTTCCTAGATGGATGATCTAACCAAATACAGTTACCGAGTGTCACAGGTCGTCCTCGGCATTATAAAGGATTTTCCTGGTGTGCTGCAACTATAACATTGCAGAAAAGCTAATTACAGTTTATCATTTGTTAATGATTTCATATATATATATATATATTGGCATACTAAAGAAGCTGTGCCGTAATGACAGGGCAATGGTCAGATGGATCTGTTTGGTGAGGCCTGAACAGTACGTTTCTTTTGAATCCCTGCTCTCACAGGTCGACTTGAAAAGCCTTGCGGACATCATGCGGAAGAACAGACTGCGTTGGTTGGGTCACATTGAGCGTAGTGATGGCTGGATTGCTAAAGTCCGAAAGTTGAATGTGCCAGCAGAGAACATCACCACTGGCAGACCCAAGTTGACTTGGGAGGACGTAGTCAAACGTGATAGGAAGGCCATGGGTATGGATTCCATCAAGCCTTGCCAAAGACAGGAGTGGAAAGGAAGACTTAGATTTCGAGACTAGACAATCAGGCCCCACCCTCATCAGAGGATTAATTGTGGCCTGATTCAACAAATAAACCGGTTGATGATGATGATATATATATATATTATATATATAACTCTGGATGTTGCTTACTTGTTTGTTTTTCTCTACATGGATGACGTCACAAAGGGATGATGTCATCCATTGTGCAGAGACGAAAACACACACAAGTAAGCAACATCAAAAGTTCCGGTCTGTGGCTTTCATAGTTTGTATGGGCTGTGGCGTTGTTTGGAAATAATTATATAGTAATACTATCTCACATTAAATCGAATATATATCTCAATAACAAACGATAAAATGTAATTAGCTTTAAACAGTTTACTGCAGTTTCACGGTATCACCAATCATCAGAAGCATCTCTGACTGGGATCAATCGATCACACTTGATCTGTGATACTGTGAAATTGTGGCAAAGTGTTAAAAGCTAAATACATGTCAATATCATTTATTATTGATATATTAATGTCTGATAGGATATAGAGCCCTTTATTTGTTCAAGATCTGTTTTAATTTGGTTCTGTTCCGATTTTAAGGTTGATTTTCTTATATGTATATGTATTAATTGGTATATGTATAGGGGGGGGAGTGGTCAGTATCATTGATAGAGCATATGTAGATCTAAGTTTTGAGTCGGTCAATAACGAACAATGATTGGAAATTTCTCGCCGAGTGTCCTTCAAACCTTGTGCTCATTATCCCTTTATATACTTTATATATTTTAGGCTAAAATATATAAAGAGATAGCAACTACAAGATCTGAAGAACACAAGGCGAGAAATTGTCAGTTGCCATTAACCATACTTCCAAATTTATATATATATATATATATATATACACACATATACATATATATAAATAAATACCACCATTGCAGATCCATCTCTTAGAAGTTGTTGAATATATTGAAGTGTAAGAAAAAAGTAAAAATCTTGCCAGCAACGTCCGCAGCTTTCACTTAAAACTAGTCTGACAACAGTAAGAATGTCAAGTGTTATTGAATAATAATTTCGCCAAACAAAACGACATGCAAGACTGTCCGTTGACGAGATGTTCATAATGAATGATTTGTAATAAAGTAACACCAGCAACATTTCCCTGTATCTTTTTTTTTTTCACTTACACACACGCAAACACACTGACCTAGAAGCTTTTGCTATTTAACAATACCAATTTCCTCCTAGAAACTCCAGATAAACATCTACACAGTCAAGTATAATGTTGATAAAACCAGTAATGATTCAGAAAATTTGCATGGCAATGACCAGTCAAGTGGAAACCATTGTTGATGTGATAACAGAAAGTGCTTACAATTATTGGATGATTACTGTTCATATAATGAAAGCATTGGACAACTAATACTTTCTATATTATTAACAAATGAAACTTTTAAAAAGAAAAAAATGAAAAGGCAATCCTTACAGGGAAGTCTGAAATCAGCAATTTTTGCAGGAGTTAAAAATTTAGCATTCGATTATATTTATGTTTTCTGGCACATCAACTCTAGACATCATTTCATACGAAATGTTTTGCAGAATTGTGATGTAGAAAAAAAAAATGAGGATTATGGTTATTTGCTTAGTTGTTTGTTCAGAAGTTTATTAAAATAAACTAATGATATTATTAGAACACATGAAGGAGCAGGTGCTAGATTGGTTGCAAGAATTAGGAGTGGATGAAGTAAATTCAGGGAACTTTTGCCATTATTAACCAGCAAAACGTTACAACCGTTGACCAAGGAAAAAGTCTATCAAGCATGTGTACGCAGTGTGATGATGTATGAGAGTTAAACCTGGCCAGTGAGGGTTGAGGACATGCGTTACATGTATAAACAGGTACCCCACTCTCTATTCCGCGTCACGGAGCCAGTTATAAACCGTCTCCACTCGTTTGTGTATCTGTGCTCACGCCTCTGGTTCTCTACACAGAGATCTTGCCAGACCGTGAACACTCTTTTGGCCGATGATCGTCATAGTGGCAATAAAAAAAAGATGTCGGTCGAATCTCCTCTAGGTCAGAATGATGATGATGATGATGATGATGAAAGAGATGGCTTTGTCGATCTCGTCTCTGTGAAGGCAAGGTTATTCAAGCAGAACAAATCAACGATAATAATGCAACAACTCGGCGATTTCTTTTTGTATGAAATAATTATTAACAAGATAAAACAATTGTTTTTAAACGTCGAATTAAAGTCTATTTTATGGTAACTATCTTTTAGCTATGGTATTTTGTCCTCTCTCTCTCTCTCTCTCTGCGTGTTTGCGGATCCTTTTACGATTGCAAGTTCTTAATTAAGTCATAAGTTGAACTAACTTGTCTACTTAAAACGATGGATCTTACTTCATCAGTCACGCATGCCTGGAATCGGCATGCGAGCCGAGCATCCAGACATGTCTGGACTGCCCCGGGTCCGGGCTCTGACTGCCCGTGTAACTATTCTGCTTCCTCGCTCTCACTCGTCCACACTTATTGAAAAGGTTCATTGTGACACGCTTTCGGTCCACCCTTCCTTTTACCTTGAGTCTTTCTTCCTCTCTTGGAGTTGTTTGGTGTGGGCGGTACGGGCAATTGAAATTCCTCGCTTAGGCTTTATCTACCTAGAAAACAATTATCCTTTCCTCGCTGGGGGAAGGAGATCTCTGCCCTAATTAATAGTGACAGCTTCTAGATGGCAATCTCTGACTTCAGCTCAGCCCGCCCGACTAACATAGTACTGACACGCCTGACCGTATGTTTTTCTTGTTGATGTTTATTAGACTTTGGCGATTAAGATACTGTCCAAACTTGTCCAGCTGTTCAAACTCATCGTCGTGCAGACTTAAATGCTATAGACAATTGTACATGACTTTTCTTAGAAAACCTAGACATCATGTCGGCATTTTCTCTCCCTGCCTAGATGGCCGAGTCGTGTTGAGTATACGTGTTTCTACGTAGAGTCCAGCATCATCACCAAGATGCATACTAGTGCGTCCCCAGGTACTGGATCCCCGTCGGTCCTAATTATTCTGTCATACATGGAGAGAAATGATGAGAATGATACGATATATGTGTAATGCGAGTCTTAAAAACAGGCTTAGATCTGATGACCTCAGGGAAAAATGAAATCTAGACAGTATAGGCAGATGTGTGCAAAACAGGAAACTGATGGTATTGCCACGTTAAAAGAATGGATGAGAATTTTGAGGTTAGTAGATGTAGAACAATTGAAGTAGGAGAGTTAGTTCACAGGAGAAGGCCAAGAAATATGGAAGGAAGTGATAAGGATGGGCTTGCGAGAAAGCAGGATAAATTAGTTTGGAAGTCAATTTCTAAAAGACATCGAACACATGGCAGCATGTAAAACGGACGTTAAACTAAATATAATGATGATTTTAGGGTGTATAATGGTTTTTAGTGGAGTTCTGAATATTTGAAAATATTTTTGAGAAAGTTTGGTTTCCTTGAGAGGGGAAGAGAGCTTTTTTGGAGGCAGAGATGTGTGGCTTCAAATCACCAACGAGGACGTGCGGCACAGAATACAAGCAAGCAACTGGTTCCTCTTATGAAGACTTCCTGATTAAAAAAGTAAAGAGACCAACTGATTCTGCAAGCACGAGGAAGGGGGCGGGGAAGACAGTGAATGTGGTGTTAGGACAACATATCTAAATGTACCGGCCTAAAGTTTAGTGATACTTTAAGGAAGTGAGAGGACAAAGAAATCAAAACAGCTGGTTGACAAGTCATCTGTGGTGTCATCGTCCCCACACCTGGTCAATCAGACTGTGGGATAAATAAACAAAGAAAACGAATATTGTGTTTCTTCAATAAGAGTTCGAAATGCTTTTTTGTTTTTTTGTGTTTTTCAGGTAAATTACATTTAAAATTGTACACTTGAATCTCAACTACTTACTAATACTGATGAAAAACATGCAACTACTTTAACCACTAAATAATCCAAAAACTTTGAGTACATTGATGCCAATGCCTGGACATCGACCAATCGCTTCTAATATAAAAAGGTCATTAAAAAGCATTTATCTGGAATTGTTTGGAGCCAATTCTATCAATTATTGATTACATTGCTGAATGAAATATATATATATATATATACACACACACGTTATGTGCACTTTTTATTCATTATTAGTATCACACACAAATATATATATTATTAATAGTCAGACTTTCATGTATATATGTATATATGTATGTGTGTGTATATATATATATATATATATATAAAAATGAATAAATGCAAAAGGTTTGTTTTTTCATTTATCACTCCTATATTACCATCCAAACGGGTTAATGTTATTTAAATCAATAATACAACATAGAATTTTTAAATACTCTATATATAGTAGAGACGAACGATCTAAAGAGTCATTTAACTAGCTAATTTGCATATCTACAGTTGACAATACATTAATGTTTGGTGTTATTCATTTCTAATTTTATTATGCGATAGTTTTGTTGATATTAACAGTAATTAATTAAAGTTATTTAATTAAAAAATTGGATAACTGTTAGAATTCTTACCAACAAGCATAAGCTAGGAGAAAAAAAAGGGTAGCTAGCTGACTTTCTTCCTTCTTTCCTCGCTCCTGTTAACGATGGCGTATTATTATTTTTATTGTTTTTAAATTCAATGATTCTTTTGAAGCAATAGTTTTGTCGATAATAAAACGCCTGATGTTGCTGAGATGCTGTGAACATATACTACACTTTGATCTTAGCCAAAATGCCAAGAAACTATTTAAAAAATAATGTTTTTATTACTAGGTATTTTAAATGTTTTTTTAAATCCATGATTTAATCTATTATTGTATTATCTATTAATGGGGATGGGTAGTGTAGTATCAGTTCTGTTGTCATAAGACCGTCCTCCCAGGAATAACCTCCTCCATTTTAAGGAGGTAGGGGTAATCCACCCAGGTATTACATTCTCCTTTGAGGGCGGGTTAATGTAGTATGTTTTGTTTTCATGAGACTTCCCAGGGATTACTTTCTCCTATTTCACAACATGTGCATGCAAGTCTCGGACTCGCCAGATGAGAAAATTAATTTCATTTATAATCCTATTTATCTACCAAACGACAACAGACAAAATTAGGAAGACTACTAATGCAACTAGTCCTAAAATACATTTGTTCAATGCATCAAGGCCAACCTTTTGTGATACACTGCCTCCATAGCCAATGTTGGGTACTTTCCATTGCCAATGTTGGGTACTTTCACATCATATTGACTCAAGACCAGATGGTCCAGGTTGTCACCTTCATAATTTTGAGCTACGCATTTTGATTTTGCAATAAAATCATTAAATAGAACTCAAGTCAGTTTCGACCAATAAAGAAAACTACCTTTTATATAATCTCATTAACTATTGAATTGCTTTGCAACTGTCGACCAAGGGAAGAATCTATCAGGCATGTGTACGCAGTTTGATGATGTATGGAAGTGAAAGCTGGCCAGTGAGGGTTGAGGCATTGCATGGAGAGAAATGATACGAGTGATATGATGGATGTGTAATGTAAGACTTAAAGACATGCTTAAATATGATTATCTCAGGAAAATTAAGTTCGGACAATAAAGAGAGATGTGTGCAGAATAGATAACTTCGATAGTTGAAAACATGGAGGAGAGTTCTTGGATTAGTAGATATAGAACAGTTGAGGTAGCAGGTTCAGTTTACAGGGGAAGACCAAGAAAAAATTAGGAGGAAGTGATGAGGATGGACTTGCGAGAGAGGGACAAATAAAGATCTAGCCAGAGATAGGGTAATTTGGAAATAAATTTCTAAAAGCCGTCACATTCCAGCATGTAAAATGAGCGTTAAACCGAACATGATGATTTGCCTTCTTACGGCTTAATAATAAGTTAAAACAATTTTGCTTGGGCAAATAGCGACCATGTATCAGGATTTGCGAACACTATTTTCTGGATGTTATTTTACTTGTCTCCACGACCCTGTTCTTTTCAGCCAGATCCACTTTAACGCAGCTGAAGCTATGTTGGTAATGTTCCTTAGCGATTTCGCTCCCACTGCTCCCACTATCCCTAATTTTCCAGTAAAATCCCTACAATCCATTTCCACAGGGTCGTAGCATATGCTGTTATGCATTCAGACGAGATTGTCCAACTAACTCTTCGTATTTCTCTATTTTCCTCTCATTCGCCAATGTCACATGCTCTTCCCAAGAAACGGAGATCTCCCAAATTAGTTACTACTTGGTACTCTCAGGATGCATTATCAAGTCCCATCTAAGCAACGTTATTGTTATACGAGTGGGAAAACTTAGCTTGGTTTTGAGGTGTACTACCAACTGCCAGTTGTGGATTACAACAATCTTCTTTGTTTCCTCCTGTTCGTTTAACTTCTGCTTTTATGATTTCTTTCTGAAATAAGCATAAACAAATGAGCAAATGAATTGAAACAGGAGAAGGCTTTACTGCCTCCATTATTGTTCTTGCTTCCTTGCATCAAGCTCACAGCAGCCAAAACTGACAATTGCCTGCACATAATAGAATCAAGTTCAGAAGTGGAAAGTCAGAGGCAGCAATTTTCTGCAGGAGTTGGGTTTCCTAAAACCAACTCCAGACTGAAACTATTTCAGCTGTCGCCCCAATTCTGAGGTGGGGAGTCCTCGATTTTTTAAGGAGTCAGTGCTTTTCTTTTTTTTTCTTTTTTTTTCCCCAGCCAACTCCCAACCTTTGGTAAAATTACAAAACCTTTATTTCTCTTACCTGAAACTGTAAACAAAGTTCTTTTGTCCAAATATTGTTTAAACAAATCAAACTCGTTTGCATCAAAAATGCTGACAGTTTCTTATTGTATTTTTCAGCCAAGCAAAGAAAAAGATTACAGAAAATCTAAAACTGTCAAATATCACAATCAAATCGTTGTTAACACTTGTTAATTGTTATTGATGCTATCTTAAATCCGTCAAATACCAAGCAAAAATGTAATCAAAACTAAACAAAAAAATAAAACAAAACATAGAAATAGGTATCTCCACAGACTATTTCCCCCAAAATCCTTTTTTCTTCTTTTGACAGACAAAACCAGTTCAACAAGGGATGAAAAGTTTTTTTGGGTTTTTTTTTTTTTTCAAATATAGAGGCCCCGTAGTTTCAAGACAAATTATTTGTATTTGTAAATGACTTTATTTTAGTTTATTGTTAAAGAGCTGAAAATACAATATATATACAATTGTTTGTCAGAATTCAAAAGATAAATTTTTTGTAAATGATATATGTTGGGACTATGATTTCAACATCCATGCCAATGGTGTCTACCATGTTGGCGGCATCTATCCCCTCAAATGCAGACATGCAACATAACAAGTGGCATCAACGTCAACTAGAAATAAATTATCTCTTAATAATTTTATAGATTTTATACTTTGCAGTGTTTATTCAATAAAGTTGTCTTCTTTTTAATTAGTATTATTCTTAATAACCCTTCATAGGAGCAAGTTTAACATTTTGCATGGAGCACAGTTTAAGCTCGTATAACCTCAATGTCAGGTTCCACCTGATGCCTGGTAAGATGTACACCGGTACTATCAGTTTCATAGTCAAGCGGCCAAATCAATCCCCGCCCCATTGTGTTGATTTGGTAGCTAAGATGCCAGACTATGTGAAAGGTCAGAGAATTGTCTCAGAATCAACAGCCAAGTTGGCTACAAAGTTGGGTGGTGCCTTTTTGACTAACCAGTAGTTTGAGAAGCAACAAAATCGGTACTGAAGCTGGTGGAAGAACTGTTCTTGGTCAACAGTGAGTTCAGACTCAGCAAAAGGCAGGAAACCAGTAGCCCTGGTTTAGGCTACTGTACTGTGATGGTATTAGTTGTTGCAACCTGATACAACTAATAGTCTCTTAGTATACAACATGGTTCAAGCAAGAAAAAATACATTTACCATTGGTGGCCAATGTTCATCTCAAAGACGGCACATGATTATTTCAAGTCGGAATTTACAAGGTGCATCATATCACTAATAAGTGTACCTGGTTTCCATAATTTCTAATGGATAATTTTAATTTGTGAAATAAACAAAGTAAAATGGAAAGAACATATTTAAAAGAATTAAACTATTTCTTTGACCTTCTTCTATCTTCTTTTATAGAAACAAAAGTCATAATTCTGTCTGTATGTCTAGCTAAAGTAGTCAAACGCTACACACGATACACCTACAAACTTTACATTACCAGATTCAGTATGACACTGACTTGTTTATGATACAAAAAATTTAATGCAGGTGCAAATTTATTTATTTATTTTTTTTTTTTTTTTTTAAATTCTTACTGGTAATTTTTTTCAAAAACTGTCACAGTCAGTTTTTTTCTTTCAAATCATATTGAACTAGTTTCCAAAGATAGGGAAGTGGGAGGGAGATTGTTTTATGCTGGTCTTGCAATCATCAGGAGAGTTGCCTGTTGTCTTGGTTGTAATTACTAATGTAAGGAGATAGTAAAGTATTTATAATATACATACATTTATAAATATACACCCTACAAAAATATTAGCCTCGTGGCAAGGTGCATTATCCTCATAGAAAACTGGTTGTCACATAACGTAAATTCTGAAATTTACGTTTTTTTCTTATGATTTCTTGAAGACAAAGCTTTACATGTTGATGCAGTCATTTTGTATCGTTCCAACGATGTATGTTTTATATTTAAGCCTGTATTAATGTTAAAAGAATATATATATTCTTCATTTTGTTCCGTAATTTGGATCACAGCAAAATTCATCTATTTCAACTTAAAATATTTAAAAACAACAACAAAAAAAAAAATGTTAATGATGGACCATTGAAAACATGTTAATTGTTAGTAATTTAATTTCCGTAATGTTTCTAGAGAAATAAACAAATGTTGTAGTCACTGTTCCTTGTCAAGTAATATATATATATATATATATATATAGATATATAAATAAATAAACTTGACTACTACCATCATTTGTTTCATTTTGATTTCATTCAAAAATTCAAATTGTGATATCTTAATATTTTTTTGCATAACTAAAATAAGTCTCTACTTCTATATTATCCTCATGGATAATATAGAATCAAAGAGTCCTATTATTTTTCTATTTAATTTATATACATGTTTATGGTGTGTACGAACACACTATGTAAATTAGCTGAAAAAAGTCACTGCTCACAGACATTAAAAGCTAATGGCGATTGGTTGAATCAACAGAGAAAGAGAGGGGGAAGTGAGAGAAATATATAGATAGCTAAGTGAGAGGTCGATGATTTGTTTATTACTAATTACAGCTAATTAGAAGAAATAAATGAATTTTTTTTCAACATAACTCAATCCCAAAACTAATGAATATTTTAGTATGTATTTTGTGTCATTAAAGTATATAGGAAAAAAGCCTTACTGAAACAAACGCTGATTAACTCAGCTTTAGTATAATAAAGATATGAAAATTGTTCAATATATTTGACACCCAGGAAATGCTGTGTAAATCTACTAGCATTTTAATAAATCTATGTAAAATTCTACGATTTTAACTAATCAATATTGATAAGATTAACTAATGTATTCGATATATATATATCCATGTAACGTGTATCATACTACAATCTTTCTTTATAGATTGCGAATTTAAATGTATAGAAATCTATGATAATCTATTTGTCAACTGATACAAGATTAAATTAAATCATCACATCTGAAATTTCAATGAGACATGTCAAAGTAAATATCGACTTATCATAGGGCATCACCCTTCTCCTACACAACAACAAAAAAAAACATGAGACACATTCAAATTTTCTACCTTGTCTCTTGGTCACCATTGACTATTTTTGGCTTCAATGTGGTCAGCCTCATTTGCTATTTTTAGAAGATGACATCATTCAAATTAATCAATAAAACTATGCACCTACGCTAACTAGAGATTTATTTTTCAGACAGGTAACAGAAATTTGTGACACATACACACACACACATATATATATATATATATATATATATATATATATATATATATATGATCCAGAATGATATTGATATCAAATATTCACTTAAAGTATAAATATTTATATTCTTTGATTGACAAGAAGAGGAACAAAGTATTCTTTTAAACGAGAATTTTCAACTGTCTCCAGCATTCGATAAGTAAATCATTGAACAAGGCCGGTCGAAAATTTAGATCCCCCCCCCCCCAACACACTTTTCTTTTTTTTTCTTCTTTTTTTTTAAATTAAAACTACTTTGTCCTCTAAATAAAATATAATTATTTATTGGTGATACCATGCAACTGCAGTAAAGTGTTAAGCTAAGTTAATTTTATTATCAGTAATATATATATATATATATATATATATATATATATATTATATATATTAAAACAATTGAAAATCAGAAACCTTTTCAATGCAAGATTTTTTTATTTTACTTTAATCTTAAATTAAACTTGTTCAGTGTATTACTCTATCAGAAAAAAAAATAATTATGTGATAGATTTGTTTTTTGAAATCTTTATTTCCAATAGATTACAAGTGCAAGGAGAGATAATAAAAAAGTGTTCCATATTTAGAAATCCCATTAATTCTTCTGAAAGTCTCAATTGTGTCATGAGACAATATTACTTTGCAGTAGAAATGATACAAAGTAAAATTGTCTCAAATGCATAAATTTTTAATATTACAAACAAAACAAAAAAAAGATTTTTCAGCTGAATGCTTTTTTATCTGAACCTTTTTTGACAAAAATGTGATGCGTGACAAACGAAAGAAAATAGCATTTTTCTAAATAACTTCAAAACTCAAGTCAATCCAACCTAGATTTCACGCACATATTCAGGACTTTTTTTTAATTTTTTTTTTTATTTTTTTTTTACTAATGAGTATCAACACCCAAAGCCACTCAGATGATGCACCTGAAGAAGGTTGGAGATGACACCTGCTGAAACGTTGTGAATATAACAACCAAGATGCGCATAGAAGTCTGAATAATCCAAATTATCAATCTTCATCTAAAAAAATGCCATTATCATATTTAGTTTCACATCTGTTTTACATGCTGGCGTGTGTCAAACAACTTTTAGAAATTTTCTTCCCAAGTAACCTGTCACTGACCAGATCTTTATCTCTCTTTCTCTCAGACCTATTCTAATCACTTTCTCCCGTGGTTTCCTTGACATTATCTCATGAACTGACCCTGATACATCAACTGTTCTACATCTAACCCAGGAACTCATTCATTCTTTCAATGTGACCATACCAATGAAGTCTCCTGTCCTGCACACATCTCCCTTGAATCTCTAGATTTTATCTTCCTCTGAGATGATCAGATCTAAGCATGTCTTTAAGACTAACAATACACATCCATCATATCATTTTCATCATTTCTCTCCATACAACGCATCCAAAATAGTAAGATTCATTGAAAAAAAAAAAAAAAACCCTGACAGACCAACGAACAAACAGACATTTCAAATCCAAGAACACATCCAAGACATCATTTTAAAACGAAGGGTTAAGAGGAAAGGGGGATCTTAATCAATGCCTCCCTTAATTATTAGTGTTAGATTAGAGAAACCTCCATCTTAATCAATGCCTCCCTTAATTGTTAGTGTTAGATTATAGAAACCTCCATCTTAATGCCTCCCTTAATTGTTAGGGTTAGATTAGAGAAACCTCCATCTTAATCAATGCCTCCCTTAATTGTTAGGGTTAGATTAGAGAAACCTCCATCTTAATCAATGCCTCCCTTAATTGTTAGGGTTAGATTAGAGAAACCTCCATCTTAATGCCTCCCTTAATTGTTAGTGTTAGATTAGAGAAACCTCCATCTTAATCAATGCCTCCCTTAATTGTTAGGGTTAGATTAGAGAAACCTCCATCTTAATCAATGCCTCCCTTAATTGTTAGGGTTAGATTAGAGAAACCTCCATCTTAATCAATGCCTCCCTTAATTGTTAGGGTTAGATTAGAGAAACCTCCATCTTAATCAATGCCTCCCTTAATTGTTAGGGTTAGATTAGAGAAACCTCCATCTTAATCAATGCCTCCCTTAATTGTTAGGGTTAGATTAGAGAAACCTCAATCTTAATCAATTCCTCCCTTAATTGTTAGGGTTAGATTAGAGAAACCTCCATCTTAATCAATGCCTCCCTTAATTGTTAGGGTTAGATTAGAGAAACCTCCATCTTAATCAATGCCTCCCTTAATTGTTAGGGTTAGATTAGAGAAACCTCCATCTTAATCAATGCCTCCCTTAATTGTTAGGGTTAGATTAGAGAAACCTCCATCTTAATCAATGCCTCCCTTAATTGTTAGTGTTAGATTAGAGAAACCTCCATCTTGATCAATGCCTCCCTTAATTGTTAGTGTTAGATTAGAGAAACCTCCATCTTAATCAATGCCTCCCTTAATTGTTAGTGTTAGATTAGAGAAACCTCCATCTTGATCAATGCCTCCCTTAATTGTTAGTGTTAGATTAGAGAAACCTCCATCTTGATCAATGCCTCCCTTAATTGTTAGTGTTAGATTAGAGAAACCTCCATCTTAATCAATGCCTCCCTTAATTGTTAGGGTTAGATTAGAGAAACCTCCATCTTAATCAATGCCTCCCTTAATTGTTAGGGTTAGATTAGAGAAACCTCAATCTTAATCAATTCCTCCCTTAATTGTTAGGGTTAGATTAGAGAAACCTCCATCTTAATCAATGCCTCCCTTAATTGTTAGGGTTAGATTAGAGAAACCTCCATCTTGATCAATGCCTCCCTTAATTGTTAGTGTTAGATTAGAGAAACCTCCATCTTGATCAATGCCTCCCTTAATTGTTAGTGTTAGATTAGAGAAACCTCCATCTTAATCAATGCCTCCCTTAATTGTTAGGGTTAGATTAGAGAAACCTCCATCTTGATCAATGCCTCCCTTAATTGTTAGTGTTAGATTAGAGAAACCTCCATCTTGATCAATGCCTCCCTTAATTGTTAGTGTTAGATTAGAGAAACCTCCATCTTGATCAATGCCTCCCTTAATTGTTAGTGTTAGATTAGAGAAACCTCCATCTTAATCAATGCCTCCCTTAATTGTTAGGGTTAGATTAGAGAAACCTCCATCTTGATCAATGCCTCCCTTAATTGTTAGTGTTAGATTAGAGAAACCTCCATCTTGATCAATGCCTCCCTTAATTGTTAGTGTTAGATTAGAGAAACCTCCATCTTGATCAATGCCTCCCTTAATTGTTAGTGTTAGATTAGAGAAACCTCCATCTTAATCAATGCCTCCCTTAATTGTTAGGGTTAGATTAGAGAAACCTCCATCTTAATCAATGCCTCCCTTAATTGTTAGGGTTAGATTAGAGAAACCTCAATCTTAATCAATTCCTCCCTTAATTGTTAGGGTTAGATTAGAGAAACCTCCATCTTAATCAATGCCTCCCTTAATTGTTAGTGTTAGATTAGAGAAACCTCCATCTTGATCAATGCCTCCCTTAATTGTTAGTGTTAGATTAGAGAAACCTCCATCTTGATCAATGCCTCCCTTAATTGTTAGTGTTAGATTAGAGAAACCTCCATCTTAATCAATGCCTCCCTTAATTGTTAGTGTTAGATTAGAGAAACCTCCATCTTGATCAATGCCTCCCTTAATTGTTAGTGTTAGATTAGAGAAACCTCCATCTTGATCAATGCCTCCCTTAATTGTTAGTGTTAGATTAGAGAAACCTCCATCTTGATCAATGCCTCCCTTAATTGTTAGGGTTAGATTAGAGAAACCTCCATCTTAATCAATGCCTCCCTTAATTGTTAGGGTTAGATTAGAGAAACCTCAATCTTAATCAATTCCTCCCTTAATTGTTAGGGTTAGATTAGAGAAACCTCCATCTTAATCAATGCCTCCCTTAATTGTTAGGGTTAGATTAGAGAAACCTCCATCTTGATCAATGCCTCCCTTAATTGTTAGTGTTAGATTAGAGAAACCTCCATCTTGATCAATGCCTCCCTTAATTGTTAGGGTTAGATTAGAGAAACCTCCATCTTAATCAATGCCTCCCTTAATTGTTAGTGTTAGATTAGAGAAACCTCCATCTTGATCAATGCCTCCCTTAATTGTTAGTGTTAGATTAGAGAAACCTCCATCTTGATCAATGCCTCCCTTAATTGTTAGTGTTAGATTAGAGAAACCTCCATCTTAATCAATGCCTCCCTTAATTGTTAGTGTTAGATTAGAGAAACCTCCATCTTGATCAATGCCTCCCTTAATTGTTAGTGTTAGATTAGAGAAACCTCCATCTTGATCAATGCCTCCCTTAATTGTTAGTGTTAGATTAGAGAAACCTCCATCTTGATCAATGCCTCCCTTAATTGTTAGTGTTAGATTAGAGAAACCTCCATCTTAATCAATGCCTCCCTTAATTGTTAGTGTTAGATTAGAGAAACCTCCATCTTGATCAATGCCTCCCTTAATTGTTAGTGTTAGATTAGAGAAACCTCCATCTTGATCAATGCCTCCCTTAATTGTTAGTGTTAGATTAGAGAAACCTCCATCTTAATCAATGCCTCCCTTAATTGTTAGTGTTAGATTAGAGAAACCTCCATCTTGATCAATGCCTCCCTTAATTGTTAGTGTTAGATTAGAGAAACCTCCATCTTGATCAATGCCTCCCTTAATTGTTAGTGTTAGATTAGAGAAACCTCCATCTTGATCAATGCCTCCCTTAATTGTTAGTGTTAGATTAGAGAAACCTCCATCTTGATCAATGCCTCCCTTAATTGTTAGGGTTAGATTAGAGAAACCTCCATCTTGATCAATGCCTCCCTTAATTGTTAGGGTTAGATTAGAGAAACCTCAATCTTAATCAATTCCTCCCTTAATTGTTAGGGTTAGATTAGAGAAACCTCCATCTTAATCAATGCCTCCCTTAATTGTTAGGGTTAGATTAGAGAAACCTCCATCTTGATCAATGCCTCCCTTAATTGTTAGTGTTAGATTAGAGAAACCTCCATCTTGATCAATGCCTCCCTTAATTGTTAGTGTTAGATTAGAGAAACCTCCATCTTGATCAATGCCTCCCTTAATTGTTAGTGTTAGATTAGAGAAACCTCCATCTTAATCAATGCCTCCCTTAATTGTTAGTGTTAGATTAGAGAAACCTCCATCTTAATCAATGCCTCCCTTAATTGTTAGGGTTAGATTAGAGAAACCTCCATCTTAATCAATGCCTCCCTTAATTGTTAGGGTTAGATTAGAGAAACCTCAATCTTAATCAATTCCTCCCTTAATTGTTAGGGTTAGATTAGAGAAACCTCCATCTTAATCAATGCCTCCCTTAATTGTTAGGGTTAGATTAGAGAAACCTCCATCTTAATCAATGCCTCCCTTAATTGTTAGGGTTAGATTAGAGAAACCTCCATCTTAATCAATGCCTCCCTTAATTGTTAGGGTTAGATTAGAGAAACCTCCATCTTAATCAATGCCTCCCTTAATTGTTAGGGTTAGATTAGAGAAACCTCCATCTTAATCAATGCCTCCCTTAATTGTTAGTGTTAGATTAGAGAAACCTCCATCTTAATCAATGCCTCCCTTAATTGTTAGTGTTAGATTAGAGAAACCTCCATCTTGATCAATGCCTCCCTTAATTGTTAGTGTTAGATTAGAGAAACCTCCATCTTAATCAATGCCTCCCTTAATTGTTAGTGTTAGATTAGAGAAACCTCCATCTTAATCAATGCCTCCCTTAATTGTTAGTGTTAGATTAGAGAAACCTCAATCTTAATCAATGCCTCCCTTAATTGTTAGTGTTAGATTAGAGAAACCTCCATCTTAATCAATGCCTCCCTTAATTGTTAGGGTTAGATTAGAGAAACCTCCATCTTAATCAATGCCTCCCTTAATTGTTAGGGTTAGATTAGAGAAACCTCCATCTTAATCAATGCCTCCCTTAATTGTTAGGGTTAGATTAGAGAAACCTCCATCTTAATCAATGCCTCCCTTAATTGTTAGGGTTAGATTAGAGAAACCTCCATCTTAATCAATGCCTCCCTTAATTGTTAGGGTTAGATTAGAGAAACCTCCATCTTAATCAATGCCTCCCTTCCCACATTGGCAGCAGGTACAACCTGAACTTCCTAACACAAAAAGGTAGAAATAGGTTCAATTATTGATAATCAATAAGAATATTAGAAGCTAACAAAAGTGTCAGGGTTAGAGTTAGCATTGGGGCGGGTTTAGATGGAAAAAGGCTTTTTTCACCAGAAGATAACAGCACAACACTAATTGATATTATGATTTTTTTTTTTTAAACATTTTGCAAGTGATTAAGCAAAAGAGATAGGATTTTTTGTAATGAGAAGCTCATCATTTTGAAAATGGAAAAGCGATTGGGAAGCCCCAACCCCTCACTTTCAACATTCATTAAGTAACAATCTATGCCGGGTTCCTCAAATTTGTCTTTTCTGCAAATCAACACAGCTAGAAAAATAATTTATTACTTTAAATTATAATGTAAAAATTTAATAACAATTATAAATTTCTTACCGGTACATAAAAATAACATTTATTGATAATTAAAGTTTCTGATACATTAAAAAAAATGTTTACACTACAAACGACACAGCATGTATTGGCAAGAGAGGTGGCATGCATTCTAAATCTGCTGCAGCATGACAGTCCGTGAAACTATCATTATAGATATCAGCAAATATATGGCCTCCCCCTCCAGTCACATATTTTTGCTAGCCTGGGAAGATGGTATCATGACTAACGCAGATACTACACTAACCCCCCCCCCCCACACACACACACACACACACACACAGGAGGTAATACCTGGGAAGATGGCATCATAACCACAGAATAGATACTATACTGGCCCGCTCCCAAATTGAGCATTAAAAGATAATACAATTAATGGAAGTAATAGTATAGTTTCAGCTTCAGACAGATACCAAATCTCCATACATATTACAAATAATAATAATAATAATAATAATAAGCACAAACAAGAACCAGTATTAGAAAAAGAAAGACATAACATCTTTTGAGACCTGGAAATACAAATATAACTTATCCAAAACAAGAAGAGCAGACAACATAAGTCAACAAGAAGGAAAACCTTGTCAAACAGTTCATAGGGTGAAGCTGAAGGGACCAGAAAAACTAAGTAAATACATGCTGCTGGCAAGAGAGTTGAAGGGAACATGGAAACTATTGCAATAGCAATAATTGTAAGAACAATAAGAACAGTTTCGAAAAAAAATGGGAAAAAAATTAAGATAAATTGAAATCGAAAGAATTATATAAAACGATGGCACCGATGAAAACAGTCAACGTATTAAGTAAAATCTTTGAGTGCAGAAACCAACCCACTGACCAACCACAGGTAAGTTGAAATAAAACTAGAAGTATTGATTCAGCATACTGAGACGCACCAAAAGGAATTGAAAATGCTTGAGTAAAAATTTAAAATAATCTTCCCCACTCCCCAAAAAATGCAGAGGTACCAACAAGTGGCCACAGATAGTCTGAGTGGATGGAAAGACCAAAGAAAAGATAGCACCATCCAAACCTCGATTTGTCAATCACACTCCAGTGAACACCACCTGTTTTTACCGGGAAGGTATCACTGGTAACGTGAAAACAAGTGAGATCGTAATGGTGGCGGATATCAAGATTTCATACATGGTCTAGTCTCATTAGAATTGAAGTCTTGTGCAACATCTTCATGACCGATAATCTTCTTTCAACCTCCTTTGTCAACAGCCAGCACTTGGAGCTGTACAAAGCAACAAGTCGTACTACAATGCAATAGATCTTAGACTAGAGTAAATCACTGATCTGTGGATCGCAATACATCATTTTAGCATTGCAACATTGAGCAGTGATTTCGCTGAGAATATCGCAGTCGCTGTTGATAGTCAAACCAAGATATTTGAAATCGGTCGTCCTGGGAAAATCCTGGCCACCAGTCAAGATTTTTTTTTTTTTTTTTTATAATGCAAAAAAAAAAAAAAAAAAAAAAAAAAAAAAATTTCCTTTAAAAATTTTTTCCATAAAAATCTAAACTCTGCATTGTTTGGAATTGATTTATAGCAAAAGTTATTTTAATTCCGCAGAAATATTTGTTTCAAGACTGTTCAAAATGGTGATAATCAAATAGAGTACTCCAGGTTGACAACAGAGCTCAAGCATAAAAGTTTTGGTGGCTGATGAAAAAGCCCCTTTCAACCAAGATGTTCGTCTGCTGATCTTCCATATCCAAATATAGTTGGAGTGTGTCTACCTCCAAATATAACGGCAAAATACTTGCCACGTCATCTATTTTTTTTTCAAGTCTCGCCACCAGTTATACCTTCTTGAATCATGCCACCAAACCTCCATCATGGAAGGGCCGTATTACGTCACTGCCAAGTTTAACCTTTGCCATTTTGGGTAAGTCAAAAAGTAGCAGAGAAAAAGTTAACTTGAAACAAAGGCAAATACAAAAGTCCGGGACAATATTCCGTCGAGATACAAATTCTCAGTAAATACAATCAAAGTTTCACTGATAAAAATAACCTGCTAATATTGTCATGCCAGGCACAGACTAATTCATTCTGCCTTTGACACAATTTTCTTTGTTTTATAGATGCCCAAAGTTGAAGATCCAGACATTTAATACTATCGTGTGTATGCAAATTGCATCACTCCCAACATCATAGCACCTCATATTCGTCTACGACCATCGCTTATTCAGTGAACTCGCTGTAAGCTGTTTGTTTGAGGCCTAATCATGCCGAAGTCTTCCACATGTGATGTATGCTGTCACATAAATTCTTGGCCAACAAGATTTTCTATCCGTACCTCATTTGCCACAGCTGAGAACTTTAAATCATAAAATTTATACAAGAATGTATGATGTATATGAAAGAAGCATGTTTAGGGTTAGAGTTAGGGTGAAGAACAAACAAAGTCTACCAGTGTAATCTTTCACCAGAATGAATGCAAGGCGTCATACTGCAGGAAGAACACAAGAAACCATGAGGTTGAGAACAGTTGCCACAACCTCCGTGCAGTTCACATCTGCATCCTCTTTGATTTTAACTTGTTTGCCGCCTCAAAGAAATTTTGCATGGAACAAAATGTTCAATTGATGATGACATAAAAAACACCCTGGGCAAATGGCTAAAAAATCAAGTCCAAAGATTTCAACACTGAAGGAATATAAAAATAAAAGCTCGGTTTTTCGATTTGAAAAATGTATTTTAAAGAATGGAGACTATATCTAATCTAATATATGAAGTAAAGTCAGTCTCCTTGTAGTTTCTTTTGTCATCAATAGCTTTCTTCATACAAAATCAATATTTGATTCTGGCACGTCAGTTTTTTTGTGGGGATTATTGCAGCATGTTAAGAAGAATAAAATTAGATTAGATTAGATTTAATTCCTTCCAGAAAATACTTTGATCGGGTTGGATTTCTTTTTAAACGACCACCATCTTAAAAAGAAAGAGATGTAACTCTTTATTCATCTATACAGAGTTACTAACCTTTGTTTGGAATAGTTTTTAAAAAAAAAAAAAAAAAACATACTGCAACTAAATACACTAACAGGTTACGCCATATAGGTACAGCTTGTTCATAAATAAAGCAGGTTTTTGTCTTGCAAGTCCTTTTTGTTGCAAAATTCACCTTATTTATTGAATGACACTCCTACGTTTAAAAGTGTAGCAATATCAGCAACACCTGGGTTGACTGAATAATTGTAATCTAATATCAGTCAACAAGTGAACGACCGACACATGTATTGCTGATCTGGAGTAAGGCCATCCATATGCTTCCAGCTGACAAAACAAAAACTCAGAAACCCAAACCATAGCTTTAACTCACCTCTCCCTTCATCTTGTTTGTATGGAAGAATATACTTATTGACTGCTACAATTTTGTTATGTTGAATTTATCTCACAAACGTGTCATGAGACGATTACGACACTTGAAGAAATCCCTGACAAATCCATATAAGATGCATTTCACCCTCATGCGCTAGTGTCAGATGCAACGCTACAAAGCAACGATAATAGTTCTGCATATTGTCAGTAGAAAGAATTGATACTACTTCTATTCATTTAACGTCAGTTTTTCCTTGTTCATAGGTCACACGTTTTCTTATATTACGCAAGCTCACTCTAGTTCTCACGGTTCAAAAAATCAACTGTTTCTAAATTCCACTTTGTGCAGTCTTGTCTAATCACTTACTTCCAAGTTTCCCTTGACCAAGCAATCTTCCTGCAATTTAAGACATCTATGCTTCTGCAACAGTTTCTCCAGAAGGATAAATGCTCCACATGACCATACCAGTGTAATTGATTCGTCCTGAATTGCCCACGGCCACCGGTGGTGACTGTCGCTCTCATCAGGTGAAACATCACAACCTTGTGTTGTCTTTGCAGGGGATGGGATGGTGGCTTTCCAAAAACAAGTAAATTTAGCGCAAAACAGAAAACATGCCGACGTAAACAAATAGTCGAGATAATTGAGTAATAATCCATGACGTCTTCTATACAGATAAGTTGTGTCACCATCCAATCACCGACGGCATTCATGTAATATGAGCGAGTGAAAATGCTCATTAACCACTCTTCTGTATTTTGTTCTGTCACGTTGCCGTGCTGCAAATTCTCTCGTAACTTCCTGTTCGTGATTCTGGTTATCATGTTATTCTCATCTCAAATATTTAGTTTCTGCACATTTTTTAAGATTTAAAAAGGTTCCCAGTTTTTTGTGTAACCCAACACTTTAAATGATTTGATCAGAAAGCCTTAATTCATACCCTCTAAATGGAAGCTTGCATGTCAAAGAGTTTATAGGGTTGCACGATATACAACCCAAACCTTTCCTGGCTCGGCAAAGAGAAATTTCCATTTCTGAAAAATATTATTTCCAAGTTTTCTTTCTCCTATAGATCCTTTATAAAGGCTCAAGAGTCTAGTCTACCCTCTACCCTACTAGTACTATGACATTCATATCAAAGGTATGATTAGAGAGAATGCTACTTCCATTTCCTGGTATTGCCAAATGGTAAAGGATATAATCACCAAAGATGCTCTAGTATGAAGGGGTCATGTTAGAAACAAAAGTTTTTATATCTATTATGAGAATGTCTATATTCTTTCCGAAGCAATGCTGAAAAAGAATATATCAGCTTTGCGTGTGTGTCATGTGTAGTTTATTACTTTTAGCTGGACACATACAGACAACTGCCCTTTATATAATAATAGATAAAGGGCAGTTGTCTGTATGTGTCCAGCTAAACGTAATAAACTACACATGACACACACACGCAAAGCCGATATATTCTTTTCCAGCATTGCTTCGGAAAGAATATAGACATTCTTGTAATATTCATTCTTTTGAGGATCACTAAGAACAAAATCGGTCAGAGTGGTCGACATTTAGAGCAATTTTCATCGACCTTTAGTCATAAACTCAAACTGAATACACTTTCTTAGACCTTGGGCTAGATTCAAAGTGTAATATCTGTTCTGTAGTATTGATTTACTCCTCTCCAGGAGTTAGGCACAAGGCCAGTTTTTATCTTACTCACACAAGTAAGATGTGACCCAAGGTCGGGTCAGGAAAGTGGGGTTTAAAAATTACCTGGGCAGCCCCGTCGGCATTCCCCGGTAGGGGCACCTCAGGCAGTAAGCAATAAACTTACTCCTCCCCAAAAAGGGGAAGCGAAGCCTGGGAAGGTGGACCTCCAAGAACTGCACAGGACACACTCATAGACCGGCGTAAATCAAGCCCCGAAGGCCAAGACAATACCAGACTATGGGGTACAGTATCCATCGGAACAGATACTACACTTTGATCTTAGCCAAAAGGCCAAGAAAATATCTGTTCTGTAGTAGGTCGAAGAAGAAGAAATCATTCTTCATTCCATCTCTTCAGCATTTTAGGAGGGGACCAGAAGAACGAGGCCTTTGATCTAGGCTATTTAACTCAGCCTCCAAAGGCTTATTGCTGGTATTTAGCACCTGCTCCCACACAATTAGAATGTGAGAAGGTTGGTTTAATGGGGAGGGAGGGCAGCACTTTGCGATTGTCAGGATTATTTATAAATTCCACCATCATCTCGGATTATAAGTTGTGGCGATTTTTTTTTAATTTTTAAAAGCAAATCTAACAAGGAAGAATAAGACAACTTGTTATTTACCTAAATCCCATCACACTAATCTCTGTATTACTAAAACTATCCGATAAAATCTTTGTGCGTGTGTTTGTTTCTCGCCTATATGTAACTTTAATACACATTGAATTATTTTTTTTTACTATTATTTGAACATTTATTAGAATAATTTTTTTTTAATTTTCAATCCAGATAAAAACAAAAATGACTATTTTGAAATTTCTCTAAGCCATCCACTCGTCAATATATCTCCACCCGAGCAATGCCGAATACAGATAGTAATTGGGAGTCTGAGTAGGGAGACACCAAATTTTGAAACATGAATGACTAGTTGGCGTTGCATTGATCTTGTTTCTTTTTAGACTTTTTTCAACAGACTCCCCACTTCTGAAGTCAAGAGTCGACAATTTTTATCAGAGTTGGAATCAGGTGTTTGGTAAATTCCTATTTCAGTCAAGTAAATTATTTAGAATCAAATGGGTTTCGGCAATACTCCGCAAATTACTTATTTTTACTTAAACCCTGTTTGAGTCAAAAAAAAAAAATTTTTTAATTAAAAATAACATTAAAAACGCTAAGTTATAGCAGGTTTCGTCATACATGTGAAACGCTGAAATGAAAATTAGACTAGAAAATATAGTCGCCATCTCCATAAAAAAAAGTTGAGAAAAAGACTAAGGAAGAACAATAACAAGTTTATAACGCTGTTCTTTAACTAGAAATTGATAAACTTAATTAGTTAATGGTTTTCTTGGTTAGCCTCCTTCGACTTGTTTATAAAGATGGCGACTATTTTCATTTCGGCATTTCACATATATGATAAAACTTGCTATAACTTAGTGTTTTGAATCTTAATTTGTTTACTAAAACATGGTTCAAATAAAACTAAGTTGTTTGAGAGTAATGCTGAAAGTCATTTCATTCCAAAAGGAATTTACTTGGAATTTGTGGAGACATGAGTCTGGATCTTTCCCTAGTTTTTTTTTTTTTTTTTGTGTGTCAATTAGGGTGAACTGCTTTCTGGGATTGAACTCTTTTTGTTAAAAAACTCATGACTTTTTTTTATCTACTAACAAGTCACCATTTATCAAAGCCCAAAGGCCACTTGCGGATAACAGTTAATGAGTGGCAGATGGACGGTGAACCAACACCATGAGGAGTGATAACAATGGTTAAAACTGGACAGAATTTGGTTAAGAGGACGGCTCAACAAGAATTTGTTAACATTGGACTTGAAAATTACCATGTTGTAGTCAACTAGGAAGTAGTCCCTTGGAATTGTGTTCCACAGACGAGTAGTTCTTGAAAAGAAACTTTGCTCATGGAAGTTCTGTTTGGTTTTAGGTACACAAGGGAAGAAAGGAAAATTATTTACAGTGGTTGTAGCTAGACGTGTTTTTACTGCGAATGTTTTAGTGGGGGGAACCAAAGATTGAAGCTAAGTCGATCACCTACCACGGAAATAACGATAGAGTAGAGAAAGACTAGCTACCTCTCTTCTGTGAGAAAGAGAATGTAGGAAAGAGAAGAGGACAGCTAAACTAAATTCTGAAATCGCTTTTGTCAAGACAGAAAAGGATGCTATGGGCGGCACCTCCTCGGATGTGGCAACAGTACCTGATCTTAGGATAGATTTGACGCTTATACAGGTAGAGAATTGCTTCAGAGGTGAGATACCTTCTAGAGTGGTAGAATAATCCAACCATTTTTCCAGCTACCTTAGGAATGAATTTGATGTAAGTCTTCCATTTCAGGTCTGGAGTGAGGGGCAGTCCTAGAAGCTTATCAAAGCAGGGGGCTTCTTCAAGGAGAGAGGCATTCATTTCAACTGGGGCAAAGTGAGGATTCGAGCATTGGTGGTGAAAAGAGAGAAGTTTGACTTTAGATGTATTAAAAGTAATCAGACACATTTTCCTCATTGCACGTGCTTCGGGTCAGAATAGAGAGAATAAGAAAAATCCTGATCATCAATGCTCTTCAAAGTGTTGCCATAGATGATTGTGTCGCCTGCATAAATGTCAACAAATTATCTTAGAATGTGATTTGGGAGATCATTGATGAAGATCAGGAAGAGGGTTAGGCCCAGAATGGATCCTTGAGGCACACCGGCATTGACACTATGTGTTTCAGACTCCTACCCATCAACAACTACTTTTATAGACCTATCTGAGAGAAAGGATTTGATGGTTGAATTTGCACAACTTACACAGGCCCTCAGAGTGCAGTATGGTTCTTCTGTTCAGTCCGGGAGGCTATTCTACCAGGCATTACCTCCTCTTGGTGGGGTGGGGGGACATTGCAGGTCGCCTTAGGGCTCCTACCAAAGAATGCTGATAGGTCCGATCACAGCAAATTGTGCCTTTTTTTTTTAATGGGAATCGCTCCAGACAAGGCATGAAGCCACTTGATGTAAAGAGCTAAAAGAATACCACTTCAAGGTCAAAACGTAGCCTACGCTAAGTGTTCGATGGATGCATTCCAACCCAGAAAACAGCAATTCTTTCCCCTTTATCAGAAACATCGCTCATGGAATGTGAGGACTAAAGAACAAAATAAGGGAAGAGAGAGTTACGAGACTGCCGAAAGTAAACCCAAGTTAGTCACTTTCTACTCTCCTAATTGCTGGATGGGTGGCTGTATTCCTCACTTTAACCGACTCTGAATAGAAGGGCAAATATTACCCGGTCTTCGAAGCTCGGATTAGAGTGTAGTATCTGTTCTCTTCCCAATCAGAGGGGAGAAATCCTTCTAGAGTCAGACAATTTTTATTCTTGTCCCATCCAAAGTGGTCCTTTGGGGGAAGGGGGCTGGATTCCCCTCTATATACCGACTTCGTGTCTAACTTTGCTGCAATGGAAAGCAGGCACATAAACTTACAAGTTACAGCAAATTAAAATGCAGTTTTAATCAACAAATAACTGGTAGAAGGGCGGGGGCTAAAGAAATCGTAGAATATTAATTTACAATAAGCTGACAGCAAATGTGACGCACATGGGATCAAACTAAATTATTCGATTGGGTAACAACCACTTGTCCGAATGATAATTCCTTACGTGTCGGCCTTCACCTTGGAATCATCTAGGCAGGATCGGATGCAGAAACATGAAATCCGATTCCAAAAGACAGTCGCGAGGTCTTTTACTACTACTACTACAAATTTACGTGCAGTTAATATCTTTCTTTTCTGTGTTAAGGAAAATGAAAATTACAACTAAATTTTATTTAAATAAAGAATTCTAAAATATTAAGATATTTGTTCTTTTTGTATTATTTTCTCATTTGGCGCGGGAATTTATAGCACGCGGTATTTTAAGAATTCCTTTCACTTTCATTGTTTCTTTGTTTTTTTACGCTTAAATCGATTCATAAATAATTAATCTAAATGTTAATTTTTTTTTTAATTTGTTAAATAATAAAAACTAATTTGTTACTTATTTGTCATTTTTTTTTTTTCATAGTAAATATTTTTTTAGAAAATCTAATGGCGAATTAGTGCGTTATTCTTACACTCCCACATACAACTTCTGCTTGGGAAAGTGTGATGCTAATGACTTGTGGGCATATACAATTTATCTAATATATATATATATATATATATATATATATCAAACTTCAAAATCGGAACACTTGAACAGAACAGAATTAAGAGAGCCGATTTTGGATAAATAAAGTGTTCGCTATATCAAAGAGAAATGTTAATACAATGTAGACAGTTTATTCTTCCGGTGTTGCAGTCATAGACACATCCATGAAATAAAACTAATTAGTCAAAGTTTTTCTTATCCATCGGATGAAAATGCACAAAAAAGATGACACTGACAAAATAACGCATTATTACTCATGATGTTCAGTGTTGTGTGGAAATGCATTTTTTCAATTGAATGAATAACGAGAGGCTTTTTGGAAGGGGGGGGGGGGCTAGTATGAGAAAAATAAAAGGAAACTAGATATCCGAGTATTAATGAAAATTACTTTTTACTAAACTTGCTTCCTATGTAAGTGCCATCCATATATATTCTGTTGTCCTAAAATAACTTTAAAAAAAAGAAAAAAAGAAAAATTCCGGCGACAAGCCAACTGCAATAAACGGTGAGTTGGCGCACTTCATCTGAAGACAGGTTGAAATTATTGGTACGTGTATAGATCATCCCCCATGGCTATCAAGATTGGCTCAGTAAAATCAGATTAACAAATTACGATAACCACTCAAAATATAACACGGGTTCCTGAAACGAAAAAATAACTTTTACCGATATATTTACACTGTATTTTACGGCTATATTTAGATTGTTGCATTGTATTTATTTTGTAAATTGTTGAGTTTTGTTTGTTTTTTGTAATTGTTTTCAAGCTTTATTTTATAAATTGTTCCATATCAAACATTTTATTTGTTTGTTTTTTTGTTGCTTTCTGCTTTCGGCGTGGTTTGTTGGAGCCTTCGTGTCTTGATCTCCGAAACCGAAGGAATGGTTCACCTTCCAACAGTCAGAAACAAACAACTCTATTTAATTGGAGGGGGTGTATAATACAGATATATATATTTGGGATAGCATCGGAGTGAAATGCAACAATTTACAAAAAACAATAAAATGTCTGCGAGACTGAAAAAAAAAAACATTTTAAAAATAACACTAGAATACAATTTAGAATTAATAAATAAAAACCAACAATTTACAAAAAAAAAAAAAAAAGGAAATACAATGCGACAATATAAATATATCAATGAACAATGGTATTTTTCGTTTTAGAAACCGGGAACCCGGATTTAATTTTGTGTGGTCGTCTTTCGGCTATTGTCTGATTTTACCAATCAAATATGGGCAGACATGGGTGGAGATCTTTACCAGTATACTTTTTCTTTTTTTTTTAATTTTGTTCACCTGACCTCACGACACAAATATATATTTTACTTCGAAAGAGTAGATAAAAAGAAAGCGACTAGATAAACAAATAAGAAACAAGAAGAAAAAAAAGCAAGTCGCATGCGCGTAGTGAGTGCGCACTCATCACATGATGATTTGAGTGGAGAAGGCGAGTTGCACTCGAAAGTAATCGGTTGGAGTGTCGAGGGAGAGAACGAATGAATGAGAAAATAAAAATAAAAGTCAATAACAAGTAACAGACCAATAATGGCAGAACAAGAAATATAGATAGAAACAAAGTATAAAATAACACTTCAAAATCTTGTACGCCGTCAATAAAGTAGAGATTGTTTCCTTTTTCGCCAGCCAGACAAGAATCGACCACCTTCCATTCCTTTATTAGATCGGTCGAAAAACAAATTATTATATATATATATATATATATATATATATATATATATATATATATATATATATATATATGTGTGTGTGTGTGTGTGTGTGTGTGTGTGTGTCATCGATATAGTGAGTTCTGGAGAGGCGATTTCCTAAGAAATATATGACGGTAATCTCTATATTAATAAAAATTATAACAATTGTTTCAAGCTTTATTGTTTGTTTGTTTTCTCTTTATGGAATAATTGTACGTGAGTAAACAACCTTATATCATAATTAACAATTGTTCACGAGTTTTTCTTGTCATTACGTGATTATTTTTTTTATTTTTTTTTTTTACTAATAATCGATTATTTATTGAAATAAAAAATGCAATAACATAAAAAAAATTCGTTTTATTTTAATATTTTAAAAATTATTTCATTACGAAATTAAAACCACCAGATCAAAGTTACGTACAGGAGAGAAACACAGACACAATCTTGTCTGATGGTTTTATTGAGTCGCGTTCAACAATACAACCGAAACGAATTAAAAGCGTGCGTTCAATTGTATGTGATTACAATTTTTTTCAATAAGATTCAAAATTTTGTTTTAGTTTTCTCTTATTTGATTTTGAATTTCAATGACTATTCGATTAATAGTAAAATATTAAAAGTCAATGTGTATCTATCAAAGTTACGTATAGGCGTGAAAAACATACATCTTGTTACTACAGAGGTCTGTATTATTCGGACTACTATTCTGATCTTAGTTTTAAATTTACAGCGTTTCGACCGATGTAACCGCCAGTTGAGACGTTAATATAAGAAAGAAAAACGTTGCGAATATAACGTCAGCATATTGAAATAACGTCTAGTCCTCTGAAATGGACAGACATGACATTTATTTTAAACTCGGGTGTGTAGTTGAATTAGTACCACTAGTCGTACTAATGACGCCAATGGCTATAAAGTGCGGGACTTGGTTGGGAAACTTAACTTGCAAAAATAACACACACACTTGCCATAGTCATCATTCTCTAGACATACTGCACTTTAGTTGCACTGAAAGAGTACTACTTCAAAAAGTGTAGTACTAAATGGATACTGCTACACAGTAGTACAAAAAGTACACATTTACGAAGTGGATGGGATCGAATAGGGTTAATCTTAAATCAATGGATCGAATAGGGTTAATCTTAAATCAATGGATCAACTATCAAAGTGACTCAAATAAATCGGAACACAAAGATGAAAATCTTTCATCAGTAGCCTACAATCTAACACAGAAATTTTTTTTTAAATGTTTATGTATTTGAAAATATTTGGCTTTATCTCGGGTGAAGGCCTCAGAAAAAAATAATTAAAAATATATTTACATTTCTTTTTAATAGAATCATGAAAAAATAGTTTTAGTTTTCTTTTTGATCAATAGTTAATTTTAAATATATATATTTTTTGGCCGGGATCAAAGTGTAGTATCTGTTCCGATGGATACTGCACCCCATAGACTGGTATTGTCTTGGCCTTCGGTGCTTGATTTATGCCGGTCTGTGGGTTTGTCCTGTGCAGTTCTATGAGGTCCATCCTCCCAGGCTTTGCCTCCTCTCTTTGGGGAGGAATAAGTTTATTGCTTACTGCCTGAGGCGCCCCTACCGGGGAATGCCGACAGGGCTGCCCAGGTAATTTTTAATGGCCAGAGTGCTCACTTTCTCAGGCGCTGGTTTATCAAATCCCACTTTCCCGACCTTATGTCACATCTTACCGCTGTGGGGGGTAGATAAATAACACATATATATTACAATGGGCATTTATCAAAGTTACATATAGGCGAGATCTTGTAGCTTTTACTTGCCTCCTCACTAGGGCAGAGTTAGACATAAAGACTGATTTTAATGTGGAGAAAATCCGACTCCTCAAAAAAGGGCACACTGGATTAGGACAAAAATTAAAATTGCTTCAGTCTAGAAGGATTTCTCCTTACCTTCACTGATCTAGGATAGAACAGATGAAGTGTAGTTATCTGATAGGTTTAATAGACGATTGTTTTTTACGTTCGTTTTAGTACTCTACGTTATTGCATTTTTGCTTTCGATTAATATTAAATCAAAAATATATATATTGTGAGTCACGTAGTCATGAGAAAACAGACACACGAGAAGTAGTCACACATTTTATTAATTTAAAGATTACGACATTCTTCAGTGGTCATTTATATTTCGTGGCAACTTTTTTTTAACCCCGCTAAAATATACAGATCAAATTCTAAATATCTCATTAGATAGCCTCTAAAAATGTCCGTGGATTTTTATTTATTAGAATTATTTAATTTGAAAAAAAAAATATATATATGAAGGATTAAAGCAGTAATAAAATAATTTAAGTTTGTTTTTATATATAAATAAAATAATTGATAGTAATTTATTTAAATGCACAATATTGGTTAATTACAAGAAAACTTGTTTTATTTTACTTTGTAAATAAATAAGAAATCGCCAACAATCATTTGAGATGTAACAAACGCTACTTCCCCCAATCTACGGAAGACGAGAAGGGCAATGAAAGCTTATTAGTCGGTTCATTTGACAACTCGCTTAAATTAAAATAGAGTTGGATTCATAACGATTTTAATGTCGCAATTGAAAAGAAACCAGTATCAAACAGATATAGTTATAATTAACGTTGATAGATTAACACTAAAACAGTTAAGACACGGAGACAGAACATTCAAAATCAAAATTATTTCTACAATGATCACCCATACAAACATTTTTTTTTAATGGAGATGATTTTCGGGGAGGTTTTACTAACGTTAAACGAAGCATTAAAATAGAAGCTTGCTTTTTTTTTCTTCTTTTTTTTTCATAAGACGTAAAGCTTTATAAAATGTCAAATAATTAAGGGCTGTTCACAACAAAATAGAGATCGGAATATTGCAAATGCGTTTAAAAATGTGTTGAATAAATATGAGACCCCAATGCGAATACCGGGTATCCCGTCATATTGAAATCCACAATAAATAAATATCGTTTGTGTACGTTTACAAAAGACAATATTTCTATCCGATTATTTGATTTGCAGTTTTAAAATCGCATTGCTATTTAAGACTTAGTAACTACGTAAATATATTTATAAAGATTGAATTTAATATCGTTTCTTTTTTAAAGAGAACTTTATTATTTTTTTTTAATTTGGACCCATCGTCCTTTCCTTAATTACGATGGTCTCGGTTAAGGCACGGCCGTTGTAATATTACGATGGCCACGGTTAAGGTCCCTTTTTTTTCGTTAGTAATTTAAATTTAGCAAAACAAAATGCCATGTTCTCTTAAAGAAAAAAAAGAGTTGATATTAAATTACATCTTTATGAATATTTGTCGCTAAATATCAAACTGCAATTTTTAAACTATAAACCCAATAATTTTTTTAATGGAAATTTGGGACGCTAAAAACGTACATGATCACAATTTCGATAGTTTTTTTTATTGATTTGGGATTCATTAGTGAACCGCAATTTGTTTTGTTTTAAAAAAATATATTTACAGAACAAAGAATAAATGAAGATAATATGCAGGCTGTAAAAATACAACATTTGACAACAAAAATGATGACAGAAGAGATGCTCAAAGAGGCATTAATAATAATAAAAACGATGTGTACGATTTCAGCGTCCCAAATTCTCTTTTCATTCTTATACGATTATTCGATTCGATTTGTAGTCTTAAAAGACATTGATGTTGAAAACGTTTTTTGTAATTCATAAAAACTGTAATTTACATTAGAAGAACCTAATTCGGTGCCACCACTAATTCTTTCTAGAATATCAAGTAAAAAAATTTTTTTTTAAGTATTTGAATTTAATTGAATGAAGTCTTTAAAATAAAATTTGGGACGTTGAAAACGTACACAAGTTAAATCTCGATAATTAATTTTGTGATTTATTTGTTAATCTGAATCACGATGTTATAATATATATATATATATATATATATATATATATATATATATATGAGTTGTTTGGTTAACATTGACAAGTTGAGGTTTCGGTCTTTACGACCTCATCAGAAAAATAATGAATTGGCTCTGAGGTGGCCGTAAAAGATTTCGATGTAAGCTAAATTATCAGCTTAACTAATAAATACCCACGCGCCCCTATTCCGAATTCGTTGGTCGCTATCAGTGGACTGTTTCTCTTGTACCAAACGGTCATAAACAATATTTTAAGTTTAATTTAGACGGTTTCAAACCGATATAAATGATTGCAGACTAAAAATAATAAAATCAGTTTTTTTTTTTTATTATTCGAATTATTTTTATGGTTTTCAGTAATCAAGTAAAAATGAATTTTTTTACTTGATATTTCATTTTCATTTAAAAGATGATTCCAGCAAATTTTAATTATAAAATTTTCCCTGGAAAAGATTTTGTGACTTTTGTTGCTTGGTGCAAGAGAGGCAGTCTATTTGATGGCGGCCCGCGGCGATAAATTCGGAATAGGGGCGTGTGAATGAGAAAACTCAATATTGTCAAATACAAGTATCGAGTCTTATTGGATTGGATATATACCAAATTTCTTACTTAGTAATAATTCTAAACTTATATATATTTGTTTTTACATTGATTGAAAAGGGGTTAGGGTTAGAGTGACATCAGATTGGAGATGGGAGTGATTCTATAAAATTACGGGATTAACGAAGTTAATATGCAATATAGGCAGTAAAATAAAATCCTGTAATTGGCAAAAAAAACAAAATGACAAATGTCCAAACAGACATAAACAAATAAATAAAAAGAATAAGTTTTTTTTTTTTAATTAAAATATTAAAAATTGAACATGCTTGTTGTTCTGTTTACTTACCGTGTGATTAATTCCCCACATAAAGACACTCATTAAGGGCTCGTTAGCCCTGAAGAGTTTCACCTTCTGTTGAACCGTCTTCATTTTTAGTTGCTTTCTTTTAGCACTAGACATGATTATTTTTAAATATAGAAGATAGACAAGATATTATTATTACTATTAATGTTAATGTTAAGTTCGTCCAACCACTCTGGTAGCCTATACAAGAGGACTTAAAAGTGGAGAATATTCAATTTTAGTGGTCGGACTTATAAAAAAAAATTTTTTATGTAAAACACCTACACAGATCTAAAGAAAAAAACTGGTGTATATTTTTTCTATTAGCCGAAATATTCAGACATTTTCTCTTTAAAAAAAAAAAAAAAACTGTTATGGACTTGAAAAGTGTTGAAGAAAAAAAACAATGCACGTGTTGAAAGGTATTCGTGGATGGATATCTTATAGGTTGAGAAATAAATCCTGGCTGGTTTTTTAGAGACTCTAAGAAATCTGTATGACTAATGTTTAAATTTAAATAATCTAAAAAATATATTTATTATAATTAGTTGGGTTTTTTTTTCCTGTCTATATATGATATATAGGTATATCTAAATTTACAGGTGTGTTTAAGAGGCTAGAACTTAATGTGTGATGAGATCTTTTCTTGTTAGTTAAATTCTATCAAGTGTACACATGTGCTTTTTACCGTGTTTTTTTGTTCTTTTAAATTAACTTCTTTTTTTTTTAAGTGTCTGTGGAGAAAAGGGAATGTATATTGGTTAATGTGGGAATTTAAAATTGAAGAAATACAGATATCTGTATAAAATGAAATTAGATTTGAAAATAAGTGTAAAGAAAGTCCAGAAAAAAACGCCTGTTTCTGTGGTATCACCACTTTTATGTGGAGAGTCTGTAACAACAGACAGACTGGTGCACTCAAAGACGAATAAGGGAGAAACGATGAGATTTTAAATGTCTGTAAGTCTGCCTACATAATTTAGAGGTGTCCACTGTTTCTAGATGGTGGGTAAATATCATGAGATTAGTGGGGGAGGGGGGTCTTTTTAAGAGGGTTGGGTAACTGTTATTAATAGTAATAATAATAAGTGTATATATAGATATGTATGTGTGTGTGTGTGTGTGTGTAGAGGGATGGTCAGAATTGTATATTGCACTCCGTGTAATACGTTAAGACAAAGTCAGGAATTAAAAGAACAGTCGGGAGGGTCACTTATTGACCTGCGTTAAATCCTAAAATAATTCTAAGACCCTTTGATCATGTCCGGTGCTCTAATATGTCGATTCTTCAAATTAAACTACATTAGTGTGTATATATGTCTGTAAGTGCGTGATTGTACAGTTTGTTTGTGGGTTTTTTTTTTTACGTTAATATTGTACAGATTTAAGTACTAGTCTACCTATAAATGTTTCATATTAATAAATTTCACTGTTTTAGAGTATTACGGATTCAATGTGGTGGTGGTTGTTGTTGTTGTTGTCTGTGTGTATGTCCTTTGTGCAGCACCCTATGCTGCCTGTTGTGGGTGGTATTTTGGTCCTTACACACCACTGGCCCAAGGGTAATGCCGTTGGTCTATATAATTTGTATCACTTACAGGTTACGAGTAAGTGAAGACCGCCACAACAACAGACTCCTCCTAATAGAAGGTCGACCAAGATGGCGACATACTAATAACTGAACTGAGTTCCTTCTCTTTTTTTCCCAGCAGGCTTTGTGCATCCAAGGGAGATAACTCTTGCAATTCCTATCTTCATCCTCTCTCGTCTACTTTTCTTTACACCTCTCCCCTCTCTCTCTCTATATATATATCTATTTATCTATCTCTTTCTTTCTCTCTCATATGCAAGACGTTGGTTACGCCTTAAAAAATACCCCACCCCCCAATCCAAAACCTGTTCTGCTTTTATTCAGCGCTATCTTTTTTCTTAGAACAAAGAAAACTCCTTAATTAATAATATAGTCTCCCTTCTGCATCTTTCCCGCTTTCTTAGCATTTCCCCTCCAATATAACACCTGTTTTGTAGCATGCAAATAATTTATCCATACAACTGCTGGCAGTTTAGTCGTTTCGTTTATTGTAATGGAGGCTTCGTATTACAATAATACACCAAAAAAATAACATCTTTTCTGCTATTTTAGAAAAGTCAAATTTACTATCCGGCAATGTTAATTGCATCATTATTATTTCTTGCAGGATATATATCCCAAGAATTCAAACCTCTTAGAGGCCTTATATTAGTGTTAGGATAGTACCGCTGTCACTAGGAATACGGAAGAAGGGAATGCTTCAGTATTGATAGCAGTGAGGCTGTTTCTGTGGATGGCGTTTCTTGTTAGTGGCCTATATAAATTGGGGTTTGGGGCTTGCATTATATCATTAATGTTGAACACATATATATTGTTTGTTTTTTTTTGTTGTTTTTTCTCCATGTCTAAATGACTAAAATATTTTTTGCATATATAATTTAAAAAATAATTATGGCAAGTAAGCTACACAAAAACATTTGTGTTTCATTGCCGAGGGAAATCATCAGGTTAATTGTAATTCGCCTGATGATTTCCCTTGGGAATAAAACACAAACGTTTTCTAGTAGTTTATTTGTCATAAGTATTTTGTACCACTACTTATCTCTACTCATATATTGAGCACTGTTGAAGTAAATACAGAAACAAAAAAATATATATGCGTAATATCTTATCAAGATCTGCGGGAACGGAGAGAGGATAACAGATCAACAAAATCGGATAACATGAAAATTAACTTGGTACGAAAAAAAGGACAAAGGAAATGGACGATGGAAATTTATTTGCTGTGGTAAGGATTTTGATACTTTTCAAGAACTACGAATACTTCAAGGAAAAGTTTGTAAGAAGATAGGTTCTGAACAGCGCGGGTCGATGGACCATAAGACGTGTAGCATATATCCCCAGGACGTAAACCATAGTGGGAAATACTCTACCGTTGAGGAAATTGAGCCAGCAAAAGAATATAATAATAAAAAGTCCAAGATAAAGGAAAAGAGAGATTTGGGTTGGAAAAGAAGAACGAATTGAAAGATATTAGAATCCAAAAACAATCGAGAAGGGAAGGAAAAATTGCCGATCTGAAGAGGGAGAAAAAGAATCTGCGGACAAGATGGTTACATGCAGTAGTAGAAGAGAAAGATGGATTAAAACTATATGAAGATATTAAGAGAAGGTGACGAGATGAAATGAGGAAAGAAAGGAGATTTCACTGGAAGAAGAAAAGGGAAAGTTGTCAGAAGAATTTTGTGAAAAAAACATATATAAGTTTGCAAAAGGACTATTTACAGAGAATAAGAGTGTGAAGCTGGAATGTCCAAGAGAAGAATTGTATATGCATCTAAAGAATACATACAGCGATCAAAATAAAGATAGAGAACCGCCGTATATAAAAGGGTTGAAAAGACCAACACAATCAGGAGTACCATTTGATATCAATTATATGAAGAAGAAGGAATTAGATGATTTTGTGAAGAAGGCTAGAGCAAAGAGTCCCCCTGGAAATGATGGGGTTAGCTACAAACATGCACCGGGGGAGGCAGGGGGGGGGGGGGGCTCAAGCCCCCCCCCCTCCACAGTTTTTTACTTGGCCTCCCACTTTACGGTCATCAATAATGAAGTTATATATGCATGTGTTTAACCGGGCCCCCCCCACACACTTTTTAGGAGAGCCCCCCCCACTTTTATAACTGTCCTGCCGGTCCTGACAAAGTATACAAATATTGTCAGCGACTCTGCTTGTGGCTCTTTTTATTGATAAGAAACATGTGACAAAATAAAGATGTAGTAGATCGTTGGTGTATTGCAGAATGGCATCTATCTGTTGAAAGATCAGAAAAACTGGGAGAATTTCGTCCGATATCATTGCTGAATATTGATGGCAAGGTAATGTTTGATATCATAATTACCTATGTGCAGAAAAACGGATTTATCAATGAATCGGTACAGAAGGCTGGAATCCCAGGGTGCATTGAACATGCTTATGCAATATGGGAAAATATAAAGAATGCAAAAGAAGAGAACGGAAATGTGGTTATGGTATGGTTAGATCTTGCCAATGCATACGGCTCCGTACCACATTTGATAATACAGAAAGTTATGGATTTCTTTTGGATTCCTAAAGCAGTGCTAAGGATTATAATGAAATATTATGACCAATTCAAAATCAGATTTACAACCGACCGGAAGTTTTACAACAAATTGGCAAAGTTTAGAAGTGGGAATTACTGCAGGTGTGCAAACTGCAGCAATTTCCACTTCTAAACTTCTGTCATCTTATTTGTACTTGTTATGGAAATGATATAATGAGCAACAGATTGCAGAAATACACTAGTGGATACACCACTTCGAGCATTTATGGATGATGTGACGGTTAAATCAGAAAGTGTTATAGGAATGGACTTGAGGTTCTTCGATTGGGTGGATTGATTCTGTGATCAAAAATCAAATTCAAAGCGAAGAAATCCAGAAGTGTTACATATGTGATAGGCAAGCAGAAAGAAGTTTGGTATAAGATAGGAGGTGATATGATACCAACTGTTAAAGAAGAACCAGTGAAGAGTTTAGGAAGATGGAACAAGGGTGTATTAAATGATAGAAGTAAGGGAGCGGAAATACAGCAGCAAGCGGAAGAGGGATCACAAACTATAGAAAATACTGATCTACCTGGGAAAATTCAAATGTTGGTGCTTACAGTATGCGTTGTACCCAAGGTTAATGTGGCCTTTACAGATGTATGAGATAACATTGAAAGAATATAACAGTCATGCAGCATATATATAAGAAAATGACTGGGATTTCCAAAGTCGCTCAATAATACTGCAATGTTTAGAAGAAATAATCAACTACAACTGCCTGTCGCGTCTATTGTAGAAGAATATAAGGCTGCTAAAGTGCGTACAGTGATGATGCTTCGCTTTTCCAGTGACGAAAAAAAAAGATAATCCACCGGAAGTAAGAACTGAGACGAGATGGAGAGCAGAAACTGCAGTCGATCATGCAATAGCAAAGTTGGAACATTCAGATATTGTTGGAGCAGTGCAAAATGGTACAAATTTATTTGTAAATTTTAAACCATTTTTCAGGAGTAATGCAAGGGAAAAAAAGGGATGCTGTAGTGAAAGAAATATAGAAAAGTAGTTCAAGAGAACCGATATTTAAATCTTGTTAAATGTGATCAACAAGTACTATGTTTACGATGGGAGGAGTGTGTTGTTGGGCGAAAAATTGGATAGAAAGAAATATGGGTCTGTGAACGGGCAAGTACATCGTTCTTGATTAGATCAACATATGATGCAATGACATCATCCGCCAATCTTGTCCGTTGAAGGATGTATGATAATGATAGATGTTAATGCAGGGAATTCTAAGGCATATTCTCTCAAACTGTGAGCTGGCAACAGAAAGGTATATGTGGCATCACAATCAGGTGCTTGCAATAATTGAAGAACAAATCAAGCAAAAACTAAAGCAATTTCATGATGTAGAATTACCCAGGATTAAACAAATAAAGAAGATGGAATTCCACAAAGCAGGCACAAAAAGTAATCTGAGTAGTCATCCAATGACTATAAAAATAGATGACAGATGGACTGGAAACTGGAAGTTAAGTGTAGATCTGGAAAACTTTTTGGTATTCCCATTGGTATCATCTGAACAACAACCAGATATTGTCGTGTGATGTGAAAAAAAGAAAGAAGGAATAATACTGGAAGTAACAGTACCATGAGAAGAACACTTTGCTGTTGTAGAAAATAGGAAAGAGATCAGATATGAAGAGTTGGTACAGGAGTGTTAAGATAAAGGATGGAAGATCGTATTTCATCATTTGGCCATTGCGGCAAGAGGAAATGTAGAGCGAACGGTTGTAAACTTAGTTCGAAATCGTTTTTATTGTAACAACTCAGAATTGAGAAAATTGATTAAAGATCTTCAGGAAACAGCAGAAAAAGCATCTTATTGGATATGGCTGAAGAGGGATGATACGAACTGCAAGGAGAGATGAATTTTGAGTGGTCAAAGAAGGGAGATGAATTTTGAGTGGTCAAAAAAGGGAGATGAATTTTGAGTGGTCAAAGAAGGGAGATGAAGGAGATTTGATGATGGCTGAAAGGTGTATCTGGTTTGATGGCATTTATGGGCATAAACACCTTCTGACAAAGGTGCCTTGCCACTTCAGAAAAGCAGTCAAGAATTGAAACTGCGAAATTGTTCCTCTGGATGATGGTGTAGTGCTGGATCTGGTAGCGGAGCTGTCAGCTGTGAAACACAAAAAGATTGTGTCATTTAAATCCTATAAATATATATATAAAATAGTAATATATATATATATATATATATATATATATATATATATATATATATATATATATATATATATATATAGTAAGCTATGAAAATATATTTATGGCAATTAAGCTACACAGAGGCTCCCGCGTTTCATCCCCGGGGGGAATCTTCAGGCTAAAATGCATGTTTTCAAAACAGAACAATAGAACAGGATATAGGAAGTAACACTAACCAGACCTTTGTTCGTGGGAAGCCCAATGATTGGCTATCAGACCATGTATGGAGTACTGTTGTCATATTTGGGCTGGTGAATCTCTGTCCCATTTGAAGGTTCATTCATAAAGTGCAGAAACGTATCTGTAATTTGATTGGCCCCACCCTTTCTTCTTCTCTGCACCCTCTCTTTCTCACAGACGTGATGTTGTCTTTTCTATAAGTACTATTATGGCATGTGTTTTTCAGAATTGTGTGATCTATTCCCTGCTTCTTTTGTTCCAGCTCGTTTGACGTGTTGGTCTAGTGGTCTTCATCAATTAACTGTTTTGATACTTCATTGTAATACAGCTTCCTATTCCAGTAGCTTCTTTCCAAGAACTGCAGGCTTGTAGAACTCTCTTGCTGCTGACTGTTTTCCTCCTACCTATAGCCTTGGTCTTTTCATGACTAAGACCAATAGGCATCTCCTGTCTTTACGATAGTCATATTTCGTTCTTGTTAGCTCCTTACATCAAGTGGCTACATGTCTTGTCTGAAGCGATTTCCATAAAAAAAAATTTAAAATACCAAAAGTCTTTTAATTTCTAATTAATAGGAGATTTGGGTTAGGGTTAGAAATGTATTATAATTTGTCCAGTTATTCTTTATGAGACACGAGAAGCTATATTAATAAAGGTGTTTGCTGAATTTGAGCTGTTGTATCTACAAACCAAAAGATATATTTCCACTTCGGTGGAGAATTTTTCTTGTATGAAGACACGACTACTCGACTTAGCCTGTAGCATTGTCAACATGCCTATCAACAAACAGCCTTCTATTTGGTAAAAGAACCATTTACTGACCATTAAAACCCTTAAATCCAATGAGGATATTTATATCACAAAACTGGATAAGGGTGCTGATGGCGTGATACTCAACAGTAGCGATTAGGGTAATAAAATGTTGACGAAAGCAAATTTGTAAAAGTAGGTAGTACTATAATCAAAGATAGAAGTACCAAAACTGAAGTTAAGATACAGCGCCGTTTAATCCAACTATTTCTAAGTAAGTTGATAGTATCCCACCATTCATAAAAGTTTTTTACAATTTTTATTGTCAGTGTGAAGCTGACTATCAGGGGTGTATCAGTCAGCGATTAGAGATGAGAATTTCTCAACACATTCCTAGCAATTTTATTTATCTACCTCCCACAAGGTAAGATGTGACACAAGGTCGGGAAAGTGGGATTAGATAAGCCAGCGCTCGAGAGGTGAGCACTCTGGCCATTTAAAAATTGCCTGAGCAGTCCCGTCAGCATTCTCCGGTAGGGGCGCCTCAGACAGTAAGCAATAAACTTACTCCTCCCCAAAGAGGGGAGGCAAAGCCTGGGAGGGTGGACCTCCTAGAACTGCACAGGACAGCGTGCAGTATCCATCAGAACAGATACTACACTTTGATCATGGCCAAAAGGCCACATTCCTAGCAATTTTATTTAAGTGAAAAAAAACGGTTACAGCAAAAAAATATTTTTTTCTAGTGTTCCTCTACGTCTTAGGCACAAGGCCCGAATCGTTATGGGAGGGGTGTGTCGCTGGTCAAACAATTTGTCTGTCTATGTGCACTTTACCCTTAGCTAGACTCTCTCACCAAAATACCTCATTCTCTCTATGGGTTGGACCTACTTAGGTGATCCCCAATTTGTATAAAATATTTTATTGGAACAATTCATTGTGGGGGAGTGGGACAATATTTACAATCTTTTAGAATATGAACATGGTTAGTAGTGCCCCCCCCCAACCCTCTGCTAAGTGGTAGACTGCCCACTGTTTTCCGGGTGCTCCGAAAACAAGTAGGTCAGTCTCTAATTGGGAGTGGGAATTAAGAAAGGGGGGGGGTCAAAAATAAAGTGCGTCTGGATGGGATGTGGTGTCCTCCAAGATGTACAGTGACCTGGGCCAAAACAAAGTGTGGGGGAGTGGGCATCTTTAGAGGCTCTCTAGTACCAAAAAACAAAACAGGGTCAGAACGCATTCATTCTACTAGCTAAGGGTCTTTGTTTAAAGAAAGATTGAGGGTTGGGTTCCGTAGAACTCAGGACCGCGTGTGCCATGCCTAAGCAGGGAACATGTGTTCATACCTGGCGCCTCGCCGGATACACAAGCTAGTGTCGTGCACCCACCTCCTATCGAACTCCGTGCGATGTAATCTCCAATCGCATCTGATCTTCACTCTGAGCTGGTGCTTAAAGTAGATGATCAGATCACGATCGGAAACAGATCCAACCCCATGGACCTCGTCAAGACGTGAAACCCACGTCACCATTCTCGCTACGGCTAGGATGGTTAGAAAAACCATTCTTTTCTCCCTAGACCACGGCGGGGGCAAATTTTGGACAACCAATGCTACATTCAGGGGCATCGGATGCTCGGCGTCGGTGCGAGCCGTTACTTCTCCGACATACTCCCAGAGTCGTCGAAGTTTGCTGCAAGTGAAAAAGGCGTGCTCGGCCGTTTCTCTTTCGCGGTCGTCGCAGCGCTGGCAGTAAAGATCCGTCCTCACTCCATCTCTGGTGAGCTTGTCGTAAAGGGGCAGCGCGTTCATAATTTCAAATTGCATATATACGTGCACTCCCAGACCAATGACTCTGTCGGTGGAACTTTTATTTATTGGAGAACGAGTTATGTGCCAAAGCTTACAGTGATGAGATATTTTCTGTACTGCACAGAGTATGGTCTAAACATCACCTGAAAATATTAAAAGCCGTCTCTGTGTAGGCAGAAAGAATATTCCCACAACCTTGATTGGAGTATGCTAACCATGTATATATATTGATTGGAGTATGCTAACCATGTATGTGTATATATATATATATATATATATATATATATATATATATATATATATATATATATATATATAACTTCTTTGTAATATAGCAGGAAAAATCCCAGCAGAGTGCTCGATTAATTGAGAATTAAAGTTAAAATTAAAAACTAAGAGCGTAATATTTATTTATTTTGGTACATAAAAATTAGTACAACATTCGTACCGTCGGATTCAAGCACAGAAGGACTTAGCCATCCGACTCTCTTCAGCTTCTGTTGTCATCTCAACAGAAACTGAAGAGAGTCGGATGGCTAAGTCCTTCTGTGCTTAAAAACTACGGTAAGAATGTTGTACTAATTTTTATGTACCAAAATATATATATATATATATATATATATATATATATATATATATATATATATATATATAGAGATAATTATGTTTAAAACATATGTACACAATAATATTTGTTGATATTGAATATTTAGAGCATCATTACCAAATATTGATTATGTCATAAATTTTGTATTTTACTGAGTCATAATATATATATATATATATATATATATATATATATATATATATATATATATATATATATATATATATATAATTCAGTAGAATACAAAATTTATGTATATAAGTATACTAAATGACCCATTACCCATTGAGTAATCTAGTCTATCTATAAAGTATTTTTATATGCCCTTTGTCTCTTTCAATCTTTCCCTCTTTCTGTCTCTCTTCTACCTCCTCTCTCTCTCTTCTCTTTGTGACGTCACCCTGTATGCATTATGCTTTTAGTGACATCACACAGTGTGCATGTTGACAAACAAGATGATGTTATTCTTTTGTGGCATTATCTAGTATGCACAGATACAAAGAAACAAGCATGCAAGAAAGCAAGCAAAGAAAGTTTTAGTAATATACCAGACCCTCAGGGGTCAAGACGTTCGTCTAATAGACGACCCGTGACCTGATAAGATAAAGAATGTTTTCACCCTTTTCTCTGTGATTTTATTTCATCATTTTGTGACATCATCCACTGTGCCCGATTATCTCCATCTCTGTTTTGATGGATGTCGTCATCCTTTAGTGACATTATTGTTTATGATGTCATCCCTTTGTGACGTCATCAAGTATTCTTTGGAACAAACAAACAGCAAACAAACAAGATGAACAGACTTTTAGTAGTATATAGATAGATACATATATTTACACATATATAGGCCTCCTTTCGGTCTCAAGAGACAATGGATATCCCCTGTAAAAGTTTGTGTGTAGGGAGTCTATAGTGAAGCAAGTGTTGTGCAATCCCCCCAGGGTACCTCTCCTGAACAGGCATTGCTTGAATTCAGTGATAAGAAGTCGAAGATGACTGAAAACAATGCCAGGATAAGACAAACACTGGTGTTATTTCGGAGTTTTCCTTCTCCTAGACTTGTTGCCTACACCAGACTTGAGAATCTAGTCTATTTTAAAACATAGTTGGAGTGGGGATATATAGATTTCTACCTTTCTCAAGAGTATTAGTGAAAGTGATGCAGTAGTCCAGACAAACTCAAACCTGGAAAGTCGAGCCCACAATTGGCCCTTACACCATGCCACTCCCATATCTTACCTATAAAGTAAAGTGAGATTTTCACCTATTTCAATGACCGGTATAGCTCCATAAACAAAGCTACATATAGAATCCTGTTTCATATGCGCTTTAGTCGCTTATTGCTACGTGCTTCCAAGTAAAAAAAATAGTTGTGTTCGCATTCATCAATGTTTATATTTTATCTGCTCAGCCGTTCTCACTTTGCTTAATAATTTAAGCATGATACTAGGAGTGACAGCCCCCTCCACAAGAATAAATCCTAATCCTTCTACTCAGAACACCATAAAAGAAATCATGCGGAAATCTAACTAGGTAGACTTTTTCGTCAGCTTAGTTTGGTATTAATCACGATGCCTTTGCAAATAATAATAATACACAAATATCCACAAACTTCTTTCTCATTATGTACTTATAATATACACAACAAACCGTCCTCTAGAATTCTTTGTTTTAAGCTCAATCTTAAGAGAATGCAGTATTGATTGCTAAGCATGCATGCTTAGGCTTTTTGTTTACAAGGAAGGGTTAATGTTGAAAGTAGTAACAGCACTTGTCGGCTTGCACCAGCAGAAAAACAGTTCTCACCGGTCAGTGCAGAAATTAGGTCAATTTCCATAGAAGTACGGGCACCCGAGTCTACACTTAAATGCTTCTTTTCTTTTGAATACAACTGAGACAAATTACGGTAAATTTGTAGATTAACACCCTCTGTTGAATCCCCTCCTATCCCCAAAAAATGAGTTTCTACTTTTTTTTAGGCGATTACTGAAAAATTTAGCAGAAAGAAGAAACAAAAAACAATTAATTCAGAATTTATAGTGGGGGATAAGTCTCGCATATAAATTTAACATAAAACATTTCCGGCCCACTCTAGTTATTTTAGTGCAGTGAACAAAAGTTTTTTGTTTTCTTTTTGCTTTTTTTTAGATTATGTGCATTTTGAGGTGAGTGGGGTGATTTTTCTTTCCATGCTGAAAAGTTAGTAAAAAAATAACTACTTTTTATCATTAAAAAATGAGTTATTATTGACAAAATATAATTTATCGAAAAGAAACTAAAAAATGAGACATTTTAAAAAGAACATTTAAAAAAAAACAGTTGAGAAGACCATTAAAAAAACATTTTGGAAAAGAAACATTGAAAAGTTACTTTTACTGAATAGGCATCCAGAGAATTGCAGTCATTACGCAGTCAGTTCCGAGTATGAACAGAGAATCCCTAGGCAGTTCCGACTATTCCTGTGTCTGAAGACAAACGATACAAATAAAAAGGCATAGTTACATGTCAGTTACATGTCGCTGAGTTTGGCAGATCATAATATTTCTGTATTTGTGGTCCCACGAAAATGTCAGTTAGGTTAGGTTAGGATTAGGATTGGGTCTTTTCTTTTGTCTGAAAGGCATGGCCCATCGAGGCTATATGAGTAAGGTAGGGGCGGGAATAAGCTGCACTTATTTGCTAGTTTCTATTGCATGGGTAAACTAGTGTATCCAGGGTTCATTTGGGAATCGTTTCTGGTGGTGCTCGAACATGAGAGGCAAAGGCCTGGCCAGAGTGCATACATTTCGAAGATGAGTGTTTTTCACATAAAAAACTTTTAAAAAAACACTTTCTTTCCTTACCCTAAAAAATTTTACAAAACCATAAAAAAACACTTAAAACATTCCCCTCACTTTGTGTCAAATAAATTGTTTGAAAAAAAGCAAAAAAAAAACAATATCAACTAAATAGTGACTACACAGTTTGCAATACTCTCAATTTGGGGTCTCACAACCGGATACTGTTTAAGGTCATACTCATACCCTCTCTCTCTCTTTCTCTTTCTCTCTCTCTCTCTCTTTCTCTCTCTCTCTCTCTCTCTCTAGACGATATCATCCTTTTATGAAGTCATGAAAAATCTCTCCTTATTATTTATTTGTGACATCATCCACTGTGCACGGATACAAACAAGCAAGCAAGTATGCAAACAAGATCACTAGAGTTTTATGAGTATAAAAGAGTCGTCCACTCTATAATGAAGACTAATGTGTGTTTATTTGTATATTTATTTATATATACTAGCAAGATCTATGCATCGGGGTTGCCCAAGAAAATTGAAGGACCCAGGAAACTCATGCTCCCACTTCTGAACTCCATATAAATATTTTTACTCGATTTTTTATTTAGCTATACATACTAATTGTAGTGTTCCATAAGTATTATATTCATAAATAATATTTAAACAGTAGTATTATTTCATAACTATAAAATGTGGGATTTTTTTTACTTTGGAGAGGGGTAAGTAATGATGTCTATACACAAACATTGTAAGGAAGGTAATGTTTGATATGAAAGAAACAAAAACAATACATAACCATATGATTAACTCTAAATCATGGAGGAAATTTTTTTTAAAGAAAGAAACCGTTGAAAGTCAATTTATAATCTAAGTGACTGTTAAAAGTCAATTTCACCCAAGAATATCCTGGTAGGTGCTGTCAATACTCCATCACAGATGAGAGTGTTGCAGATGACAGGCAAGAAACCCATCTCCGTCCGACAGGATCTAGTAATGCCTGGGAGGATGGCCTCTAGTTACCTTTGAACATTGAGATGAATTCGAAATAATGCAAAAGTGATGTATTTCTTTGTATCCTAACAGTAACTCTAAGGTCGGGTGGCAAAAAAAACGGTGCACTTGCAGTGGGTGGAGTGACATTAAGTCAATTTATATAAAGTTAGGTATTTGTATGTCCAGGATTGATGCCTAAACTAATGAACAGATCATTATGAATTTTGGAACACAGCTGCTAGGCGTAAGGGTGGGTAATGTTTGCTATATTTAGTTTAATTTATTTTCACGTAAAGGGGGTAAAAAGAGATGTACGGTCTTTGTGAAAATTCAGATATCTCCGATTTTTGTGAAATTCTAACAAATCTTAGTTTCTTTGGAGTATTTTAAAGGATTTTTAATGGGCACAACCTCCCATTTGAAAATTCAAATATTTCAGATTTGCATTAAATTTGCTCCATGGCCATTAGACACAAATTAAGCAAGATTCCTTGAATTTCAATTTCTTCTTAAGACCCCTTAAACTTAAGCCTTAAATGTTAGACATTTTCTAGAATTAAAATCATGCAATAAATTTTAATAAAAATTGAAATTTTAATCTTGGTAAGGGGTCACAAAAGTGGTGCAAAACTGTTTTGTTTGGGGAATTAATTTTGCCCATCCTGGAACGGATATTCTTCTAGTATATATATATAAGCTGATTCAGTAAGTTTATGGATTAACTTTATTTTGATCTAAAAATACTTTTCAATAATATTCTATCTATGTAATTACGTGCACTGACAAAGTAAGAGATTATATAAAAGAAAATTCATTGTCTAAAAATAAATACTTTTTTATTATATTGCTAGGGATTAATTAACTTACCCCCACCCCACACCACCACCACCACACACACACATATATGTGGTTGTGTGTGTGTGTATGTGGGAGAAGGATGTATGAGTATTTCTGCAATTGTTTTTGTGACTTTTATAACCATTAATACAACATCAGTGTCAAGGTCTATATGACTTCTTGACATAAATATGTTTTTTTTCCCCAAAAAACATGCCTCGGAGCAAGTTGAGTCACTGTCTTTATATTCCACTTAAAACTTTAATAGCATTTGTATGCATAGGATGTCCGTTTTTTTTTTTTAAATAGGCAAACAATTTTTTGCCTGGATTTGCTTAATCCCTTTTTTATGATAGACAATTAACCCCTAAATCCAATAGCAAAACATATTTTAAAAACATTAGCTGACTTTTAGTCTAGCTCAGGCGGAGAGCTATTATTGACGTTGTATTTAAACATCATAATTTGCATTCTTAAATTACATCAACATCCCAAGGGCTCTTTATGCTAAATTTAGTGCACTTCTAACCAATAGTTTTGGAGTCTATAAGTGTCTATACTATTATTGTTACTTTTTATATTATTATTTCTTACTCATGTGTTACTATAGATGATCACTCACTGGTGAATGCAGATGGAGTCTGAGTAACCACTAGTCTCTCCATATTTTCAATATTCTCAGTATTCTAATTTTCACCACCATTGCAACTACTTGGTGTTATCGCACCAGACGTTTACTATTGTGTTTTCGTTTATAACAGCCGGTGGTGTTCCCTGGAATTTAAGTGACAATAAGCCTCCTCAGAGTTCCAGTACTCTTTGCACTCTTCAAGTCGAGGTCTAGATAGTGCTATCCCTCCTCGGTCTTTACATCCTCTCAGAACCTCCATGCCCATTTTTTGTTGTACCAGCCGATATTGGTGTCCATACAATTTCTTTATTTTTCCTTTTTTCCTTTTTTCTTTGAATAATATTATTTTTCTTGCATATCTAACCAAGCAGTCTCAGTTCCATTGGTTTTCTCTTAGTATGTTCCATGTATACTTCAAGTTGTGCTATTATTATTATCATTATTATTATTACTAGAAAACATATGCTCCCTGTGTTATAAATTGTGAAAACATGGGATTACCTGGCAAACGGTCTCGATGCGCGCTCTGCAGGGCTGGACCGCCCAAAGAGCGGCAAGATGGCGTCCTAGGCTTAATATCGCCAGGTAATCCCGTGAAATCTCGTGTTCTCTCGCGGAGACGAGAGTCCAGTTGGATATAAAAACGGGTCGCTGGAGGCAAGACGGCAGAAGGCTGAGAGCGTAGTCTACGAGGGACGACGTGGAAAGAAGAAGAGAAAGAAGAAGAGAAAGAAGAAGAAGAAGAGAAAGAAGAAGAAGAGAAAGAAGAGAGAGAGGAAGAAGAAGAGAAAGAAGAAGATAACGAAGTAGAGAAAGAAGAGGTGGAAGATTAATTTTTTCTGCTACAAGCTATTTTCGGCATTGTTATGGAAAAATTCGACATCAGATTGATTCCGGAATTCGACGGCTCTCCTGCTGGTCCATCGGTGGTCGAATGGCTGGAGAAGGCCGAGCGTGTTTGCCGGTTGTGCAAAATTAAAGACCCAGCTATGGTCATCCCATTGAGACTCACTAAGGGGGCTTACGCCGTGTACCAGCAGCTCAGTAATGATGCGACCATGGAGCAGATTGCACAAGCGCTGCACGGGGCATTTGGTGCAGATCCTTTTGTTGCCTGGAGGCAATTTTCCGAACGCCGGCTTGGGCCGGGGGAGACAGTGGACGTCTACATGGCCGACTTGAAAAAGCTTGCTGCTCCCTTCGGCGGTGCGAGTGACCGCATATTGGCATGCGCCTTTTTGTCTGGACTTCCGGACGATGCAAGCCGACTGCTGCGAGCATCATTGAGACTCACAGAGATTGAATTGGTGGAGTTGTTGGCGAGAGCACGAAACATCTTGAAGGACGATCGAGAACTGGTCTCTGCAGCGGTTGACACCTTGGACTCGCCAGCAGAGGGCCTACGATGCTATACATGTGGTGGCCCCAACCACTTCTCCAGAGACTGCAGAGGCGGCACAAGGCGCACCCCAAATTATGGAGCACGAAAAGTAATACGGTGTTACCAATGCAATAAGCCAGGCCACATAGCACGGAATTGTCCGGGAAACGGGCAAGGGGAGGACGCCGCAGAGCTAGCACCCTCCCCAAAGCGGCATTAAACAAAGCGCTTCCTGCAGTGACAGTTCAAGTTGATGGGTGTAAACGTTCAGCGCTGGTTGACACCGGCTGTACCCAAACCCTCCTTCAAAAGGAATGTTGCACCACATGGAAGAAACGACAGATCCCCGTCCTGACTGTCGGCAAAGGCTCATTAGTGTGTTGTGGATCCAGTGTTGTTCATATCAGCATTGACAATGGCCCCCCGGTGGCTGTGACGGTGTTGGTGGTCGATGGGGAGCTGCTCGGATATGACCTTCTCCTTGGAATGGACACTATTACACAGCTAGGCGGAATTACTGTAAACAGCGTCGGTGATGTGAGATTCCCTTGACCAGACAAACAAATGTGTGCAGCAATCACTCTTGACGAACCCGATTTCCACGCAGAATATGACAAGGGCACAAACACATGGACAGCGTCCTGGAAGTGGGCAGGCGACCAGCCACCAGTGTCTTTGCGGAATCGGCTGACAGAGTATCCCCCTCCTGCATGGCTTAGGGGGCAGTACGAGGCAGAACTTCAAGTGTGGCTGGATAACGGCTGGTTAATTCCATACCCAGAGGATGAGCTCAGGCCCCCGCGGGGGCTAATTCCCCTGATGGCTATCAGACAAGAGAACAAGCAGAAAGTTCGACCTGTTCTTGATTACCGGGAACTCAATGAACACGTTGACCCGTACACTTCGGGGGCTGACGTTTGTGCTCATAAACTGCGAGAGTGGCGACGGCAGGGTGCGGAAGCGGCCATACTGGACTTGCGAAGAGCTTACCTACAAATACGTGTTGAGAAATCGCTGTGGCCATTCCAGACGGTGGTAATCAAAGGAACTCGCTATTGCTTGACCAGGCTGGGGTTCGGCTTGAATGTAGCCCCGGGCATCATGACGGCGATCATGCGGGCGATCCGGCGTCAGGATAAAGCTGTGCAACAGGCGACATCGTCTTATATAGACGACATTTTTGTCAATGAGAGCCTGCTGTCTGCCCAGGCGGTCAAAGAACACTTTGAGCACTTCGGGTTGTCGTGCAAGGAACCGGAGCGGCTGCAGGATGGGGCGAAAGTGCTCGGGCTGCAGGTGAGCGGAAGTGCAGATGGCCTCCAATGGGGAAGGGGCGGTGAAATCCCGGAAATCCCATCTACCATCACACGTCGGAGCACGTTTTCCGTGTGTGGAAAACTGGTGGGTCACTTCCCTGTGTGTGGGTGGCTCCGAGTGGCTGTGGCGGCTATAAAGCGACGGGCAACTTCTTTGTCAACAGGATGGGACGATGAGGTGCGTGATCCTTCCCTGCGAAGCATGCTGGTGGAAGCTGTGGCCAGAGTGACCAATGATGACCCTGTACGAGGGAGCTGGTGCGTTGATGGGAGTGAGTTTACAGTTTGGGTGGACGCCAGCTCACTTGCCCTTGGCGTTGCTCTGGCAGTCAACGGAAGTATAGTAGAAGATGCCTGCTGGCTCCGGCCAGAGAATGACGCTAAGCACATAAACCTAGCTGAACTCGATGCTACACTGAAAGGAGTCAATCTAGCGCTTCAGTGGCAGGCTAGCGTCCTCCACGTTATCACGGATTCCACGTGTGTGCATCGGTGGATGACCGATGCCTTGAACGGAAAAGCACGGCTGACAACGAAGGCATCGGCCGAAATGTTAATCCGGAGGCGGCTTGCTACCCTAACCGAAACCATCAATGAATACAACTTGGTCATAGATGTGACACTGGTGCAGTCCTGTTTGAATCGAGCGGATCGATTGACCAGAGTGCCTCGCCGTTGGCTGGACCTGCAGAAAGAAGTGAACGAACCAGCACCTGTAAATTGTGCTGCGGTGGGACGTAGACTCAGCCCAGAGCGTATCGCTGATGTCCATTGCCAAAGCGGGCACCCTGGTGTAAACCGAACCTTTTACTTCGCCAGGTTGGTTTACCCCTCTGTGTCACGGAGGGCTGTGAAATCTGTTGTGAGAAGTTGCAACACCTGCCAATCGATCGACCCAGCACCTGTCCGGTGGAAGAAGGGCACACTCGGTGTGAAGTATAACTGGGATAGGATTGCGATGGACATAACTCACTACAACGGGGGGGAATTTCTTGACCCTTATTGACTGCGGACCGTCCCGATTTGCATTGTGGCGGTCCCTTCGCCGGCAGGATACGGCTGCCATTGTCCATGAGTTGGAAAGTGTGTTCCTTGAGCGTGGCCCTCCTTCTGAGATATTGACCGACAATGGCCCCGCTTTTGTTAGTGCACCGTTCAAACAGTTTGTAGATGGCTGGGGTGTCCGTCTGCGTTTTCGGTGTGCCCATGTGCCCAGTGGGAACGGAATTATTGAGCGCAACCATAGGACTATCAAGACCATCGCAGCGCGGAAGGGGTGTACGGTGGCTGAAGCAGTCTATTGGTATAACGTCACCCCTAAGGACGATACTTCACCCTCCACCGCACCAGCTAATGCGCTACATACATACCATGTCAGGGCGAGAGGTTTGGAGAGCAGCTTACTGCCCGAACCAGAACCTCCACAGGAAAAAATGAAAAAAGGAGATGTCGTTTGGGTTAAAAAACCCCGAGGCCAGTGCACGACTCGTTACGGAACCGGTCGTGTCACTGAAGTGATCAGCCCGCAGGCGCGGCGAGTTGATGGAGTACCCCGTCACATTAAAGACTTAAGATCGGTATTCCAAACGCAGCTGCCATTTAACGAGGATAATGACATTGAATCCGTGACCAGCGAACCATCATTCTGGTTCATGACGGCTTCATCGCGCAGCGACACTGAGAGTGATAGCCTTGAATGTACTGACCCTCCTACTGCTGATGAAAGCCCGGACAGTGATGCTGCGATGCGCAGCCTCAGGTTCGCTGACCTTCCTGCCACGGAAGACAGCACGGATGACGATGAGGCCCCGAATCCCCCTCCCCGAAGAAGCACTCGAAGAAAAAGGACACGGCCTCCCTGCTCTTTCTGTGATAATGAGATCAGGGGGGAGTGTGTTATAAATTGTGAAAACATGGGATTACCTGGCAAACGGTCTCGATGCGCGCTCTGCAGGGCTGGACCGCCCAAAGAGCGGCAAGATGGCGTCCTAGGCTTAATATCGCCAGGTAATCCCGTGAAATCTCGTGTTCTCTCGCGGAGACGAGAGTCCAGTTTGATATAAAAACGGGTCGCTGGAGGCAAGACGGCAGAAGGCTGAGAGCGTAGTCTACGAGGGACGACGTGGAAAGAAGAAGAGAAAGAAGAAGAGAAAGAAGAAGAAGAAGAAGAAGAGAAAGAAGAAGAAGAGAAAGAAGAAGAGAGAGAGGAAGAAGAAGAGAAAGAAGAAGATAACGAAGTAGAGAAAGAAGAGGTGGAAAATTAATTTTTTCTGCTACACTCCCTCTGGTCACATATTTTTACATATGATGAACGAATATGTACTACATTGCCCTCCCCCCAAAAAGAGGAGGTAATGCCTGGAAGGATGACGAACAAACATATATCACACTACCCCTCCAAAGGAGGAGGTAATGTCTGGGAAGCTGGTCTTATAACAATAGAACAGATATTATACTACCCCCCTCCCCCCCAAAAAAAATAATAAATGCCTGGGAGGAGGATGACATAACAACAGAACAGATGCTACACTACCCCATCACCCCTACAAAAAAGGAGGAGGTAATTCCTGGGAAGATAATATCATGATAAACGAACATATACAACACTACCCTTCCAAAGGAAGAAATAATACCTGTGAGGGTGGTTTCGTGGCAACAGCACAGATATTACACTACACATCTCCAAAGGAGGGGGTAATGCTTGGGAGGTTGGTCACATGACAACAGAAGTGATGCTACACAATCCCCGCCGCCCTAAAAAAAAGGAGATAATGCCTAGGAAGATGGTATCATGACAACAGAACAGATACTACACTATCCCCCTGAATTGAGCATTAAACGATAGTTTCGGTTTCAGAAGTACCAAATTGCCATTCATAATAGATTTACTCACTAGGAGTTACCAGTGATCGTTCACTGGCAACAATAGGTGGTGTTCCCTGGAGTCTGAGTGACAACAAGTCTCCACAGATTTTCAGTACTCTCCAGCTCTTTCGATAACCGTTGCAAATCACTTTGCATTATTACAACAGCCGTTTACCATTAATTTCTATCTGATAACGACAGTTTGTTTTCTCTGAAATTTGAGTGGCAATAAGCTGGCCGAAGATTCCAGTACTCTCCATGCCCTTCCAATGGAGATCAGGATGATGCTCGCCCTCTTCAGTCTTTCCATCTTTCTTGACCGTTCACGATCATTTTGTGTTTTTATTGTTTTCGTTTTTTTACTAATGAGTCACCAAGGCCAAAAGCAACTCGAGGATGAGGGTCCATGTGATGTATGGATTGTCAGTTTAATGATGAAGAATATTATGAGAGGATTGAAAATGAGTAATGGAATGAACAAAGTTTGATTACTTACGAGGACTGTTTAAGACAAGTATTTGTTGACATCGGATTTGAAGATGACTATGTTGTAGTCTGTAGGGAAGCAGTCCTATGGTAAAGTGTTCCACAAGAGGGAAGTTCTTGGAGAGAAACTGTTCATGGAAATTCCGCCTGACACTAGGCACATGAAGAGTGAAAGGAAAATTCTTTTTCAGTGGTGGTAATAAAACGAGTTCTTGCTGCAACTGTCTTACAAGAAGTAATCAGAGATTAGGGCTCAGTCGGGCATCATCCATAGAAATAACGATAGAGTAGAGAAAGACTGGCAACGTCTCTTGCGCGAGAAAGAGGCCGCAGGGAAGAAAAAGATCATTTTCCACTAGATTGTAAAATCGATTTTGTACTCTGTCAAGGCAAGAAAGAGTGCTCTAAGCGGCACCTCCCCAGATGTGGCAACAATGCACCATCTTGTGACGTATCTGACTTTTATATAGGTAGAGGATTGTATCAGGAGTCAGCTACTTTATGGTGTGGTAGAATGATCCAACCATTTTTTCAGCAACCTTAACCACAGACTGTGTATACGTCTTCCATTTTAGATCTAAAGTGAAAGTTAGTTCTTAGAGCTTATTAAAACAAGGGGCTTCCTCAAGAAGAGCCATTCATTTCGACTGGGGCAAAACAAGGATCTGAGCATTGGTGGTGAAAGGAGAGAAGCTTGGTTTTAGAGGTGTTAAAAGTAACAAGCCACTTTTCCCCTATTGCCCCATGTGCTCTAGATCAGAAGAGAAGGAATCAACAAGACCTTGATCACCAATGCTCTTCGAAGTGCTGCTATAGACAGTTGTATCGTCTGCGTAGATGTCAACAAATGGTCTCAGAATATGATTTGAAAGATCATTAACGAAGCTCAAAACGTGGGTTACACCCAGAATAGATCCTTGATTCTATGTGCTTCCGACCTCTGCTCATCAACAGCTACTTTTATAGATATATCAGAGAGGAAGGATTCGATGGTTGTGAAGCTATTGCCAGGTATACCATAGCTAGCAAGTTTGTGAAGCAACCCTTTGTGCCAGACCCAATCAAAGGTTTTTCATATGTCAAGGACTACTACTCTAGAAATAAAGCTCCCGTCAAGCATATGCCTAATCCTATGTAATATTTTTTTTAATGGAAATCGCTCCAGACAAAGCATGAAGCCACTTGATGTAAGGAGCTAAAAAAAAATACCACTTCAAGGTCAAAAACTAGCCAACGATAAGTGTTATATGGATAGATTCCAACCCAGAAAAATCTATATTGGTTGTCACTAAGTAGATTGTTTTTGATGAGGTGGTTGACAATTTCAGTATTTATCACCAACTCAAACAACTTACTCATAAAAACATAGGAGACTGATCGGTCTGGACTGAGTTTCAGATGACCGATCGCCAGTATTTTTAAATACTGGGCAAACCAATGATGTTTTTCAAGAAGATGGAAAGCATTTCTCCTTTAAACAACGGTTGAATGATTTTGAACGTTCCGGCAACAGATTCTTAAGCACTATAACTGAAATGTTGTCAGGGCCAGTTGCCTTGCTGGTATTGAGGTTCCAAATAAGTTTGACAACATCTCGAACAGATATATATATATCACTTAGAATGTTTTCAGCCATAGGAGAAATTCCGCTTGTAGGTGATCCTGATCGCAAAAGGTGGAATTTGTAGCAAAATTATTTGCAAAAAGTTTGGCATTGTCAGATGCTCAGGATATCATCTCCGGTGTATTGATGGTGATTGGGATAGAATTCTTGCATCTGTTCAGTATCCTGTTTGTTATTCTCCAAAATTATTGGGAACCAAGCCTCTGCTCAGCAACTCTGGATTTAACAGATTCGGCATAGGACTCTTTCAGGTTTTCTATAACCCATTTTCAGCGGCAGTGGGCAGTTTGGCTATAGTTTGTGAGCATCTATTTCTTTGATAATAATTGAAGTAATGGTTTCTGTATGCAATGGCAGCAAGATAACCGGAAGTTAACCATGGCTGCCTGTTTGGCCTCTGTTGGGATTTTTCTGAGGGTATAAAACTCTCAATACCAGCGATTAACAAATCAGATATTTTGGCAGCGATGCAGGACATATTTTTTCTGAAAATGGAATGCAGGGGAACTTCAGAGACGAAAGTTCTAAAGCAGCTCTTGAGTATCGATACACTCTGTAATGAAAGGGACATCAGAGGACAGCCTGAACATAGATTTGATCTTGATGGAAACAACTGAGTGATCAAAAGATCCCAGAGGAGGTAGAACAGTAGATGATAACTGCCTAGGGTAAGTTGTCAAGAAAAGATCAAGAAGGCTTGCAAAATGTCTGTCAATGTTTTAATTTATTTTTCAAAACAAGGATGCAATTATGTTATTACTATTATTATTCCGTGCTATATTAAATTTCTAACAGGAATATTCTATACTTCACATAGTTCAAGGTAATTAGGACTCTGAGCGACGATCGTGGGGTCTTGGTTCGTGCCCGACGTCCGTAAACAGCCAATACAACGTTTTATTTTATTTTATTTTATTCATATCTTGAAACTTCTCACGTTTTCCCAGAAGTAACTTTTTCTTGACCTTTCAAAATTTTCAATTCAATTAATTTTAATTTCTATTATGACAAAGTTTTTTTAAGGCTTTTTGCAATCGCTATATTAACTGATTCTCTCCACCTTTGATAGATTGAACTATTAACTACCTTTCTCACTGTATATGATCATATATTTCTAATTGTTTTTTTTTTTAATTCTTCCTTTTCCTTGAGGTGTGTTTTTTTCCATACCTGCAATCTAATAACCGTTTTTTTACCCTTTGTATCTCTTTGTATATCCGTTTAATCTGATTTGTTCACTGTCTGAACTGGTCTGCTTTACCCACAACCCTATTCCTTTTTAATTTGCTGTATAACTGGGAGTGTTCAACTCTGTGTACCTGATGCTGGCTGTTGGCTTCTAAGTTGGTGTCTATACCCTGTGCTGATCATGCGATTCGATATTAATAAAAACCCATATCGTCTCAGAAACGATCGTACACAAACTGTTGTCTGTGTTAAATTTTTGGAGCGTAAATAAAAGATCATGTCGTAATTAAGTTTACCTAAGATATATATAATATATATATATATATATATATATATGAAGCAATCCAACAAAAGATATAAGCGTCAACTAATATCTTATAATTAGTGAAACATCCGGATAAAAAACTGAAGCTCAATATACTGGATAGAGCATTAATATTATAATATAACAAAAGTATGTTTTTGGATTGATATGTTTGATGTTATGTATTTTTATATATTTGTGTATATAATTTTATATATTTTCAAAGCGTAATTTTATTGCCTGTAGTAGTATAACTGCGGTAATGGTCCTCTGAAGAGAAGAATTATCTTTGAAAACTCATGAGCTAAGGACTTAAGGATGCTTTGCATGAACTTTGAATTCTAATAAAATTTGATTGACACCTTATTTTATTACTTCATTTTATATTATAATATATATATATATATATATATATATATATATATATATATATATATATATATATACTCTACTCTGTAATAAAGACCCATGTGTATTTATTTGTATATTTATATAAAGAAATATATGTACTTCCTTCCTGTCACGAAAAAGATAGCAAGTAAAAATTATGCCAGGCAAAACCATTTCAAGTGTGTAGGGGAAGCGAGAAAGCAAATAGCAAGTCAGACAACCCCCGATATCTGAAATGAATTCTGAAAGAAATCCTCCTTTCTAAATAAAAAGTCAACGGTTGGTATTTTTTCTTCAGGTCATCATAAATGATAATAATTTATATATAAAAAATTAAATTACTGACATAAATCTATGATTTTATATGAATATTAGTGCAAGACGTTTGTTCACATTACATTTAAATTTCTACATGTTTGTACGGTCAGGGGAGCAGGAAGAGAATTCCAAATGCAAGCAAACTGCGGAAAGACGCTATTAGAGTAGAAAATCTTCCGGCATCTAGCGACCTCAACTGTGAAGGGGTGTGATTTTGCACATTCCATGTGTTGCACTTTCACTTACCAAGTGTGTATAAAACCTTTATACACTCGTGCCGTGGTCGATCCCAGGTTGTTGATAGTCTGTGGACACAAAACGCCAATGTTCATTTTTTAATAAGGTTTATTTAAAACAGAAAAGAAAAGTCATAGAAAAAGGTTATTTTCGTATGCATGAGAGAGAGAAAGACAGATAGATAGACAGATAGCACCACTGTGCATGTTGTACCCCATTGGGAACAGCAGCCAGACGTGTGCGTCCTTCCTCGTTGAAATCTTACCAGCTAAGAGAGAGAAAGAGAAGCTTCCCCTGGAGATCACATGGTTTCGTGACCTGCTCTGAACACCCTTGACCTTTAAAAGTGTCACTCAAATTCTTCCATTCAAACATGGCCCTCATTATGTAACAATTAGAAATACTTGTGTTAAATGGTAATCGGTACGTTGCTCGTATATATCTGATGATTTGGGTTCTCAGGGCGGCGTTCATGTGTACACAGGATATCGGGGTCATGGGGTCAGTGAGTGTGTACACAAATGTCACCTCAACCTGATAGCCAGGAGCAGATGTGATGTCACATGGCTCAAAGAGCAGAGGTGAGAGAGGTAGGCAGTCGTTTGGAAGTTTGGGAGTTGAACACCATGAGTAGAGAATGTCCTAACATCAACGGTCAATTAGGAGGCCAACAGCCCCAAAGATTCGCGGCTGGAACCCAACTCCACTGCTAGCAGAAGAGAAGGGAACAATACCAGTACAATAAAAGGTTCTTTCTTCGAACTCCTCTTTTTTTGTGTTGTTATGTCCAACTTAAATTCCAGCAAGAAGTCACCCCTGGAGATGATCGTAAAATGACTGCCTCAGTCACGGAGGATTGTTAAGTTGAGCGTGGGAGACACAAGGTATGTTTTTGAATGTTCACATATTTTATTTGGTTGTGACTTGTGAGACATTAGACCTCCCCTAAGAAGGGAGGTAATGTAACATTGACAATGTGACAGGGACTGGAGCTTGGCAGACAGTGTGGAGCCTAATAGATTAGACATTTTTTTTTTTTGCACCCTGTCCAAGGGGGAGAGGCTAACAGTTGATGAACCAGCTCAGATTTTGCGACAATACTCTATGCACGGGCGAATGGTGGCTTTATAGAGATATAGGATACTGGCAGGTGTAATAAGTTTTCTAGCCTGGTAGAGGGAGCCTACCTTCTTTGTGGCAGACTTGGCAGCATCTTCTATGTACTTATATCAGCTCATGTTGCCTGAGGATGTCAGGCCGAGGAGTTGAAACGTTGGACTCTCAGGAAGGGTGCTATTGCCCATGACAATCGGTTATTAGAAACGTTTCTTGTAGTTGTTTATGGAGAGGAGGTTCGTCTTGGTAGCATTAAATTTGACCATCCATTTTTGGCCCCATTCTACTACAGGTTGTTTTCAAAGGATTCTTGCATGAGCGGACCTGTTGAGAATAGAGCATGGTGTCATCATCTCAGACACGATTGTGTCGGGGAGGTCATTTATGAAGATCAGGAATAATATAGGTCCAAGGATCGATCCCTGGAGCGCACAAACGTTGATGCGATGTTGTTTAGATGTACAACAATTGAGAAAAACTGTTTAGCCAAGAAATATCTGATTATGTTAAACATTCTCCCAGTAATACTGTACAAGTTAATTTTCCTGAAAAGACTTTCATGTTAAACTCTGTCAAATGCTTTTGAGATATCTAATGCTATCGTCCTAGCTTCACCTACCTTATCCAGTGTGTGGTATATACGTTCAGAGATGACCATTAAGATATCTGCAGTAGAACAGGATGGCTTCAATCCGTATTGTTGGTCAGATAGAAGTTTAGTATTTCCTCGATGATGGACTATCACTAGATTGATTAAGCATTCAAAGATTTTTACCGAATATTGAGCTTGCTTTTGCTTTGAAAATTGATTTTCGTAAGAATTGATCTAAACTATATAAAGGAATTGTTTTTATATTATCATATATATATATATATATATATATATATATATATATATATATATATATATATATATTCCACACATGTTTTTGAGATTTGAAACACCCACCATTTGATAAAGAGGTCTTCCTCGAAATATATTATGGAACACGGTCACACACATTACATCACAGTGTTGAAGTCTTGCCTAATCAAGTAAGATTTGCTATATATAAAAAATTATTTTTTAAAAATCACTTGTTTTTTTATCTAACTTCTTAACGCCGACATATTTCTATTTCTTGCATTGTGATAGCCTTCTAATACTCCTCTATATACGTATTACACACAATGCTTCAAGCAAACTACCTCTCCTTATGATATATATATATATATATATATATATATATATATATATATATATATATATATATATATATATGTTTTTAGGTGTTCAGTTTGCTACATAGGTTTAATACAAAATGATCCTTCTGGAATTTATCATTCCTCCCCCAGGATTTTTTCATCACCTTCTAATTTTTTATTTCATTTAATTCTTTGAAAAATATCTTTTAATGACTTTTACAATACAAAATCTTCAAAATAATATAAAAAATTGTTTTTGAAATATTGTTCAGTTTTTCAAAACTGCTTCAATAATATTTATATTTTGGGGATTAAGAATCTTCATTATCTTTTACAAGTTTTGGACTCATGTTTATTGTTATCACAACGTTTCAGCCTTCTTCGGGTGCCTTCTGGCAAACTGTTATGGAATTTTGAATGTAACTCGTTATTAGAGATTTGAGGGTGCACAGTTTCATTCCATTCTGACATTATAAACAAAAATGCCGGAATAATACCACTAAATTTGGTATGAAGCTTAGTTGAGATGCTGAGTGTGTCATGGGGGTGGTAAAATGTTAATAATAATAATAATGATAATGATAATAATACTGAAGAAGAAACAGTAGAAGTTGAACACATCAAAGAAATTATGAACGAGAACAAAACAAAACTTCCATTCCTACATAACAAAGAATGTAAGAAATTTAAATTAGAAACAGAAGAAGTGAACAGACCTCTACCATATATCTTAACAGATACTATTACAAACCTAAACAACTTAATTTATGCAGAGGCCAAATCAGTAATTATGAGACTAAAAACAGAAACAAAACCCAATCAAAAGAATGGACCAACAAAGCCCGGATGGGAAACCAAATTGAAACCATAAATCAACAAACCACAAAAAGAAGTTAAAGCGGTAAATAAGTCCAAAGAGAACAAAAACAAATGAAATATAAAAAATATGGTTAGTAAAGAAAAATAAAAACTAAACAAAAACCATGAAGAACTAAAACAAAAGGTAGTTACAAAGGAGTGGAGACTGAGAAGATACAGATACAAATGTGAACAGTACAAACAACATAGGACTTTTGAAAACAATAGAAGCCAGTGTTACCAAAATGTTAACGGATGAAGAACGAAATATAACAACTGAACCTGACAGAAACAAAACAAATTTGGAGCAACATAAGGGAAAAATGACAAGTTCACAATAGAAATGTCGAATGGCTGAAATACATGAAATAAAACCTTCAGGAAATTTAAGAAGGAAAAAAACCTAAAAGTAATGAAGAAACACTAAAGATGACCCTTAAAAAAATGGCAAACTAGAAAAAGCCAAGCCACAATGAATACATGCATGCTAGTTTTAAAAATTCACGGCCCTGCATGAAAGACTAATGCAAACCTGATACGATGTACACAAGAAACGGACATAACAGGGTGGATGACTAAAAGAAGAACTACATTAACAATTTGTATAATTCAGAAACAACTACATTAACTACGTTAACAGTTACAAAAAGACAGAAAGAAGGGAACGATTCCAAGCAACTACAGACCGATAATCTGCCTACCAAGTATCTGGAGAGTTTTAATGGTGCAACTAAGAGAACTGAAAATGTTAATGGTACAACTAAGAGCACTTCGCTGTCTTAATAAACGTGTACTACTCCCTGGGGAACAGAAAGGATTCCAGAAAATGGCAAGAGGGACATATGACCTGCTATAGATAGATCAAAAGATCCTGAAAGAAGATAAAAAGCAAAACTAATCCCCTAACACTAAGTAAAAAGAAGAAGAAAAAGAACATAACCATAGCATGAATCGATTACAGGATGATACTGACCGACTCTATGTAAAAAGGAGAGAAGGGGAAAGAGGACTGTTATGTCTAGAAGACTGTGTGGATGACACACAAAAAAAACTAGAATCCAAAATACAGGAAGCAATCAAACTGGAATACATGGACGATTTATAAGACTGATGAGAGAAGAAGCATATGAAAACACATGGACATGGCTATGAAAAGGACACTTGAACAGAGAAACTGAATTGATACTAACAGCAGCATAGAACAACGGATCAGAAAAAAACTATATAAAAGCTAAAATAGACAAAACCCAGGAAAACAGTAAATGTAGACTCCGTGGACAAAGAGATGAAAAGTAGATCACATAATAAGTGAATGTAGCAAACTCGCCAAAAAGAATACAAGAACAGACACGGCTGTATGGGGAAAACAGTCCACTGGGAACTATTCAAACATCTGCAAGTTGAGCATGCAAACAAATGGTACAGGCACAAAACGGAGATAGTATTAGAAAATGAAAATCATAAGATCTTCTGGGACATGGAGGTATAAACAAGCTCATCCAAGGAAGGAGACCGGACATAATAATAATTAACACGAAGTAAAAATCCTGTCAAATCGTAAGCTTTGCCATCCCAGCAGATCATAGGGTGAAGATCAAGGAACAGTCCCCCAAAAACTGGAAAGAAGACTAGGAGAAATTGGAATCAAAGGGAAGATTGAGACAATACATGGCACAGCAATGATAAAAGCCGAAATATTCAGGAAATGCGGAAACCAACTTATATACCAACTAATGCTAACCAGCCACAGATAATTTGAAATAGATATAGAAGAAAAAATATAGAAAGAACATCACACAAGCCCAAGTGAACTGAAACTGCCAGAAATCCCAAATAACTTCCCCCCCAAACTCCTAGTATGTAAATAAAAATAATAATAATAATAATAATAATAATAATAATAATAATAATAATAATAATGATGATAATAATAATAATAATAATAATAATAATAATAATGATAATAATAATAATAATAATAATAATAATAATAATAATAAAAATAATAATAATAATAATAAACACATCACTCAATAAGTAACTAATAAAACAACAACTTTTGGCCAAAATTCGACTTTATTCATCAACATAGTCTCCTTCTAGAGTCATAAACTGATTCCAACGCTTCTCTAACAATTCAATGCCTTTTTTGTAGAAGGATTTGTTTTTGGACTCAGTTTCCAATATAATTCCTTTATTGGTGCCAAATCTCTTTCCCTGGAGCTTACCTTTGTGGTCTACAAACATCCAATAGACACTGGAGCCCAGATTTGGAAAATAGGGTGAGTGAGGAAACAATTGGAAATAGAATTCATGTATTTTTACCATCTTTGCAATCGACTATGCGACACAGTGCATTATGGCCGTTTTTTGGCGATTTCTTTCTTCAAATGCACCATTAATGCTGTATAGTATTCACTATTGATGATTCTTCCTTTCGCGGGTAATCGATGAACATGATATCCTGCGCATCCCAAAATATGGAGGCCAAACCTTGGCTGCTGATGTTTGCTTTTTAATCGTTTTGAACAGTTTTCACCAGCTGCTGCTCACTCACTTGACTGCCGATTTGAAGTGGTGGATCTATGTTTCATCCATTGTCACATATTGATGCAAAAACGCCTTTTTGTTGCGTTGAAACAGTTGCAAACAATGCTCTGAATTATCGACACATTATTGTTTTGGCACCAACTTTGGCACCAGCTTTCTCAACCTCAGTTTACGATCGGTCAAAATAAGTTTGTGGACTATTTTTTATGTTTTCTGGGGCAACTGCTGAATTTTGACAACTTGAGCATTCAACATCATTTTTGTCAGTATGACTGCATTTAAAGTCAGCATACCACCTCTTAACCACTGTTTCCGATGGAGTAGAGTCTGAATTACACTTATGAAGCCATTACTTAGCTCGAACAGTACTTTTTCCCATCAGAAAGTGATGCTTTATCAACACACAAAATTCAGATTTTTCCATTGTTTTGAAAATTTGCAACAGTAGCTTCACTTAAATAACTGTAATTTGTAAACTAATAATCCAATTGGGCTAAACGTTTGACACATGCGATTTGAATGGTAGTACTATGAATTTTTTTTTATATTAGAAACGACATTTATATGTCAGGTCCGGAATTTATTGAGTGATATGTTAATAATAATTAATAAAAATCAAAAACATTTATAAGTTCAAAAACTATTGATTAGAATTGCCTCAAATTTGGTATACTTGGGATGCCAGATAATACAATTAAGGATACTAATATAATGTCTAAAAAAAGCCCCAACAAAAAGCCTCTTTGAAGTTTATTCTTTTACTCTTATTTCCGAATTCATCCAGTTCATTCTTAAAATTGTCTGCACAAGTGTTGTTATTTTTAAGCTTAAGCATTAAATTTGATAAATTTTCTCAAATCAAAATTCATTACATGATTTGGGGCAAAATTAGAATAAGAATTCTAGACATAAGGTTTAGTATCATTATATGTTGATTTTGATCTTCATAAGAGGACATGGTGAAAAGCTGTTCTGTTCAGGGAATTAATTTTCTCCATCCAGGAAAAGCTGTTGCAGTCATTTAATATATAAAGTACAGCCAGTCTGTTTCTTGCATTTTTGTTATTGATAGCTTTTTTCCTATAAAGTAGATAATTAAATCGGTTTCGACATGTTTTTATAAAAAAAACTTAATTCTGATCGGTTTTACCGATTTCTGTATTTAATGCTCTTGTGTCCAGTAAGACAGGCCCCTGTTAGGTGTTAACTAGCAAACCCAGACATGCGTTTGACAAGTATCTGGGGGCTATCTGGTGACCATAGCCACTGCGTCTGCTTGGCAACCAACGGCAAGCTTCCGTTTCCATAGTACCTCTCATGGTTTTCATGGGATGCCAGATGTTAGGCATAGCGCTTTATCGTGTAGGAAATACCAAGAAACCTTTGCTGTAAGTGCAGAGAACTACCAAGCAGATGGTGTGGAGGGTTGCTGCAGCAGCAGCAGCTGGAGGATGAGCTCCTGAACAGCGTCAATACTGTATGTGGCCTGACGAAGAAGCACCAATGGATGGAGAAGTAAACAGTGTGATACAAGAAAAGAGAAGATGCTATAAAGCATGGAAGAAATGCGAAAGTGAGATGAATAGATACAAGCTAAGAGATCTGTAAAAAAGGCTGTGTACTCAGCTACAGCCAAATTCGGATTCACCAATTGAGATCAGCTCTGATATTATTGAAAAGGCTATGAGAAAGATGAAAGATAGAAAGTGGCTGGACCGTCTGGTATTGTAGCTGAAATGTTGAAAGTATTCAGAAAGATAGGCATCCAGATCATGTCGGCCTTGCGAACTCCATCAAAACGGAAGAGTGTGTCCCAGAGAGAGCTACGTCATCAATTGCTATAAGGGCAAGGGTGATTCGCTGTCAAGAGGAAACTATAGAGACCTGACGTTCTTGCAACAAGCGATGAAAGTGATGGAGAGAGTAACAGCCAACATCATTAGACAACAAGTTGACATCGAATCTATGCAGTTCGGATTTGTATCAGGTCGAGGCACAACAGATGCTATCTTCATTCAAGTCAAATGCAGGAGAAATACATTGGGGCAGACAGTGGACTATACATGACATTTGTTGACCTAGAAAAGGCTTTTGACAGGGTTCCCTGAGAAGATCTAGTGTGGGCAATGCACAAGCTTAAAGTGGAGGAGTGGCTTATAAGACTATTACAATGCATGTACAGTAAAGCCAGAAGCAAGGTATGGGTAGATGACATTTAAGTTCAGTATAAATGTTGGAGTACATCAAGGATCAGTTCTCAGTCCCTTGTTGTTCATTATTGCCCTTGAGGCCCTCTCCAATGAGTTCTGAACAGGGTGCCCATGGGAACTACTGTATGCCGATGACTTGGTTGTAATGGCAGAGACAATGAACAAGCCGGAAGAAAGATTGAAAGTATGGAAGAAGGGCATGGAAGCAGAAGGTCTGAGGGTCAACACTGGAAAGATAAAAGTGATGGTTAGTGGCCCAGAACTCTAGTCTTTGAAGGACACTGGTCAATATTCATGTGCGGTATGTAGAAGGGGGATTAGGAGCAATGCGATACAGTGCAACCACTGCACTCTATGGGTGCACAAAAAGTGCAGCAGAGTGCATGGTAGACTCACACCAGATCCAGACTTCAGATGTAAGAGATGTCTAGGACTTACACGCCCAACTGAGAGCCGCTCATACACAGAAGTTGAAATAGGCGAGGACACCCTGGAAGTGGTAGACTCCTTTTGCTACCTAGAAAATATGCTGAGTGCTGGAGGTGGCTGCGAACTAAGTTCAACCATCAGTCAAGACAGCTTGGAGAAAGTTCAGAGAAATTCTCCCAATCCTAACATCCCCAGCCATCCCAATTATTACCAGGGGTAAGGTCTATGATAGCTGCATAAGAAGCATGATGTTGTATGGCCTCACTTGCTGGACTCCAGAGAAATGACAGGGCAATGATTAGGTGGAAATGCAATGTAAATCCGGACCAGATCCAGAACATTAGGTCAGACACTCTACTTGAGAAATTGGCCATTCCAAAACTTGATGTCCTAATAAGGACAAACCATCGTCGCTGGTTCGGGCATGTTGAAAAAAGCAAGAGGTATATCAGCACATGCAGAAGAGACCTAAGACGGGACAGTAAAAAGTAAGCTGGGGGCCCTCGGAAGACATGGAAAGAAACCATCAGGCAAGACCGTAAACAGTGGCAAATGGACACAGTCAATCCCCACAATCGTGAGCACAGGAGACTTAGCATAAGGACAACCAGACAACATCGAACCTCTTGTCACAGGGAACATAGACGATAAACCTGGATAGTGAGTGAGTGTGAATCCGATGGATATTTCAGGCCATATAAAATAGTAAATAGTATCAACTTGAACAGGATTTTTTAAATCCATGCTCTTTTTTATTATCATTTATTTTTAATAAATATAATATACTAATTTTATTAATGTACAAGTCGTAATATAAACATCTAAAAATATCTTTTGTTTACTGTGAGTTTGTTTTGAGAGAGAGACAGAAAGAGAGAGAGAGAGAGAGAGAGAGAGGTAAGGAAGTGTTACGCTAATAGCAATTAATCTCTTAAAGTAGTATTACTTGACTTAATAGAAGCAGCTGCCAATAGAAATATACATGGTTAGAATTACGAGATATATATAACCTAGCAAAATAAGTCGGATGTAAGAGTTTCAGACTGAAGAAGTCCCGTTTTCAATCACAGGTCTTGGCATCCACATTTCCTTCTTTTTTATTTTTTTTTGGGGGGGAACAATAATAACAAATAATTATAGTTTTCTAACAATTTGGTTCAATTAAGAATTTAATAAGTAAACAATACTGTACTAATTAAATTTAACTTTGAAAATTATATTTAAAAACAAAATCTTAATATTTGGGGGTGGGGAAATAAAAATGGCTTACTTTAAATAAAATTTTTAAAAAAAACTACCGGGCAACGCGAGCTAGTTATTTATATCATAAAGTCGGCCATTTTGTCTTTCGTTTTGTTGGATAAAAATACTGTCATGTTCGTACAGTTCTTTCACCATTCATCTGAAAGGTATTGATTCTTCTGTTTATCTACCTTCAACAAATGCAGTTTGTACAGACCCAGTGGCGTTTCTAGCTCCAAGAAGGGAGGGGGCAGTTGAGGACAGAAATTGGAAGATGTGTAGGAGAAAAAGGTTACATTTGAAACTCATGGGGCCAGAAATGTTTGTTTTTATACTTTTTCATGTTGAAATACACTAGCTAAATTTATGATTTTTGAAATCTTTAAATCTAATAAAATATTATCTAGTCAAACGATTTCCGCATTACTATTACCAACATAAATTATCTTACAGTTGAGAAATTAGCCAAAACAATTTATTTTGCTTTACTTATTCATTTCTGATCTGTTTGCATTAAAAGATTAATATTTAATATAAATTCTTTAATTATCAGCTCTCAGCAAAGTAGCTATCGTTGTCTATGTTACTAACTGACTAAACAAAGATGGCTACTTTGCTCAGATCCGATATTTACGGAAATCAAAAGGCTTATAATTCATTTTAAATATTAAATCTTCATTTTTTACTGCAAATAGTTCACAAATAAGTAGGTGAAGTAAAATAAATTCTTTTTGACTAATTTATCTCGTTAATGGTTAATGATGATTGTTGCTGTTTGTAAATAATGATATTAAGTGGGGTTTTCGTTTTTATTCTTTTTACGAATCTGTCACCACTTAACACGGACAAAAGCAACTAGAGGATAAGGGTTAATGAAGTGGATAGATTGTCAGTTGAACGACGAATAATATTATTAGAGGATTAAAAACGATTAATGGAATGAAAATGGGGACGGTTAATGACAAGCATTTATTGACACTGGATTTGAAGACGACCATGTTGTAGTCTGCAGGGAAGCAGTCACGTGCTAATGTGTTCTACGGATTGGAAGCTTTTGGAAAAATCTCATGTTCATGGAAATCATGCTTGGTGTTAGGTACACAGAGAAAAAAAAAAGAAAGTTTTTTTTCAGTTGTGGAAATAAAACAAGTTCTTGCTGTGAATGTCTTAGAAGGAGTATTCAGAAATTGGAGCTCAGTGGAGCATCTTCCATGGAAATAACGATAAAGTAAAGAAAGAATAGAAATGTCGCTTCTGTGAGAAAGAGAGGAAAAGGTGTGTTGTGCAGCACCTCCCCAGATGTGGCAGCAGTACCTCCCCATCTTCGAATGTATTTGGCTCTTCTATAGGTATAGAAGAATGTATCAAGAGTCAGGCATTTTGTTGAGCGCTAGAATAGTCCAACCATTTTTGCAACTAATTTAATACAAGTCTGTTCGAATCAGGTCGTGTTCCCGACTATAAGCGAGTTCATAAAATCAAGCAATTGTTGCATGCAAACACAGAGTAATAATTAACAAACAAAAGGAGGTAGTACAAATAAGGTTTATTGAACGTGTGTGTGGGGGATGATGACGTGTGTGGTGTATGTATGTGTGTCGATAGAAAACAGTTCTTGAAAAGAGTATGTGAAGAAATGAGTCCGGCGTGGGAAAGTCCTTGAAAACCGTATACAAAGAAAATGAGTTGTGAACTCTTACCGTTGTTGAACACGTGTTGACGGAGCGCTGGTGTCTTAGCGTCGTTCAGCAAGGCCAATTGAGTAGAGAAGAGAGAATAATTTTCAGTTTACACCGGTTTTTATAATCAGAAGGGCAGATAACTCTGGTGTCGCTTTTCAGCGCCACCTGTCGGTGAAAAAAGCGACACCTAATGGCCAACCGGTGCAGTTATGTTTGAAAAGAGGGGGTAACTGCTACAAGTCTTCCATTTTAGATCTGGAAGGAAGGTCAGTCCGCGGAGCTAATTAAAGTGGTAACCAGTTTGACCAATTTTAATGCCAAGTTTTACAAATTTATTTTGTTTAATCATTTTTTTTTTATTGGAAACTTTTTATTTTATTTATGTTTTTTCATTACTTCCTTTTATTTTTTTATTTTCGACATTGCTGTTGCCAATGAATTAATTATTTCTTACAACATAGTTATTTTCCTCGGAAACAGCAAATGTTCACTCTAACTGCACGCATACATTACAGAGTATAAAAGTGAGAGTGGGCCAACACAGAGGTCAGCAGAATCGCCACTGCATGTGAGGCATTTTGAAATGAAGCAATTGAAATAGCAATGACAACTGTAGTGACATACGGAGAACCAGATGTTCACCCTGCGATGTATGTAAGTGGTTCCACACAGCATTTCTGGTAAAACAATTAGAGGCAAAAAAGTGTTCTTTTACTACTACTACTACTACTACTACTACTACTACTACTACTACATCATCATCATCATCATCATCATCATCATCATCATCGGTTTAACGTCCGTTTTACATGCTGGCACGTGTTAGATGGCTTTTAGAAATTGACTTCCAAACTAACCTATCTCTGGCCATATCTTTATTTATATCCCTCTTTCCCTCAAATCCATTTTTATCACTTCCTCGCATATTTTCCTTGGCCTTCTCCTGTGAACTGAACCTGTTCTTCATCTACTAACTCAAGAACTCTCATCCATTTCTTTCAACATGGCCATGCCATCAAAGTCTCCTCTTCTGCACACATCTCCATATACTGTCCAGATTTAATCTTCCTCTGAGGCCATCAGAACTAAGCCTACCTTTAAGACACACACTACACATCCTTCCTATCATTTCTCTCTATGCAACGCATGTCCTCAACTCTCACTGGCCAGGTTTCACTTCTATACATAATCACACTGCGTACACATGCCTGGTAGACTCTTCTCTGGATCGACAGTGATAACGCTCTGTTGGTTAGTAATGGCAGAAGTTTTTGAACTTACTCCATCGACTCTTAATTCTTGCAATCACACTAGCACCTGCTCCATCCTGTGCTCCAATGGTATCACTAAGGTAATAAAACTTCTCACCATTCAGATATACTTTGACCCAATCAAAATTGTTTCCACTTAAATAAAAGCTGTGTTTTTGCAAACCTATGTGAATTCCCTGAGACTATAAAAAGGCCACCAAATCCAGGCATTAATTAATAGGATTCCCCGGTTGTCTAACATCTCACTTGGTACTCCCAACGTCAGCTACTAACTCATCAACTGAGGTATAGCTCTTCATAGAATACTCTCTGGTCACTGCATCTTTGACTTACCCCCTCCTTTCCACACTCAGCGTGACACTCATTCTTCACCCTCACACCTACTTACTAACCTAAGTACTTTAATGGAATGTGCTCCAATGAACTTATATCACTGGTGCCCCCTCGACGTAAATACTAAAAACCCCCCTTCATTGTAGAGGTCCCCAGATACCGGAAGGCTTTCTACTCTAATAGCTTCTTTCCTCAAACTGCTAGTCTTTAAAATTCCCTTTCTGCTCCCTGTTTTCCTGACTGTACCAACATGCAGAAATGTAAATGTAATGCAAACCAACATATCGCTGCACAACTATCCACTTAGGATGCCTCTATAAATCTGGCCCCTAAATCACAGTAGCCCCTTACGTCTCAGTGGTGGCAATGGTCCTTGTTTGGGGTGAATAAAAGTTTTAAATATTTAAAAAACAAACAGGTGACACTCTACAGATAGCAATTAAGTGTGCATTTCACTGTTTTCCTCTTTCAATCATTCCTTTGTGTTGAACCCTTCTTGTAGCAACTAACATTAAGCTTTTCACACATACTTGCCATTGAATACCCATACTGTGAATCAGCTGCAAAGATGGGGAACTATTCTTTAAATTATACATTTACAATGTGATTCCTTGCATCAAAGAAATAGCACACATAGATGTATTGTCAAGACTTATTTGGAAGCTACGTGAACCTCTATAGGAAACAATGATTGCTTCATTAAGTATAGAAATAGCAGTTGCCCTTGAGGAGATTAAATTTAAATCTAAATTTGATGAATTAATTACTGACAAAAAAGAAATAATGTGAATATAAAAACAAAAAAGTCAAATCTCGAAAACATTTTCTTATGATGATGATATTTTGTTATACAGTGAGTATGTGCTGATACCGGCATCACTAAAGAAAAAAAATAATTAAATATTTTCGTACATGGAATCACTAGGATGAAAGCCCTTATAATTCTATAAAATGGCTGGAATTTAAGGCTTAAAATCTCAAGAGGTCTTAAGTAGAAATTGAAATTCAGGGAATCTTCCTTAATTCGAGTCTAATCACTATGGATCAAATTCAATGCAAATCTGATATATTCGAATTTTTAAATTCATAATGATTGTTTAATTAGTTTAGAGTGAATCGTGTGCATACAAATATATAAACATACTTTATAAAAAAACGTATAAATTGTTAGAGAAAGCAGAAAAGCAAAAAAAGTAAGAAAACGTCTCATGGAAATAGAGTTAAGGCGGATGGGGTGGGGGTGGAGGTCTGACTTCTCTCATCTTATTCGTCAGACACTTTTATGTGATGGGATGGATATATATATATATATATATATATATATATATATATATATATATATATATATATATATATATATATACACATGCAAATAAATAGACATTGCTCTTTATTATAGAGTGGAAGATTAGTTTCTTTTGAAAACATGTTTTGACATGCTGACCATGGCTGGGGTTAACAGCCCTAAACAAACGTCCTGAACTATGGTCAGTGAAAGGGTCTAACAGTTTAGTAGATTGGTCCAGGGGAGACTCACACAGTGTTTAAAAAGAGGATAGCGTGTCTGCCTAAAAAAGGAATGATGACATTTTTAGAGACTTACAGAAATTTTCACAAAGAATAATATTTTAAAAGCCATCTTATTTCAGGATTAAAATTTTTTTTAAGTTTATAATAACTATTGGTTAAATAGCCATTTTTCAGTTGACTTTTTAACCTTGCTAGATTGATTATTTGTTTGAATTAGTTTAAGTAATGATGTCATGAGGATAGTTCAAAGTGAAACAACTGCATGGTTAAAAGGAAGCTATGATGAGATCTATTTAGGAACTAACTAAACCTTTCTAAATGTTTTTTTCTAAATGATATTTAAAATAAAGCTCATTTCAGAATTCTAGTTTTATTACCTCCGCCCTACCTCCACTACGGCTGTCGTAAAGAAGGCCAGGGCACTGGAAAATGATGTCATGCTCTAAAGTAACAAACGAGATCTATCGAACAGTCAGACTATGGACATTTTGACCCCTCCCTTCACTTAAAAATTCATCAAAATTCAAGAAATCTACTAATTTTAATGAAATTTTCAGTATTTATTAATTAATGATCACGGAACATAAGTAATTTTAATTTTTAAAACATTTATTCTTTAAATAAGTTCATTCTTTCCGGATTATTTTTAATGTTTGAGTTGATTGTTATGACAACCTGGTCTACATCGAAGGAAACGACTATCAGTTATGATGCATGGAAATATTTCTTGGTTTATAAACACAAGAAGACAAATCTCTATTCTTAGGCAGTTTTATTATTTATATGAACATTTCATTATCGTTAGTTTTAGCTGAATAATTTGATAAGAGTTGCTCTCATTTCCGAAAAAAATAAATGATGTTTCTTGATTTCTTTTAACATGAAAAATAAATTAAACATGAAAGATTACAAATTCTGTAAAGTAACACAAAATCAATAATTAAAAATAATCAATTGATACAACATTTAATTAAATAAATTAAAATCTATGTTTTTTTTTTTTTGCTAAACGAACAGTTTATTTACAATATAGTAAAAATTTGTAATAAATCAAAACAGTCATACTGGGGGGGGGGGGGCGCCAAACAAACAGTTTATTTACAATATATTATTTGAATATTTCGTTTATTTCGTTAGATTTTCGCACACATTTTGGATGAAATTTATTAATTAGTCTAAAATTGGATTTTTTATTCAGTGTTGGGATTTTTCCCATTTAAAAGGGAGACGAAACCACGGGTCCGCAGTGTAGAAAAAGCAAAGGCTTAAAAACGTAACAAGACAAGAAAGAGAACAACAACGGTTTAGTTAATACAGAGATTTTATATAACTAAAGAAAAGGGAAAAAAGTAAAGAAAGGAAGAAGAATGTTGGTTGTAAAATAAGGTGGTAATTGCGAACTTAACTTTGTAGTTTCATCTTCTTAACAGGGTTTCCTCGTTTGGTATGAAAAGTTATATTTAAAGTACCTTTTATTGAGGGAGCTTTTCTTCGCTCATGTGTGCAAAATACACACAATATACATACATGCTTGTTGGATCAAGCATATATGTATAGACACAGAGGTTTGTGTCTTTAGCGGCAGATCGCCACAGAAAGGGAAATGCGAACTGCTTCTATCGGCTGACGCTGGAAAAGAGATTGTTACTTAAAAAAAGCTGCTGACATGGTTCAGCAGTGGTGATTGATTAATTTTCATCCAATCACAGGGCACATAAAAACTACAGCATTATAATAATTTTAAATATCCGAAATAAAATTCTAATTTATTTTTTAAGACTTGAAATTCGAACTTTAATGCAATGCCTTAATCGTTGGACGCCATGTTGTAATTTCCTCTTACTTTCATTCGCACTTAACATCTATAAAATAGGAAATACCTTTGAAAAAAGGAACAAGTTAACAATGATTTCCAAGTGAATTAATTAACCTTAGGAGGATAGTCGTGTTTTGGCAGGGGAATAAAGTCACAATAGCAAGAACAAGTTAACAATGATTTCCAAGTGAATGAATAATCCTATGGACGTGAGTCTTGTTGCTGTTATTACTTGCTCTGATTACAGATGGACGCATGCGCGTTAAGCGCCTTCAGGCACTTCCGGTCCTCATTGATAATGGTTCTTACTCCCTCTGTCAATGACGTCACCAGAAAAACTCGACACAGTTGACAGGTCTTATATTACGACAGCTGTGCCTCAACCCCCTCCCCCGGATCTGTGGTTGTAAGGAACATATCCTCGAGATGCATCGGTGCAGTGTCACTGCTGAGTTGTACCCCTTGGTTTTAACCAAAAAAGGTTGGTGAGTAAAACGTAAAAACCACACTGCACGTGTCCTACAAACTTTCTATAGAATCAAGGATATCTGGTTTGTTCAGATATTCTTACTCTACCTTGTAAGGTCGAGAACTATCGCTATTTGTGAATAGAGACTAATATGCTTCTTGCTTCGTATGATATTACGTTGCTGTTTTTTATATGTTGTCAACTGTAAATAAATGTGTAAATTGTACTTGGTTTTAGTTTCAGCAATTATTCGTTCTGGTGATAGATATATTTGGGATATATATACTTAATACACGGCTGTGAGATAAAATTAGCTCATGGTCATTTATGCATCACCACCATTTGAAAAGGTATGAACACACAATCCCCTCTCCAGCTATTGATAAAATAGCAACTTGTGTTCAATTAATCACATACAATGAATCATTTCATAAAAGTATTCTGTTTCGGCATTAAATAATCCCAAAATAGACATAAAAACAACGGTATATTAACAACTTGGTTCAATTAATAATTTAATGACCAAACGATACCGAAAAATTCAGATTTAACTTTCAAATTCTATTTAAAAAATAATTTTGTAAAAATCAAAACGCCAAAACGGCATAGTTTTAAAAAAAAAAGTGAAACGTAAATTAAACAAAAAACAAACTCCCGGGCAACAACGGATATGTATAGCTAGCAGACTAATACATTGACTAAGTGGCAGGGTTAAACTAGGGGTCATGATATTTTCAGCCTCATCCAAAGAAGAAACAAATGCATAAGAAATGCTGTCGTGTGTGTGCGTTTTTCCATAGTTCATGTAGAGATAATTAGTTTGTCAACATATGTTCGTGAGTTCGAACTCGGGTGGAGGTAGGAGTATTTTTATTTTATTCTTTTGTTAACAGGTGTTTGTGGAAATGACTCACCTAATTCATCTTGCTCCAACTAACACTTAGACTAAAACATTAATCAGGTCGCTAAAACGACTCCATAAACAAATCAACTCCAAGAAGACATATCTTCTGTTTAATGAAATAAGCACATACTAGCAGATTTTACCATCATTGCCTGGGTATCAAATATATTAAACATAATAATAATTATGAGAGGTATGAACCCCCTCATTCCGCTCATTTATGGGTTAAATATTATACAACTACTGCTCTTCTAAAAATTCGCTTAGAAAATTAAAAACTGGTTTCTACCATTAAATGACCTGTCTAGCCACAATGAAGAGCTGTGATACAGCGAAACGGTTTTTCTGTGGATGGCTATATATAGAGAGAGAAATGGAGAAAGAGAGAGGGGGATAATTTTGTCCTTTAGTCCTCACAATCTATGAGTGCTGTTTCTGACAAAGGGTGAAGAATTGCTGTTTTCTTGGTCAAAATCTATCAATAATAACACCTATCGTTGGCTAGATTTGACTTTGAAGTTGTATTTTTTAGCTTCTTAGATCCAGTGACTTCATGCCTTGTCTGGGGCGATTTTCATAAAAAGAAGAAGAAAGAAAAATTTATATGAGCACCTATATGCATTCTGTTATTAGTAAATCAGTTTGGTTCTGACCGATGTCAAGAGAGGTAGTGTCAGAAAATCATCGCTCGTCTCTGTCATAGCGAATGATTTAAGATCAAATGGTATTTTGAAGGGTTTCGTGTAAATAAACATACATGAAGAAACAGCAAAGCGAAAGGGTGTAAACCAGAACGGAAGCCATGTTGAAAGATCCAAGTGAGGCTGATAACGAAAGAAGAAAGATATTTTATTTGTAGCCATTTGATACTGTGTGAATCCAAACGAATAAGACACTTCCTTTTGTCTCTTGACATTAATGGCTCAAGCTTTACAAGCCCCCCCCCCCCCCCCCCCCCCCGTGAGAAAGTAAGTTGATAGTATGTAGAGAAAGTAGGGGAAATAGCCGAGAGTTATGGTATAAACATGACTAAATAACCTTTTTATGTGAAAGAGGTTTTATTCAGCCGATAGGGTGTTTCGGTATATGATATACCTTTTTCAGATGTGCAAACGCTAAGAGAAAAACGATGTTTTCACATCGGAGATGGCATAATATCTGAACAAGGAAAGATAATTCACAAGAGGAAAGACAAAGAAAGGAGAAAAATAATTTAAATTAAAGTAGACTCTGAATTTTTGCCGGTAAATTATGGAGAACAAGCGGCAACAAGACCATTGTAACTCCTTTTACAATGAATATTATTAAGTTTAACGTTTGTTTCAAAGTGTATGTATTGTTGTGAAGGACGATGATTTATACTGCTGTTTTTTTGTAGGTTGAAGGCAATATAAAAATAAAAATGTTTAGTCCAGTTTTTATAAGGCAGGATAGAAAGACAGAAAGATTGAAATGGACGAATACAGAATGAGAAAAAAATGTGCATATCAAATAAGACTGATGAGACAATGTAAAAAATGATTTTTTATCAATGAAATGATTTTACTAAGGTGATTAACAGACAGAGAGACATTGTGAAGAAGAAAAAGAGAAATAGAAGGACTTGCGGTTGACTCTATTCTTTTTTTTTCACCTCAAACAAGGCAGGCTGCCACTGTAAACGTAAGGGGCTATACTGAGAATTAGGGTTTAGGTTTTGGGTGTCATCCTAAGTTGGGAGCTGTGGAGCGAGATGTCTGTTTACATTAGTTTTAAACCTCTAAATGTCGGTACAGTCGGGGATGGAATTTCAGAGGCTGGCAGCACGAAGAAAAGAATCTATTGAAGTAGAAGGCTCTCTGGCATCTGGGGACTTCCACAGTGAATGGATGAGATTTAGCTGATTGTCGGGTTGGTCTAGTGTATTTAAGTCGAGGGGGCACCAGAGCAGCCAGTTCATCAGAGCACAATCCATTGAAGTATTTGTAAAACAAGCACAAGGATGCAACATTGTGGCGATGGGACAGGGGCTGGAGTTTGGTGGATAGTGAGGGACATATTAAGTTGGTGACTCTTTTTTAGACCTTGTCAAGGAGGGAGAGACTAGTAGATGATGTACCAGCCCATATGTGGCAACAATACTCCATGCATGGGTGGATGGTGGCTTTGTAGAGATGCAGGATAATGTCAGGTGTGAGAAGTTTACTAGCACAGTAGAGGGAGCCAACCTTCTTTGCAGCAGCCTTGGCAATGTCTTCAATGTATTCGTTCCAATTCATGTTACTCTTATATGAATTGTTTACATACATTGCGATTAATGTTTCTTATGAGCACATATCATCAAAAGTGATATTATACAAATGTTCCGTGTTTCCTATGCAGTTTATTTCGTTAATGGATGATTCGGAAAACTGTCAGTGGGCAATTAATCCTTCATAATTAAAAAAAATGTCCCCAGACAATTCTAGCAAATAACTGGGCTAAAGTTAAAACTAAGAAAATGTTCTTGCGTCCGAAGACGTCATAACGTGGCTGTGGGGAAAAGAAATGAGCACATAAATTCAAAGTGCATACATATGGGAGCCATGTTCGATTGTCCATATTTTGTGTGATTCCATAGCTGCTAACCCTAACCTTGTTTCTTTAATGTATCACATGTACATTTGTTAATTCATGGATTTTGTATTTTGTTATTGTTGTCTCTGTATTCGGTTGAAGTATGGAATCTGATTGTGGTCTTGGTTCATGTTTAAGAAGTATTTTAAAAAGAAAGATTAATTTTATATTAGAGAATTTATTTATCTACCTCCCACAAGGTAAGATGTGACACAAGGTCGGGAAAGTGGGATTAGATAAGCCAGCGCTCGAGAGGTGAGCACTCTGGCAATTTAAAAATTGCCTGGGCAGCCCCGTCGGCATTCCTCGGTAGAGGCGCCTCAGACAGTAAGCAATAAACTTACCCCTCCCCAAAGAGGGGAGGCAAAGCCTGGGAGGGTGGACCTCCTAGAACTGCACAGGACCAGCAACCCCCAATAGACCGGCGTAAATCAACACCCAAAGGCCCAGACGATACTGGTTTATTAGGTGGGGTAAAAACTCCCGGCTGAATTTTATATTAGAGAATTATACAGTTGAAATTCTATAACTTGTTAAAAAATTCTAAAATAAAAATGGTAGATAAGTTATACTACATTATGAAGTGAGATCAGGGATGTAGCAATACTGAAGAGGATGATATGCTATTAAGACATCACACTTATGTGAACTGAAACAGTTTTTACCTCTTTGGCATTTGATTTTGACGGGACAAGATGTGTTAAGTGGTCACTGCTGACCAGTCACTTCCACCTTTTACCTGGTAGACTGTGTGTATATAAATATATGTACAAGAATGACCCTAATCCATGTCAAGTTTTCTGAGCTCACCAGAAATGAAACATCTGAACCATCACCCTTTTTTGTGATTATTTTGTTCTAAACAGATGATGGAATACAATTAAAGACTACCAACCAGCAACTGGGACAACAGTACAATACAGTGGGATAGCATACACGTGTCCCCACTTACATCAATTTAAACTCTGAGCTCCTCAGCTAAGAACGTTATGGGTGAACATATAAACACATAGACATACAGATGATGTATTTTATTTATAACTAGTGATACACTTCTGGTGTTGCCCAGAAGTAGCAAATTTGAGATAAGGAAATGATTGTTTCGTTCATTTACCGGTTACAATTTAAGAGGGGAGTAATTGTATCTATACACCGTTGGCTACAGTTCAGGAGTAATTTTAAAAATATAGTTACTAGTTAAAATACGAAGAAAGTAAACGTAGAAATATCCGATTGAAGTCAAATCTAAATGATTTTTTCTTTACTTTTCCAGTTACAATTTAAGAGAAGATACATAACTAGCGATTATAAACGCCATTTTGAATTTACCATTTGTAACAAACAGTGAATTTCTGTAAGTTATCAGATCGGATAGAATATGTAATTGATTTGAACTATTTATCTTAAGAACACAGATTGAAAATTTCTGGAAATCACTGGCTAGGCAGAATCAAATATCGACTTGTGAAAAGTATTGCTATTTAAGTCTAATTTGAAAGATCCAACGAACTTAGTTTTATATATTAGAAGTGTCCGCTTCTTCCCTATTCCAGCCTCCAAACCTACCTTTTCCAACTGTTTCTATCTTTTTTCTGCCTACTCTATTTACCAAAATCAATTATTCAAGATTCTCAACCCCATCTGAATTGCCCTGGGTGTATATATATATATATATATATATTTGTTATTGTTTATTATCTATGTACGTATACGTTTCGTCCTTTTTTAATCTGGACACATCAGCATAGAAATATGACTATTCACTACCGGTCATGCGATTCGAAACCCTGGATTTTAAGTATTTTTCAACTCAAATCCAACGTCGCTTACCGCTAGGCCAATTCTGAACAGCTGATAAACAATGATAATTTTAACACTTTTAAAGCGGCCTGACATCCAGGCATTCTACTTCTATTAGGGAAGGAATGATGCATTATAAAGCAAGTGACGTCATGCTGTGTTATTACTACCATTATAGTGCTCTACTTTTTTACGAGGAGCGACAAATATATATATATATATATATATATATATACGTGGAAAAAGACATTTACGCGGAAAAAGACATAAACAGAGGGTGAAGAGAGTCCGGTGAAGATGCCTTTTATAGGTCCCCTTTGCTAGGATTTGAAACTGATGGTACGGATGTTGTTCTGATCTTCTGTAATACATGTATTAATAAATATTACGCTCTTGCTTTTTACTTTTCTTAATAATCGAGCACTCTGCTGAGGTAACCTTCCATAGAAGTATATATATATATATATATATATATATATATATATATATATATATATATATATATATATATATATTAAAATAAACATAGTTTGAGTATCCGACAATTGTTTCAGAACCTCTTCGGCTCCTCCTCAGTGATATACAGAGTACATCCCTAAGGAGGAGCCGAAGAGGTTCTGAAACAATTGTCGGATACTCAAACTATGTTTATTTTAATATAAAAAGCTCTAATATATATTGAGCACTTTTGAAAAGTATTGGTTTTGTTCATTTTGTTAATATTTGAACTAGTGCCTTTTACTTGTCAGTCTCTTTAAAAGATTCAGGTCGATGATTGTCAATCAGTAACAACAGACCATATATAAGTTAGGTTCATTTTAAATTCCAATAACCATGTCTTTTATTATTCATTTTATTTTTTATTTTTTGACATTTCAAAAATCATAATATTTCTGTGAGATGTATTTTTTACGGTCCATCTAGAGTAGTTCTGTAACTGGTTTCGAATCTTGTGACCGTCTGAAATTATCATCTTCTACATTGATGATAGCAAAAGTTTGAAACGCCGGCGTATATAGGTAAAAATAATGTAATATTTACTTTAATAAATAAATAAATAAATAAATAAATAAATATATATATATATATATATATATATATATATATATATATATATATATATATATATATATATATATGAATAGATGAAATGATAAAACATCCAACGGTATGAGATTAAAAATAGAAAAAGCTGAAGATCTGTGAGCTCAACGTTTCGCCCAACTGTTGTGTGGGTTTTATCAAGAGCCAACGAAAAATGCTAAAAATGACAAAAGACGAGAAAGTCTGTAAATTATAGGAAATATATATAGTGGTAGGGTTTTTAATTTTATGAAGAGAGGGAAGATATGCAAATATGTACAGAGGTAGAGATAAATATATATATATATATATATATATATATATATATATATATATATATATATATATATATATAAAAATTCAAAATGGTGTATTAGTGGGTTCCCCCACGTGTGAGTTTTTGCTCTCTTTTTATTTGTTTTTTGTTTGTTTTCACCCAAAAATGAACTACTGTATAGTGTAGATTTTTTCAAGACACTTTAATCCAAGAACTTTTTACTCTTTGTGAATTTTTCTGATGATTTTGTAGTGTTGCAGAGACGATATTGACATAAAAATGTTGTTTGGCACAAGACAAATGAAACGGATCGTAAAAAATATATCTCACAGAAATATTATGTTTTTTGGAAATGTGAAAAAATAAAAATAATAAAATAAAACCATGGTTATTGGAATATAATATGAACTGACTTATATTTGCTCTGTTATCAATAATTGACAAGCATTGAGCAGAATCTTTTAAGGAGACTAGAAAGTAAAAGGAACTGATAGTATATGCTAATACATATATTTTCATTAATAATTATATATATATATATATATATATATATATATATATATATATATATTATATAAATGCATACATATGTGAACGAAATATATATATATCAAATATATATAGAAATAGTTTTGGAAAAAAAAAGAAGAAATTAAAGAGCAGAAAGGGGTTCACAAAGGAAAACCAATTTAAAAATCAGGAAATCATCCGGTGTCTAGATATATCTTGTTTTCATTAATAATTGCTTTTGATAGGTTTGGGGAGATAAAGTAGAAGCCCATTCTTTGTTTAATTGTATTTGTGGAAAGGGCTATGAGGGCTGATTCAATTAGTTGACTTATTATGTATTGTTTTGATTACCATGGATTTATCAAAGTTAAAGTAATGCCCAGACTCTATAGTGTGAGCACATAGGGCGTTAAGCGTGTTGGGTGTTTTAATCGCTCTTTTATGCTCATAAATCCGCTTGTCCAGGTTGTGCTGCATCTCCCCAATGTAGACCTTTTTACAATCTAGACAAGGAATGAAGTATATGCCCGCTTTAATATTAGGTGTAGTGTTCAGTCTAGATGTTTTGATTAAATCGATAATACTTGCTGAAGTTATTTGGGTTATGCTTATGCCTAGTTTATTAAGTTCTGTGTAAATAGAGTTGTCGTTGTTAGAGTTAGTCAGTAAAGCTATATGTCTATTTATTATACAAATTGATGAGTTGTTTTGTTTGCGATTTGAGTGAATTTATAGAGCTTTTCGTTTTGAGATTTGTATAAAATACATTGGGTACTGTAATGTTTTAATACTGTGTTCAATGTATTAAATTCCTCATTTAGATATCCTTGCTACATATTCTGAGCGCTCTGAAGTAAAAACCAATTATGATGCCCGATTTTACTTTATTATTGTGGTGCAAACAAAAATGAACATAATCATTCTTATTGGTTGATTTACGGTAGATTTTATAAGATGAATTATTATTTTTGTTTATTAATAGAATATCAAGAAAGGGTATAGAGTTATCGTTTTATTTTTGAAAGTAAATTTGATGGTAGGTTCTATTTTATTTAATAGAACCTACCATCAAATTTATTTTTGGCCTATCATTTATAGGTTTCAAATTATTGAACATCCCTATAGACATTTTATTTTTGGCCTATCATTTATAGGTTTCAAATTATTGAACATCCCTATAGACATTTTATTTTTGGCCTATCATTTATAGGTTTCAAATTATTGAACATCCCTATAGACATTTTATTTTTGGCCTATCATTTATAGGTTTCAAATTATTGAACATCCCTATAGACATTTTATTTTTGGCCTATCATTTATAGGTTTCAAATTATTGAACATCCCTATAGACATTTTATTTTTGGCCTATTATTTATAGGTTTCAAATTATTGAACATCCCTATAGACATTTTATTTTTGGCCTATCATTTATAGGTTTCAAATTATTGAACATCCCTATAGACATTTTATTTTTGGCCTATCATTTATAGGTTTCAAATTATTGAACATCCCTATAGACATTTTATTTTTGGCCTATCATTTATAGGTTTCAAATTATTGAACATCCCTATAGACATTTTATTTTTGGCCTATCATTTATAGGTTTCAAATTATTGAACATCCCTATAGACATTTTATTTTTGGCCTATCATTTATAGGTTTCAAATTATTGAACATCCCTATAGACATTTTATTTTTGGCCTATCATTTATAGGTTTCAAATTATTGAACATCCCTATAGACATTTTATTTTTGGCCTATCATTTATAGGTTTCAAATTATTGAACATCCCTATAGACATTTTATTTTTGGCCTATCATTTATAGGTTTCAAATTATTGAACATCCCTATAGACATTTTATTTTTGGCCTATCATTTATAGGTTTCAAATTATTGAACATCCCTATAGACACTACGTATGCGTGTACATCGAGTACGATGTGTTTGTTACCATAGTCTAAGTTTAGTTTCCTTTCAGATGTTTTGGTGAACTAAGAAATAGAAAGAGATGGTTGCATTAATTCTCCAAAGGTCTTTTACTTGCGTTTGTGGAGAATACATGCCACCTGAAAATCGAAAAACAAAAAACATCATTGTTTTCTTGAAAGAGTATATATGGTATATTTTGTGGTCAGGCTGGGAGACAAATATTGGACACTGCATATTATCTGCAAACAATGTACAGAACATTTAGGACAAAAGTATGACGTTTGCTATATCCATGGAATCGCTCGAACTCAATAATCACCATGTTTGTAATCTCAAACTAGACCGAATAGATAAAACTATAGTTATTAAATACACCAAGGAGGTTATATTTTTGGTCGAGGTTGTTGGTTTGTCACTATGTTTGTTCGTTTGTTTATGTATAGTCTAGCATCCACATCGCTTGACCAATCGTCACCAAACTTAGTGAAAATATCAGAGTTGGTCTAACTTAGAACTGATTTAATTTTGAGATATCTAGGTCATGGTCAATGTTACAGAAAATGTGAAAGTCACACTTTTGGCAATAACATCAGTTCTTTTCATCGTAGAGACTCGCTATTTGGCCCAGATTGTAGTCAATGAAGTCCTGCATCCTCCAAGACCTTAACCTTTGACCAGGACCTTCAAAATTTCGGACATGATCGGAATTTCAACTTCTGATTTTTCAAAATTTGATCTGATGCTCTTTTATAAGAGTAACCACCAGGCAATATTTCAGCCTGACCAGATAAATAATTTTTCAGTTATCAACGTTTCCATGACATAACTTCGGAAATACTTCATACAATATGGAGAAGTGAAGACCAGATAAGACTTTGGCCCATCTTTACGTTGTCAAACAAAGGTATGCAGTCTCACGACTGACTCATGTTCTTGTTTTTGAATTTAGCAGGCAAAATCACATAAGAATTTTTTGAAATATTCCAGACAAAATAATTTTTTATGTCAAGTGTAAGGTATTATGTAAAAATTATTTTGTAAAGTGACAAATGTTATAAGTTAAAAAAATATATAACAACTTGACTTACATGATACAAATCTGAACATTACAACAAACCGCACATGTCTCAACATTACAGTGGGTTTCGTAACTTTTCAGAAAAATTTGTTAGATGTTGCTTTTGCTGTGGTTCAATTCTTATTTTTTTTATTCAATTATTATTTTGAAAATAAGAACTAAACCAAAGCAGAAGCAACATTTGACCATTGTCTTTTAGAAACCAATGCAAATTATTTGCCAAATTTTTCATTACTCTTCAATAATTATATATATATATATATATATATATATATATATATATATATATATATATATTGCTTATTTTTGGCCAAAACATCGACTGTAGAATGGTCATGCTTGGTATCTTTAGCCATATGAGCTGGATTTTTAGTGTTTCTGTGAAACCGCAGGTATCGATGGACGATCAAACTGATTTTCGCCAAAGAAGTATACCCCTCCTAGGACGGGTAAAATTAAATCCTCTAACAAAACAGTTTTACACCACTTTTATGTTCCCTTACAAAGATTAAAATCAAGATATAATGATACTAAACCTTATGTCTAGAATCCTTATTCTAATTTTGATCAAAATTTATTATATGATTTTGATTCTAGAAAATGTCTAAAATGTAATTGGTGTCTAATGACTATGAATCAAATTCAATGAAAATCGGATATATTTGAATTTTCAAATATTATGTCCCTTAAAACCCTTTTAAAATACTCCAAAGGAACTACAGTTTGGTGAATTGATGTCTAATAGCTATTGTTAAAATGTCACAAAACTCGGAGGTATCTGAATTTTCACATAGCCTGGAATTAACGAAGAAGAAGAAGAAGCAGAAGAAGAAGAGATGTATTATTTTTTACGTTGACATTTATGGAAATACATCAATAATTTTTATAGCTATAAGGTGTTTCCTAAATAATAGGTATAGTTTGTAATTAATTACCAGATATTATTAATAAATCAATTGTTAAAATTGTTTGAAACATTTTTTGTCTCTACATTAATAAAAATTGAGTGAACACTTCACGTGTGTCTGTGTATGCATGTTTCTCGCATCTATGTGACTAACACGTTATTATTTTTTATTTGGTTATTGGAATAAAAATTATAAAAATAGTGTAAAAATGTCTTTAAAAATCTTTAAAAAATAATTTTTTTACAAAATTAAATCCACCACAATGCATTTCGTTTTCTTCGTAAACAAGTCAACCATTTTAATCTTTTGCTAACAGTTCGAAAAAAAAAAGAACAAATTATTTTGCGATCCTTGGAAATTTGAAAGTAATTTGGAAGCAAGATAGTCACTGATACGAGATGCTCAATAGGTTAAAAACTAATGATTCAGACAAAGAACATTTAGTCATCTCACTTTTCTATTTCAGGACAGCTGCACCTTTTTCTGGACACGCCCTAATATCTTCTCACTAATCACGTATATTAACCGCAACGTTTATGTTAACCGGCAGCATGACTGGCTATTTCCATCTTTTTCTTTTCTCTAGATGTCTCAACACATAAATCTTTATCTATCATGATTAAGTTTCATCTCAATAAATCTTTATATAAAAAAAATTACACAGTCAAGCTTTATGCAAATTGATGTGTCGATTGTTACAATAGTCTGAATATGCTCCTAAAAAACTGGGTTGGAGTTTTAAAGTTAATTAATAAATGCACTTTGCTGTAGTCTGTCACACCAAAGTTTGAAATAGAGTTTCCATTCATCTGTGAGACTTAAAGTTGAAATAAAATTTGTCAATCGGCTCCACTTATGTTTAAAATAGCATTTTCTTTGGTCTGTCATGCTTAGGTTTGAAATAGCATTTCCGTTGTCTGTCATTCTTAAGTTTGAAAACATGTCAGTCTGTCACACATGAATTAGAAATAAAATTTGTCAGTCTGTGTGGTATCATTATTCGTAATCAAAACTAGAAAGAATGAGTATAAAGTAAAAACAATATTATAAATCAACGATATCTTTTATTCTTTACATCGCACACACTATAATACAATATATAAATATATTTATAGTCTTTAAGACTAGTTCATTCAGTTCATCAAGGGTGGTTTTATCACTCCATAGCAGTCTGTCACACTTAAGTTTGAAATAAAATTCATCAGTCTGTCACACTTAATTTTGAAATAAAATTTGTCAGTCTGTCACACTTAAGTTTGAAATAAAATTTGTCAGTCTGTCACACTTAAGTTTGAAATAAAATTTGTCAGTCTGTCACACTTAAGTTTGAAATAAAATTTGTCAGTCGGTAATACATAAGTTGGAAATAAAATTTGTCAGGCTGTCACACTTAAGTTAGAAATAAATTTATCAGTCTGTCACACTTAAGTTTGAAATAAAATTTGTCAGTCTGTCACACTTAAGTTTGAAATAAAATTTGTCAGTCTGTCACACTTAAGTTTGAAATAAAATTCATCAGTCTGTCACACTTAAGTTTGAAATAAAATTTGTCAGTCTGTCACACTTAAGTTTGAAATAAAATTCATCAGTCTGTCACACTTAAGTTTGAAATAAAATTTGTCAGTCTGTCACACTTAAGTTTGAAATAAAATTTGTCAGTCTGTCACACTTAAGTTTGAAATAAAATTTGTCAATCTGTCACACTTAAGTTGGAAATAAAATTTGTCAGTCTGTCATACTTAAGCTTGAAATAAAATATGTCAATCGGCTCCACTTATGTTTAAAATAGCATTTTCGTTGGTGTATCAAAGTTTGAAATAGCATTTCAATTGGTCTGTCACACCTAAGTTTGAAATAGCATTTCAATTGGTCTGTCACACCTAAGTTTGAAATAGCATTTCAATTGGTCTGTCACACCTAAGTTTGAAATAGCATTTCAATTGGTCTGTCACACTTAAGTTTGTAATAGCATTTCAATTGGTCTGTCACACCTAAGTTTGAAATAGCATTTCAATTGGTCTGTCACACCTAAGTTTGAAATAGCATTTCAATTGGTCTGTCACACCTAAGTTTGAAATAGCATTTCAATTGGTCTGTCACACCTAAGTTTGAAATAGCATTTCAATTGGTCGGTCACACCTAAGTTTGAAATAGCATTTCAATTGGTCTGTCACACCTAAGTTTGAAATAGCATTTCAATTGGTCTGTCACACCTAAGTTTGAAATAGCATTTCAATTGGTCGGTCACACCTAAGTTTGAAATAGCAATTAACTTAACTATGGAGCCACTTCCTTATCTCTGTGTTGCTTATGGCCGGATCATCCCTACAGCCGTATGAGGCTTTCTATATTGCAAATCATTACATAAATTGTATGTCCTCACTGTGATGTTATGACACTAGTTACCTCCCCTATAACAGTTCTTTAAATAAGGACTAAAAATGCCCTCCTCCCTTCCCTGTCAGTCGAATAAAGCATGCCAGTGATAGCATATGTAAATCCTACGATTTGTGTTCGTTTTATCCTTTCAATGTATAGAGATACCCACTAAAATATCTACAGCAACTAAAATCTAACTTCAAATCCTTCTATATCACATGATTAAATTAAGCAATCCATTACCAGACAATAGGTAAATCTGGGAGTCAAACGCTGTCAAGTAACCTTTGTATGCATTTGATGAATAATTTCCACATTTTACTCTAAATTATGAGGGCAAAATGTATTATTAGGGTTTAGGGTTTTTTTCCTTCTTGTTATCATGTTTGATCATTTTGCTTTGCTGTTTCTATTTCAATGTTCGAAGGATTTTACGCATTTCGTTTTCCAATACTCGATTTGTTTCTGTATGTTCAAAGTGTAGTCATTTTCACAGTTGCCAGTGGAATACTTTCCCAACCCAGTAGTTTTGTTCATGTTTCATATCCCCTTCCGCTCTCTGGCAACTTTGTTTCCTGTCTCTTTCAGCCTCACACTATGGTTTTCTGCGATGGGGAAATCTATTATTTGAACAAGTGTTTCATTGTTGTTGAATATTTGATCTTATCCAATCTTCTGGCTTGGATGAATTTGTCTATTTGTACTTCTGTTGTGGTCTTAAAAAACGAAAAGAAATAAGACAACAAAGAGGTAGAGTTAACAAGAGTGTGTATTTATAGAAAGTACAGAAGTAATGGGTTATCAGAGATTGCTTCTGCGTTGGTCATAGCATCTCTGTCTGTTACCACCATTACCACTATCCATGGTGTCGGGAAGGGTCCATGTAGTAATGCAATAGGGTAGATCACCATAACAGTTTCCATACCAAAGAGAATTTTACGCATTTTATTTTCCAATATTGGCTCCGGTTTATGCTTGTACTATTTGTCTATATAATCACAGTGCAGTCGCTTGCACAGTTCCAAGAGAACTACCTCCCCAACAGAAATGTTGTGTACAAATTAAAAGAGATAAGCACAAATAAAATTATATGAGACACAATTCCAAAGATAATGAAAGGCGAGACCCCCCCCCCCCCCTAACTACCACCACACCCAAAAAACAAAAACATAATTTGCTTACATTAATTAAATTCTAGTATGAAGGTGGGTGGGTGTGGGGGGGGCAGTTAGGAAGGAAGCATCATATTACCAATCTCTCCCAAGTCAGAAGTTTAACCTAATTAATTAGTGGCCTAGATTTACCTGGGCTCAAGTACATCAACAAATCAAACAGGTGGGAAACATACTACATAATCACAAAGGACCCTCTTTTAGATATTTGCTCAGCATGTCTGAGTCATTCACGCAGCTTCAATACTAGAACAAATTATATATATATATATATATATATATATATATATATAATTTGTTCTAGCATTGACGCTGCGTGAATGACTCATACACACTTTGTAACTATCTAAAAGAGGGTCCTTTGTAGTTTAGTTGCATGTCCCTTAACTGTGTGAATGAAGATCTCATTGAACGAAACATCGGCTATATAAATGAATAAAGTTGATTTATTAATTGAGATATTTTGTTTAGTTTGAAATATATATATATATATATATATATATATATATATATATATATATATATATATATATATATATATATATGTAAGTAAATTTTGCGTACAACAAAATCGTAGGATAAATTTCAGAGGAAACATGTTTTTAATCAATGAAATGGACGGGTGGAAAAAAAAAAAAATTTTTTGCAATTTTATTTTTTTGTTTTCTCCAACTGAAACAATTTTTCCCCTCACATCTCATTCGATTTTCTTAGTTTTTAATTTATCATTCTGACGTTTCCTCTTAGAGGGTCAGACGATAAGGCCTTAAGGAAAAGTTTAGCAATTTTCTTTTTTTTTTTCCACCCGCCTGTTTTATTGATAAAAAAAATGTTTCCTCTGAAATATATATATATATGTGTGAAAAAAGACAAAAGGAAAAAACAAAATTTGTTTAATTTGTTTTTCCTTTTGTCTTTTTTTACACATACACACACTATATATATATATATATATATATATATATATATATATATATATATATCATTATTTTTTGGGGGGTTACAAAACTGTTCAATTTTTCATAATTAAAAGATTTAGGGGATGAGAAAAAAAAAAAATTGCCAGTCGACTAGTTTCGCCCACACTTTACAAGACTGATATCGTGGGATTTTAAATATGGGTGAGAATGTAGGATAGAATTAAAACCTTTTATATTTAAAATGAAATTAGCGTTATGTTATGAAGGGGGGAAAAAAAAATCCCACGATATCAGTCTTGTAAAGTGTGGGCGAAACTAGTCGATTGGCAAATTTAAAAAAAATTTTTTTTTCTCATCCCCTAAATTTTTTAATTATGAAAAATTCAACACGACTTCCCTTCATTATTGCACTAATATATATATATATATATATATATATATATATATATATATATATATATATATATATATATAAAGTGGTGTACTAAAAGCGAACTTTTAGGAAAAGTAAAACCTATTGTGAAGAGTATACAGCTCAATATCCAGGATAGAGCAGGTAGAATGAAGAAGAATGGGAAGGAATTAGTAAAGCAAAAGCCATTTTCTTTGACATCTCTGCCCAGGAAGTATTGTTAATGGCGAATATTTTCCACCTCACTCTCTTCTGAGCCTGCCTGCCTGCATCCACGAGCGTACCTCTTATTGGACATTTTACCCTTTGGATTTTCTATTTTCGCCGCACCTGAAGTTGTGGCTTCTTGGAATTTAACTTTGAATCCTCTCTCACAACCTTTCGGGCCTTTTAACGACCTACCTATCTACATCTCATTCTCTCCGCTGGACTTTTCAACATCAGACTTTTTAGCAATTGGACATTTGCTTGCATTCGGGCAGAATTTTGCCCTGTGTTTCTTCCCCTACAACTTTTATTTTATTTTTTCAAATTTTAAATCTTGGCCTTTGCCAACTTATCTATCCCAGCGACTTCCTCTGATGATAAGATTTTGATCTTTGAAAAGCCTGGCTTAAGGAAAATTTAACTTGAATAAATGGCCTTTTTTGCGGAATATACCTTGCTCTGAGCAATTGAATTGAATTATGATTTGGCTTTTGCTTCTCTAATTCCTTCCCATTCTTCTTCATTATATATATATATATATATATATATATATATATATATATATATATATATATATATAAGTTAAGTTCGTCGAGTTTTAAAAGTTGGGCCTAAATAGTATCTAAGCTGACAAATCAACTTTGATTCTGACTAGCCAATCTTCATTTGTTATTATTGTACCATGTCATTGGCAATGTAATAACCTACCTCGCTACAAATGATTAAAAAATATATATACTTAGTCCAGATCAGACACCTGGTAATATGGAAACGATTTTAAATAATCACCTAAAAACGCTTTCTGTGTAATGATTTCCCTTCACCACCTACTAATGCTACGGAAAATGTATGGGGTAATAATCGATCGTTAACAGATATGAGTTAACAATGCTTCTTTCAAGAAGTGCTAAGATTAAAGCAAATACCAATAACGTCATCGAGTAAATTCATAAATTAGTTAAAACGTTACACCAGTTACAGGTGATCAAAACTTGCAAACTGTTTCTTTATTATTTCATCTGGTTGGCTCAAAGACATGTTACACTACCGTTTTTATGACATGTCTTTTTATCACGCTTAAATAATTTTTTTAAAAATAAACAAAAAATGTTCATATGTTCTTTTCTTAAATACGTCCTTAATAAATATGTTTTGTGCGTCACCATTTCACTTCACCAACTACTAATGCTATGGAAGCTCTGTCTTCTGGCATCCATTTCGGCAGATTCTCTACACAGACAGACAGAGTTTTCCTCTGGTGTTTATTATTTTTGACAAAGGGAAGTTTCTTTTCCCGAAATATTAAATAAATGATTTTTATAATCATCCGGACATCACACAAACAGCTAACACCACACTTGCTGTCATGTAAGATTTTAAGAAAAAATAAATAGTAAGTCACATTTCGATTTCGATTTATTATTTTTGTTCCTTCCAGCTTACATCTTACCCGGAATTTGCATTGCCCACAGCCTTTTAAAAACATACTACTAATATATATATATATATATATATATATATATATATATATATATATATATATATATATATATATATATATATACTAGAAGAATAGCCGTCTCAGGATGAATTTCTTGAACAGAACAGTTTTGCACCAATTTTATGTCCACTTACGAAGATTAAAATCAAGATATAATGATACTAAATCCTAGGTCTAGAATCCTTATTCCAATTTTGATCAAAATCCATTACATAATTTTGATTCTAGAAAATGTCTAAAACTTAGGGGTCTTAAGAAGAAATTGAAATTCAGGGAATTTTGTTTAATTGGTGTCTAATAACTATGTATCAAATTTAATGTAAATCTGAAATATTTCAATTTACAAATGGGAGGTTGCACTTATATTATGATTGCACTCATATTTAAACCCTTTAAAATACCCTAAAGAAAGTGAAATTTAGGAAATATTTATTTATTGATACCCTATTGTTAAAATTTCACAAAAATCAGAGGTATCTGTATTTTAACGAAAGGCTTCCATCCTTTTTTTTGTTGCTCCCTTTGCATAAAACTAACTTAAACAAAATATAGCCCACATTTGGTGGAAAGGGTGTAAAAAGGCGGGAACATAAACCTACAAACTTACAGTCGACATTTATGCTCGTCTCTTTTATTCAAGTGATTTGTCATATCTGTTGTTGGCTTTCTTAATCTGTGATTTGTAATAAGTTAAAAAAAAATAATCGGCTATTTTTGCTTCCTTCCGGCAAGGGGGTTAAGTGCAGATACAGATTATCAAACAGAGTCTTTGATTGTGACTAGTAGCCTTTTCTACTAGGAAGAGTTTATTTTGTTAACAACTGGAAAAAAAGAAATTATAATAAAAGAAAATCAGAGAGAAAGAGAAAAAGAAATCAGAACGAAAATAAGTAAAAATAAGAAAGAAAGTAAGAGAGAAAGAAAGAGAAAGGATTTAGGAAAAGAGACAGAAAGAAAGAAGCAGGCAAGAAAGAAAAAACTAGAGAGGTAGAAAGAGAGAAAAGGGAAAGGGTTCAGAAAATAGAATGAAAGAGAGAAAGAAGACAAAGAAAAAAATAAAGAAAGTGAGATATAAAAAAAGAGACAAAAAGAAAATGGGAAAGAAAAAGAAACAGAAATGAAAGAAAAAAGAAAGAAATAAAAAGAGAGAGAAAACAAGAAAGAAAGGGAGGAACCAGAAAAAATGGGTGAAAGAATGAAATATATATTAGAGAGAGAAAGAAAGAAAAATAGATAAAAGAGGATGAACAAGTGAGGTGAGTTCCTATCTACCGTCGTGCATCCCCAATTGGCCTGACTTATCACCCTCCTCCTCTTTCTCCTCCTCATCGCCATCATCATCATCATCATCATCATCAGCAGCAGCAGCAGCAATGGTGCCAGAGAAAAGGAAGAAGGATGAAATGTTCAGAAGATAAATCTGGGAAACGGTGCAGATGTTCACTTGTAAATGGGCCTTGTAACATTTGTAGAAATAAACACTGCCATTCAGAAGTAACAGACAGAAAAAAAATAGATGCATTGAAGGGGGGGGGGTCAATGCATCCCTGCAAAGTGGGCCTCCGAGAAAACGTCTGGCAAAAGAACAAAAAATGCAAGAAAGTCGAACACAGAAAAGAAAACAGCTTGTTGCCAAAACTGGACTAAATATAATGTTCTTTGTCACATTCTTTACAGGGTATCTCTACATTAATACAATTGTGAGACTATTTCTCGTCTGTCTGTGTGTGTTTCTTATCTCTATGTGATTTACGTTATTATTATTTTTTTTTTACTACAAATCGATTATTTACTGAAATCAAAAATGCATAAACGTAAAATGAAACGATTTAAAAAAAATCAAATCAACCAGAATGTATTTTTGGTTTCCTCGTAAATAAGTCAGCCATTTTAATCTTTTGTTAATAGTTGAAACAAAAAAAAAGAATGAATTACTTCGTTATCCTTCCAAATTTGAAAGGAATGTGAAACTGTTGAATAGAAATAAAATTCGTAGCAAATTCTCATGTATTAACAGATTGAACGTTTGTAGGCTACTTAGATGTGCTAATTTTAGAAATAGAGATAAAATATTACCCTAACAAAATTAGTTATAGTTTTATATAGTTTTTAATAAAGAAAAAAGTTGTTAAAAATGCAAAAAAAAAAAAAAAAAAAAAAGACTTCAGGGCAATGCGAGTAAGTATATCTGCTATTTATTTTGTTTTTGTTGTTTTATAAACTAGCAGGGCCCGCCCTGGAGTTGCCCGAGAAAAAATGTTCCCAGCCCTGAACCCCATATTATTATTTTTATTTGGTAATTTCAGCAAGTTTCAAGTTAAAAAAGAAAGAAAGTAAACGTTCTAATTGTAAAAGCATTTACAATTCGTCATTGCTCGTTTTTAGGGATAAATAATTTTAATAATTTGCTTGACTGAAATAAGATGATTCCCCCGCCCCTCTCAAAATATGTATTTATCAAAATATAGATATTCCTGTAAAAAAAATAACCAAAAAAATCCATATATCGAAAGTAATAAAATTAAGAAAGCATACCTTACAAAATTACTGTGAAACCCCATTAATTGTAGTCGACCGATTCAAGAGATGAACAGTTTGGGCTGTTTTGAGAGATAAACAATTTTAAATAATTTACGTTTTTTAAGTAATATTTCATCCCCTTAAGAAACAATGTATTTATTAAAATATCAGCAGCCGTGTTTAAAAAATAAAAATAAAAAAACATATATCACATTAAAAATGATAAAATGAAGAAAGCATACCCCACAATGTTCTTGTAACCTCATTAATCTTAGGCACCCAGTTTGATAGAAAATAGTTTTTATCTCCGTCCCACAAGGTAAGATGTGACACAAGGTCGGGAAAATGGGTTTTGAAAGGCCAGCGCCCGAGAAGGTGAGCACTCTGGCCTACAAAAAATGCCTGGGCAGCCCCGTTGGCATTCCCTGGTAGGGGCGCCTCAGGCAGTAAGCAATAAACTTACTCCTCCCCAAAGAGGGGAGGCAAAGCCTGGGAGGGTGAACCTCCTAGAACTGCACAGGACAACCCCACAGACCGGCAGAATCAAGCCCCGAAGGACAAGACGGTACCGGTCTATGGGGTGTAGTATCCATCGGAACAGATACTACACTTTGATCTTGGCCAAAAGGCCAAAAATAGTTAAGAGCAAATGAAAAATGTGGTGTTGTCAGCTTTGTTCTTTTTCTATGATATATTGTTTGTTTTTTTAGTTTGTTTTCCTTCTTTTATTACAGAATACAACCCTAGTAGATTGGATTCGGAACTGAATAGGATTCGGGAAATATTCATTAATAATGGTTACCCTGCGGACCTTATTAATGGTTGCATTAACAAAAAGGTTGTTGACTTCAAATCCCCCCAAATAGTTGTCCCTTCAAAATGCCCCATTTATTTGAAACTACCTTAGGGGAAATAGTTTTAAAAAACTGGGTAAACAGATTGTTGGATGCATTATTAATTGCTTCTACTCTGTTTCCTTACATTTAGTGCATTCTAAAAGACCTGTTTTTCCTGTACCATTCATAGTAATGTTGTTTACCAATGAAAATGCCAGTGTGATACTGGCTATAAAGGACGTACTTCCTTGCATTTGCAGACCCTCATAAATCAGCACGTTCCATCTAAAATTCGTCAGGGAAAGGTAGGATCCCTGTGTCACCCTTCCTCTGCGACTTTGAACTCTGCTATTGGCCAGCATTTGGTTGAAAATCCATGTTATGCCAGCAGCTATAAAATAAAGTGCTTTTAAATCTTGCATAGAGTGGATTCCAAAAAGATTCAGTGTGCGAAAGTTAGCTGATCATTGGAGCGCCTAAATACGAGTCGAGAATACCTTCTCAACAATCAGACACAGACTGGCCATTTCGGTGGCCTTGCCTTTCCTCTTTGGGAAAGGGGTTGGTTTATTGCCAATTGCCTGAGGCGCACCTACCGGGGAATGCTGACAGGGCTTCCCAGGCTAATTTTAGAGGCCAGCCTGGCTCTTTCGCTGGGGCACTGGCTTTTTCGCCCACCTTCCGACCTGTGCCACATCTTCTTGTCGTGGGAAGGAAGTAATTAAAGCGGATTCCAATAGGCTTTCTTGTTTGTGGCTCAGGTGGCAAAGTACTTGCCTTGCATGCGAGTCACTCAGGTTTTGAATCCTGAGTTTGGATATGTTCTACTAATGAGCTCAAAGGAAGGTGAAACTCGAGTCTAGGACTTCCGGTCTGTGGCTTTTATGGATTGTGTCGGCTGCGGCATTGTCTGATTATGGAAATAATTATATATCATCTCACTTTCAAAATCTAATATATATATATATATATATATATATATATATATATATATATATATATATGGGAAATGAAAAAGGAAAAACCAAGAGATATACTTGCATGACATTTTTCTTAAAATTATCATCCTGAGGAAGTCTTACAAATAAAGACGAAACATTGATGAATATATAAAAAAATATCTCTTGGTTTCATTTCCCATTACGTCGGATTACTCTCATCCTTCCTTTCGCATATATATATATATATATATATATATATATATATATATATATATATATATATGAAAAGAGCATATCAAATCTAAATCTACTTTTCAGAATCAAAAAAGAGAACGGAATCGAGATAGCAGATGGTGCACACATAAAGGGCTTAACATTCTTTCAGAAAGAGCTTTATGGCCATAATAAATGTGGTTTATCTTTACACATTACTGCAGTTTCACAGAACATCCGATCGTCAGAAGTGTATTAATACATTAACTATTTATACACTGGATTTCCCATAAAACTGCAGTAATGTGTAAATCTAAACCACATTTACTGGCATTTAAGTTTGATCTCGAATCCGGGCATATACAGACGTGTTGGATAGAAATACACTTCTGATGATCGGATTTACTGTGAAGTTGCAGTGGGATGGTAAGACAAGTTCCTTTTAAATATTTATTATTGTTATATATATGCAAGTAATTATAAGGTATACTCAATAAAAAAGAAAGAAAACAAAAAAAGAGATAATATCGTTTAACATATTTGTTGGTATGTAAATACTTCAGGGAGATGATCCCCTCCACCCCATCTTGCATAGTTCTTGGTCACTCTTGACCTCGAGACTCTTAGTGCCAGGTTGGTGTGTGGCAGGTTCAGTCTTACCTCTTGGGGAGAAGGCTCTCTTGGAAAGTGATGGTGTCACAATAAAAACACCGATTTCTGGTCAGCCACTTAACCAGTTTAGGGGTAGACTTTTTTGTCAGTCAGCCTTGTAATCCCTTCCCTCCCTATTGGGCTCTTGAAGGGCTTACTTTTTGGCTAGTCTGTTTGGAGTCCAAGGGATTTAACGCTGGTGGTGGTGGTCTCTCAAGTTTGTCTTGAAGTTATTCTGCCTTTCTCTCCCTTTTTATTATTATGCCTTCTACAAATCCACACAACAAACTATTCCCTATACTAACATCAGAGGTCTCAGGTCAAACTTTCCTGATGTTCAGTCCTTATTCTTGGGCAAATCTCCTCACATCCTTGCTTTTTGTGAGACTAATCTGGATGCTTCTATTGATAGCAACGATCTACATGTGGATGGTTATTTGCCTCTTGGCCGCTTAGACTCTTCCATGCATTTGCATGGTCTTGCTCTTTTTCTCCATGGGGATCTCCCCATTGCATGTGTCCCCCAGTCTTGAATCTCATGGGTGTACTTTTATCTGATGTTGTCTTTGCTGCACTCTACTTCCTATTTATTTCTTCGGGTAGGTACACCTGGTATATACACATATATATATATACATGATTCTGTAACTGGGTTCGAATCTTGCGACCATCTGAAATTATCATCTCCTACACTGATGATAGTGTAAGCTTGAACCGCCAGCGTATGTAGGTAAAAATAATTTAATGCTTACTTTAATAAATATTGTTATAAGCCCTTTTAAGAAAATTGATATTGAGCCCTGTTCAGAGAGTTAAAAATAGACTATCACGTAGCTATATTCTATGTTCCGACAATGTTTGTTGAACATTCTCGATAATCTACTGTCTGTGCCTAAGCATAAATAGAACTTAATTCCTTCCACGTTGAAAACGACATGAACAAAACCATCAGTATCGTTTTTTAAATGCTAATTACTAGATCCAAGATGAAATGATTTAAGAGAGAAATTACCGTCAATAACCGTTCCCTCCGAATTTATCTTCTTAGCACCAACCACTGTGATGTCAGCAGAAAAACGAGACTCAATCGAATGGATTTCTCTTTACGAAGGCCGTGACTTAGTCCACACTTATTTATAATCGTCCTTGACGAGGTGACAAAAACCTGCAGAAATGGTGAGAGATTCTGTATGCAGATGATATTGTTATCAGCGCACCCAGTGCAACGACAGAAGTGAGTACAGCATTTAACAAGTGGAAGTCAGCGCTTAAAAGGGGCGGCTTCAAGGTTAATATGACAAAGACGATACATATTATATCTGACTAAAGAGATGATATCTGTTCCACGAGGAAAATACCCATGCAGCATATGTTGGCTTGAAACTAGCTCAAACTCTATCAAATGTAGAACATGCAATAAGTGGTGCCACAAAAGGTGCACCAACCTGCTGGTGCTGCGTGTAGCAGATGTGGTTAATTTCATTTGAAGTGCCTGTCAAAATCCGTCTCCCATGGAAAGAGAAGTTGTTGCAGGTGTCGAAAGAGTCAATAAATTCACCTACCTCGGTAACACAATTGATTCCAAACTGACACAACTATCAGACAACATATATGTGTCACATGGAGAGTCTTGAGGCAGCCGTCAGCAATTTTACAAAATGCAGGGATCCCATTGTATGCAAGAGTAGCAGCATGCAACACACATGTCAAACCTGAATGACACGACCATGGCTGTAGCAAATCGGATGGGGAAAATTGCTGGTCTCACTCTATTGGCCTCCATGAGAAAGTATGTCTCACAACAACGTTTCAACTGGTTTGGCCACGTCTTTCGTCATCAGTCATTCAAAATGCTCCAAAGTGTGTCCCACATCAACGTCGATGGCCCAAAGCGACGTGGTAGGCCGCTTAAGACATGGAGAGGATCAGTTGATGACGACCTGATCCTGGCAGGCGGCACAAGTGAAATGGCAACAGATGGGGAAAGTTGGAAGTTATTCACAAAATGTCTAAGTTTGAAACAAGACGAAAACTGAAAATAATAATAATAAAATAATAAAATAATAAAGAGTGATACTGTTGTTAAGACGGAACTGATAGTAGAGAGAACGCTGGTGTAAAAAAGAAAGTATCCCTCACGTTTGAGAAGTAGGTATACAACATCATCAAGACCAGCGGAGGCAGAGTTAGTTATCTTTAAGGTGACTGTGCAGAATTGCAGGTGTAAATTTCATAGTTGTTATTAAATTTCATTTTAAAATAACTAACTTGTTTATATCATGACATTCCGAAATTCATAGTAATTTAAAGCCTTTAAACTGACGAAAAGAACATTTCTGGTGTGAATTAATGTTTAAAAGGCAAAAATCAAATATATGGTTCATTTGTAATCCTAAACCAAGGAAACACATTATTTCAATAATCCATCCCATAATGCACCTCGTCTTCAGGAATGTGAAATTGATTTATTTACATTAATTTAAAAAAAAGTTTTGCAATAAAAATAATCAGACGTCTTATGAAATGTTGAAATTTATATCCCATAAATACTTTTCAAGTCTTGTTTTTTTAACTCTAAAATTTATAAAGATAAAAAGCTAAAAGGCAAAGCATGCTGGTTGATTTTACAAAATTATTATTTTTAAATAGGATTTTAAGACTTAAATGTATTCATTATATTTTTCTTTTTAATTAACTATTTCAAATAAATAAAGTATTAAATCAATTAATGGATTTTTATTTTTTAAATTTGACAAATAATGCTTATCACACACAAAGAAAATCTAAGGGGAGAGAACTGAAAACTGAAATTCAATCATATTCAATTTAACGTCCGTTTTACATGCTAGCATGTGTGTTGGACGGCTTTTAGAAATTGACTTTCAAAGTAATCTATCTCGAGCCAGGTCTTTATTTATCCCTCTTCCTCTCAAATACACCCTTATCACTTCCTCTGCTGCCTTAACTGTTCTACATCTATTAACCTAAGAACTATCATCCATTATTTCATTGTGACCAAACCAACAAAGTTTCCTGTTCTGCACACATTTCCCTATATTGTTCAGACCTTTACTTTCCATAGCATTCCTCCAAATCTTTAACTTAACAAGTAGCCCTTTCATCGTTTCACAAGCAAGTACTAAGTCGTCAGCATACAGCATCTCTTCCAGACAACCCATAGGAAACTCCCTGGAAAATGATTCTAAGACACAAATAAAAAGCGATGGATATTCACTCACAAACCTTTACTTTCCATAGCATTCCTCAAAGTCTTCTTCCATTGTTCTGAATCTTATTTAATCTACGTTGGGGTGTCATTATCCGAATGCTGTCCATGATTAGGGGAGATAACACAGATTTGCTCGGTACAATGGATGGTTTGGTTATGTTTACGGCATATCAACCATTTAGATGATGAAACAATACTTTTGTAAACGATAACTTGAACAACAGTTGTCATTTTACTGACAGCTGGAAGTAAATTGTGTGTATATAACTTTCATATTGGTATTAGTGACTAATAATATATACCTTTCATATTGGTATTAGTGACTAATAATATTTAACTTTCATATTGGTATTAGTGACTAATAATATTTAACTTTCATATTGGTATTAGTGACTAATAATATATAACTTTCATATTGGTATTAGTGACTAATAATATTTAACTTTCATATTGGTATTAGTGACTAATAATATATAACTTTCATATTGGTATTAGTGACTAATAATATTTAACTTTCATATTGGTATTAGTGACTAATAATATATAACTTTCATATTGGTATTAGTGACTAATAATATATAACTTTCATATTGGTATTAGTGACTAATAATATATAACTTTCATATTGGTATTAGTGACTAATAATATATAACTTTCATATTGGTATTAGTGACTAATAATATTTAACTTTCATATTGGTATTAGTGACTAATAATATTTAACTTTCATATTGGTATTAGTGACTAATAATATTTAACTTTCATATTGGTATTAGTGACTAATAATATATAACTTTCATATTGGTATTAGTGACTAATAATATTTAACTTTCATATTGGTATTAGTGACTAATAATATATAACTTTCATATTGGTATTAGTGACTAATTGAATGACAGATCCGATAGGATTTCAACTAGATATAATCAATTCCAGTCGAAGTCGAAGCCTAAGGAAATTTATTGCTTTAGGAGTCTGAGCTGGATCTTTTAAAATTCCAGGAGTCGATCTCGGAGTCAATCATTTGGGTTACTAACTATACAGACCTAATTTCGAGATAATTCTATTAATGTGCAATGTTTATATTCCTAATGTATTGGCGTTGGCGGCAGATCTTACAACCATATTACTGCAAATAGAGTTTATTTATTTTAGATGGATCCATGCATCTGCATGATAGGCCGCCCATATCCTAACATTTATGGAGTAAAATCCCTTCCTTGGAATGTCAAATTATTTGTTTTACTAGCAGGACTCCATGGAAATTCCAGTGCTTCCTACATTAATCTGTATAATTTACTATTAATAATATTTCTTTGAAATAATGTCTGTCAGAGTCAAAACTATAAAAAAAAAATGACTTACTCTTCTGTAAAAATAATTGTCACGGTCAGATAAATATTTAAATAAGTAAAAACGAATGTTTCTTCTTCATCTATCCATTTAAAATTGTAGCAATTTCATTCTTTTTAATATTCTGTCTTCATACAGTAAAAATAATTGGCAGATAAATATTCTTCAAATAAATAAAACGAATGTGACTTTTTATTTAAAATTGTAGCAATTTCATTCTTTTTAATATTCTGTCTTCATACAGTAAAAATAATTGGCAGATAAATATTCTTCAAATAAATAAAACGAATGTCACTTTTTATTTAAAATTGAACTAGAGACAATTTGATTTTGGAACAATTCATTTTAAAATGGCTGGTCAAAATGTTTTACCTTAGCGACATCAGGTTAATCACCATCTTTGCTAATCTAACGATCTCATTTTTTCACACGTGTGTGAAAGGTGAAGTGCTTTTGTATATTTTCATATAGATAGTTCTTTTTCAAATAAGCCGGATGTCAATGTTGCCGTTGTGATTTCAACGATAGAGATGCACTGTCAGTTACGCTTATGTTTCAAATAGTATTTTCATAGTTAAGCGAGTAGATTGAATGCACACATCTTAAGAATATTCCGTTTTCTCAGACAAATCAATTTATAATCTTCGACAATGTTGAACATTAACAGACACATCTACCACTTTTTAAAAAAAACATCAATTTCTTTCCATTTTGCTCATTAACCCATAAATGCCTCTTTTATCTTGGTTTGACATCGAAGATACTGATTAAATGCAACATCATACTAATACGTACTCACA